>CM024708.1:1217500-1700146 GCA_014182895.1 Angophora floribunda | reverse complement strand
TAATAAAGGTGTATTAGAGTTAAGATAGGTGGTTAGTTAGATGACTATGATTAGCTTGGATTAATCTTTGCTTAGTGCTCACTAATTGGGGTTTAGTCGGTTAATTCAAGATTAGGATAATCTTGATTAGTCTTAGTTTATTAAAATGGATTGATTTCTTTTTAATAAATTATTGTTTTATGGAATTCTGAATTTATTTTATTATTTATTAAATTTGGAATTTCACTATCATAATGTACTATTCACGAAAATCGCTCACATGGTATCGTTTCATACGTGGCTGTTTTGCCTAAATGAATATTTTGATCATATGACATATATTGCTAGTTGTTGAATGCATGGACATTTGTATGGATTGCATGGGTTTATAAAAAGGGGGAAACCCGAGGTGTTGGTGTATGTTTTTGTCCCACGTGGTCTTGAAATTGAAAGGGGACATGCTTTGTTTGTGAGACATGGGAATTGAATGATTTCTTAAGATGAAATTGTGATTGCATGTGTTTAATTGACTGTTTCTGCAAGCACGTATCATGTATACATTGCAATATTCAAAGATAAAAATGAGCTGTGATGATATGCCTGCATGGTCACTAAATTGAACCCGTCACCGGCGGGAGTTCGGGGATGATAATCCACCCTATCAAAAAATCCCGGTGGGATTCCGGATGCGGGAGTCGCGGTAGAGGTCAAGCCCATGCTTCTTCGGGAATACTATCTTAGGAGAGAGCTCCTTGATGTGTACCTGCCTCATGGGATTAAGCGATGCCTAGCTATGCTAGTAGATACTAGCGAGAGTTCGTTTGTGACCCTGGAGGGCATTAATAATTGGAACATGTGTGAATGCAGAGGTGCATGTGAAGCATGGTTGTTGGTTGTCCTTGTTTGTTGTTTGATTGCTGGTTGTTGATTTTTTGTTGCTGGGCTGTGTGAGTGGTAGTTCTGGATAGATACTCCCGATTGAGTTGGCATACTAATCGGGGCTTAGGGGAAGAACTCGCTGGAGATTTTATCTCACTAGCTATTGATAACCACTTTCAAGCTCCTAGAAGGGCGCACCCACAATGGGAGAATCTTGCCCTCGCTTCCTCTAGTGATCAACCCAACGGAATCTCGAGTCCAATGGGTCCGAGTAATCGTGGTGCTGAACCCAATAGTTCATTTTGTAGAGTTGTATTAGCCTAGCCTAGTTTCTTTTGTCTCGGCTTAGAGGATAGATCGCCCCTTTATTGTGCTTATAAATCGGAAACGATCCTCCATTGGTTAATCAAGTAAAATGTATAAATAAGTAATTGATGTTATTCTTGTTATTCATCCTCTATCCCTATTTGATTTTTTATTGTCTATTTGACTGAGATGGTTCATCTTCGCCGCACATAATAAAAATTAAAATGAACGGTCAGTTTGTTTTCACGAGTCCGAAGACACGCTTTCAATTGACCATGGTAGGTGGGTTATTGCGTGCTCGGTGGTTCGGGCGTGAAATCATATGCATGGAATTGAGTGTTTTTGAAGGGCCTTAATGAGTGTGACAAGTAGCCCTCCAATCTCTCTCTCTCTCTCTTCCCTTCAAATTTCCACTCTACCGCCCTCTCTCTCTCCCCTTGTTTCTTCCCTTCATTTTTCCTTCCTTTCAACCCTTCTCAAAAATCTGAGTTGTTCACTATTATCCGAGCTGGTCACGCCCCACCACCTACCGCTGTGCTCAGGAGACTCCATCCGTGTTCCCCACAGTCGCCGTTTACCGGATGGAGCTACCTACTAGCTAGCTAGGAGCTACCTACTAGCTAGCTAGGAGCTACCGCCAACCAACTTGCTAGTTTACACCCTGTACCACCCAGACTGGTTGTTTCGCCCTTGTTCTAACACAGCCACCACCCAAACTAGCCACCAACCAATCCCCATTGACCCATAGTATTCGTAGGTTCTTGGGGTAACCACTCACCGAGCTCGGTCGGTTCGGTTAGCCTTTGGCCCTCCGCTAGACAGTCCGATTGCTTGAGGTTCTAGGAGTGCCGAGAATTGTTGCTGCTATTTCAACCAGGACAATTTTGGATCGGTATGGTTGAGGCTCTCAAGCATAGCCTCCGTTGTTGCCATTGTGTTTGTGTCTCCAGCCCACTTAACGGGTGAGTTTAGCTTTAATCCATTATTTAGTGCCTAAACTTGTTTAGGTTGGTCTAGTTAGGATTAATGCTAGTTTAGGACGTTTAATTAAATTGTATTAGCCTTAAGTAGGTGGTTAGATAGATGATTAGATTAGTTTAGATTAATCTTGATTAGTGATTGCTATTATGATTAATTAAGCATGTTTAGCTTTAATTAATTGATTTTTTGTTTTAATTAATGTTTTGTTTGATTTCTGAATTTAATTTATTAATTATTAAATTCTGATTTTCTTGTTCACGTGCACTATTCATGAGCAATCGTTCATCCGAAAGTGAAAATTTGCCTAATTTCATGTGTTTTGATCCTATGATGTGAAGTAGATGTGTAATTGCATGGACATCTATATGAATCATTTGGTTTTCATAAAAAGGGAAAAGTGGTTTGTTCGAGGGACACCAAAATGGACCGCTTTTTATGAGAAAGGATTTGATGTGGTACATACAAGTATGTGTGTATTGGTTAATGCTCAACAAAAAAATGGATTGTGGTGGTATGCTTGCATGATCACTAAGTTGAACTCACCACCTCGGCTAAAGTTCGGGGTGATAGTTTGATTCATCAAAACCCGGCGAGGGTCCCAAAGTGGAGTCACGAGAGGCGGGCCCATGCTCGTTCAAGAATGCTGTCTTAGGAGGAAACCCTCAACGTCGCCTTCCGTGCTTAACAAGGAAGCATGATGCCTGGTTATGGCAATAGGCACCAGCCGTGGGTTCGGTTATGGCCCGAGGGGCAATAATAATCGAAGCATGTGTGGATGCAAGAGTGCATGAGAAACATTGAATCATTGGTTCCGATTATACATGAGTTGCTCACATTATTTATTGCATGCATGAATTGATAACATGTAGGGTGTGGCAATGGTCAAGTGAGATCGCTTGTACGTGACTCATATGTGATTGCTGAATTGCATTACCTGATGGCCATGTGTATTGCGTGCATTGCATGTATTGCGTGAAGTTTAACGTGCAAGGTATAGCATACCAGGTAAGGTTACATGCAAGCCAATTATTCGATTATAGGTAGGCCCTAGTTGTTGTATGGTTTTATTATTGTTGGTTGTTTGAGGGTGGTTCCGAGAAATACCCTAAGTTGAGTTGGTATACTAACTGGGGGCTTAGAGTGAGGACTTGTTGAGATTTTATTTCACCGGTTATTGTATAACTATTTTCAAGCTCTTAGAATGGCACACCGTAGTGAGATCTCGTGATTGGGAGACCATTGGATACACCACTTTGCTTCCCAGTCTGGTGCACTTGTAGAGAAGTATGTCTTCACCATCTGGGTGGATGAGGGACCGGAGCAATGGATCCCCATTGGTTCCTGGCATAGTTCATTTGGGAGGACGATCTTCTGATTGATCCTTTACATGGTTTTAACAGGCCGCTCGGTAGGGGCCCTAAAGACGCTGACTGGGACCCCATGGATCTAGACCCTCCCAACAGATAGTGGAGAATCCTACCCCCACTCCATCGGTGATTGACCCGAATGCTCGACTACAGCCCAACGGAGCCCGAGTCCGATGGGTCCGAGTGATAGTGGTGCTAAACCCGAGGATTCTTTTTGTATAGATGGATTAGCCTTTAATTTCTTTTTGGTTTGGCTTAGAGGATAGATCCGACCTACTAATGGGTTGTATATCGAAAACGATCCCCCGTTGGTTAATCCGGTGAAAATATATAAATGAGTAGTTGCTATTATTCTATTGTTCATCCTCTATCCATATTTGATTGTTTGATTGTCTAATTGACTAGTGGGATGGTTCGTCTTCTCGCTTGCATATAATGAAAGAATAAAACGAATGGTAGGTGATGCATCTGGGGACGTCGCATTCTTTTAGCCAAAGGAATGGGTTATCATGTGCTCAAGGTTTGGGGCATGACAGCAATCATCGATTGTCATGTAATCATGAGAGGTTAATTGCTCACGCCGAGTATAGAGACAAAAAGAAATCGGTTTAACGTTGTTTGTAGTCAATATCGAAGTCATGTGAAATCACCCGCAATCCGACCTTGTACTTCGCTTTGAATCGATTTATTCGTTCGCTATTAGCCTGAATCAGCATGGTATCATCCATATTTGATCCTTATGGCCGATCGGTCTATCCCTAATTGAATTCATTAGTCATATGTATATCGATTCTTAATTGCCTTTCTGACTCGTTAGCTAACTCATAAGGGGCCAGCTTAGAGTAAACATAACTAATAGCACATTGATAATAACCATTTAATATATTTCAAGATGTGTCGAAATTCATGATGTCACAACAATAGTAGAACCAATGTCTATTTGAGTCATTTGAGTTGAAACGGCCATCTAAGTTGGATGACTATATATATAATCCAAGAAAAGTAATGGAGTTGGGTGAAAATGAACAAATGTAGTCTAATACGTTTGAGTGTTCTTCTTTGCTCTACTCTTATTGGTAGTTGTTGTGTATTGTTGATTTTTCTCTATAGTGCTATTGTTGCTTTGTAATCATGATAAGAGTGAGTGTGCAAGAGTGATAGTAGTATAAGATTATTCTCCGCAATGCCCTCACCCAAACTAGGCAAGGGTTGTCACTAAGGGTTGAAATATAAAAAAGGAAAGGGAAAAATAAAAGAAAAATATACATAATTAAAATAAAAAAGATTTGTAAATTTGTAAAAGTTGTCCATGTCAACACTAACCATGTCATTTAGGATGACCAATGTTGAGTATACAAAGAATGTTAGTGATTTCGGCAAAATTGACCGAAATGACTAAATTAACAAATTGTCGAAAAGTTTATTACTAAATCGATTAGTCATAAAAAATTCTGAATTAAATTAGTACACTTAAAATTTTTTAGGACTAAATTGGTAAATCATTAAATATGTTTAAGACTAATTTAGCTAATATGAAAGATTTATGACTAAATTTGCACAATGCAATAAGTTTATGACTTCTTTGTTAATTTTTCTGTCAATTGCCATGAGGTTGAGCATTATACTGTATATAAACTGGATACTAACGCAATGCTTTAATTTTTTTTTTTGCTAAGAGGGATCCATATACATAAGTTAATTGGCTCAAATTTGCACGATCTTTTGAGATCTCTTTGAGATGAGTATCCAAACTTCTATTGTGCGTTCTAAACAAAAGGTAGCACCTCTTCATGCAGCGTGCTGTTTACAGTCTCAAAGAAGACTATAATTAAGAAAATGAACCCAAAGAAATTGAAGTTATCAAAGACAGACACAAGCGATTTCACAGAATCTAAAATAAAACTACTTTTAAGTTAGAGGACTAATTAGATGACTGGCTAAAACCCATGTATTGCATATATAGTTCAGTGAAATTAGAAGACAAGTCTGCTAATTATATGTCATTAGATAAAACGATGGTTGAAGTACATTTTGTGAAGTACCGCAGGCGTGAGAGTGTGGAATAGAAACAACACAGTGGTAGGCTTTGAGATACACTAAAAACTAGAGAGAGAGAGAGAGAGAGAGAGCATTAAATCTGGAGTTTGGTCGGCTGTCAGCTAGTGATGGAGATTTTTCCAGATGGTGATTGAAACATGACAAATCACTCTCAACTGGTCTCAGTGCTTTTTGCCTTTTCAACTGGGTTTTCTGGGTTTTCTGACTGCCATCGGTCCGCATGCAGGACTTGCACGAGAACCCCAGCAGCTGACCTTTTCTCCTCCACTTTTTTGCGCAATTAATTTGCCGCCAATGCCCCACCTCCTCCAACAAAACCAAAAAGCCTCTTGAATTCTCTTATTAATAAACCCACGTTGTATTTCGAAATAGGCAACTACTTTTCCAACAGAGAGAGAGACAGAGAGACAGAGTGAGAGAGATGTAGGCACCAAGAGACAAAGACGTTGGCTTTGTGGGGATGTTGAATTCGTGGTCACAGAGAGAAAGAGAGAGAGAGAGTTTGCTTGTGTGAAGGCACCTAGAGACAGACGGTGGTTTTGTGGGGATGTTCGGACTGGTGGTCGGCGGAGATCTCTGTCCAATGGGACAAACTTTCAGAAAAGTTACTGAATGTGTTTCAAGTTTCAACAAGACCTTTGCCCTTTCGTTTACATGTGAAAGAGACGTCCTTGAGTATACTTTAAGGACAACAAAGTCAAAAATATGAACTAAGCTCGTTCACTATGATTTGAATTGACTGTAACATTATGGACAAGCTTAATCGTTATACTTGATTTTGGCTTGCTAATAATATATGAAAATGTCTACATATCGACATTGTAATTGATTGATTTATAATTATGAGTTTGTGTATGACAATTTTCTCCTAATAAGGTTGTCTTATTAGGTTATGGAAAATCATCCCACATCGATCCTTCAACTCTAAATTATCAGAAATTTGAATTCACATTAAGAGAACATAACAAATCGACGTTTTCTCCAATTTCCCATTTGCAGTTGAAATATAAAGAAAACAAATCTTTTATGTTTGATTGGTTTTATTCCTTGTCGGGCCAAAAAATGAGTATTTTTTTTTAACATGGATAACAGAACCTACTCGACCAATCCTGATAGATACACGTAAATAGTTTCTATTTTTTTTCTGTGAAAATTAAATCAAGTAATCTCCATAGACATAAATTAATATGAGTGGATGGCGTTAAGATTTGAATTATAAAATTTAGTAGATTTAAATCAAGCATCTAACAATTCAGCCAACCCTTTGAGAAAAAATGTCGGGAAACTTATGATGCATGATAGAACCAAAAAGAAAAAAACACGTTCAGGGGTAGGGTAAATTTAACCGAAAAAAATAGATAAAATTTGTCACAAACTGGTGATATATGGAATCCACAAGTCTTTAGAAAAGCCAAAAACAAAAAGAAAGAATCATCTGAACCCCACAGAAATAAATTTACCTTGACGAGGAATCTCAGCGTGGGAATAAACAACAATCACGTGAAAATTAAAGGCGTGGGCACAAAGTTTCAATGGCTGCGAGAGACTAAACAGAAGGGAAAATGGACCATACATTTAATGAGAGTGGCCAATTTGATCATGGTAAGCAGCAGTCGCATGTGTGTTTGTGCCCGCTCTTGGGCGTCTTCCATATTTGGTTGTTTGCTTGGGTTACCTCCAGTTCATTCCCGTCCCTAATAGCGACAGCCTCAGTCGTGGTCCCGCTCGCGGCCATCTGTAGTCGATGTCGCTTACGCTTGAGAAGTTACTGTTAGTAAGTTTCTAAAATATGGTTCTTAGGAACAATTGTCTTGCTCATTTTCACGTCAACAACCTCTTCTCTTCTAATCTTTTCCACCCACCTTCGAAACATTGTCATTCTTCTTCAAAGCCCTTTTGATTTACACCGAGAACCGCAACCAAACTTAGAAACCTTGACCCATTTTCGATAAAGGGTTATATTTTCTTTCATTCTTGTTTTGATGAAGTTATCCGTCACTTTGCCTTTGATTGGTTGGTCACAAGTTAGGGACATCACTCATGTAGAAAGTAAATTGACATTCAAAATGAATGATATCTCATGTTTGTAACCCATAAAAAAGGCATGTTTGAAGGAAATTCCCTCTCCAACCCAAGATGGAGGATAACATGGCTCATAATAATGTTAAACTCATAGAGTTTCCCACTCAGGCCAAAACTCAGTGATCACGTATGTCATCCCATAAATGAAGCTTTAAGCAACTGACTTATCTATGAATATTTAGTCGAGTAAAAAGATGGATATCCTCATTAGGTTGAAAAATCTAGAATAGAGAAACATGAGGCATGTCCTACTCCAAGATATTTCGAGGATTCCCTATGCATGTGTACCTAAATACACCGCAGAGTCAGTTTATATGATAAGAACCTGACAATTTTTAGGAAACGAAATCATTCCGACATAGAAGAAAAGGACTATTTTTTTCCTTTAAAAGAAAGTGTTCCTACAGAAATAGCTGTATTTTCTTTTAAAAATCTTCTTAAGAGTCGACAAGTTCGGAATCTTCGACCAATTTATGATTATGCCCATCTCTTGATGGAGAAAGTAGGTTCTGTTCCAAAAAGCAAAACTATTGCTTGTTAAGTTCAAAATCAATATTCACTTGGTCTTGGCTTTATTTATTAAATTTCCAACACGAATAAAATACATATTTACCAATTAATCTTCTCGAGAAATTTTAGTCAAAAGATATTGTATAAGACCTTTCTTTCGGGCCAAAGAAGCTTTTGCACCCCTATTGTAATAAAACGAGAGCTATATTATTGCATATTATATTGAGACCGGAATAATTTTGAAATGCACCAGGCCCATATACCTAATTTCTTACACAGTGTATAAAGAGAGAAGATTTTCTAAACAAATAAGTATTTATTTTCTCCAAATTCGGCAAATGGATGTCTAACCCTTAAGGGAGAACAGACTCGAAATTAGTAAATGTGTGAAACACGTAAGTTTTGTATTGTTGGTCATATGACTTACGGGTTCAAAACGGAAAATGAATTGAGCTTATGAGTAACTCGGAGTAATAGACGATAACACGAGCTCAAATTAAACTCACAAGGGCGAGAGCTTGACAAAACATAATAAATAAATAAAAAAGGAATGAAAATTTGGATGATATAAGTGAAATCTTTTGATTCAATTGAGTTTGCATGTATTCTTCTTCAAGTCTTGAGCTTGCTTTTATGAAACCACTGAAATTTGCCTTGGTGATCATTCTTCCACATAAAAAAAGAGAAAGGTGAAGCATTTGAATTTCCACCTTTTGGAGGGGGTTGCATGCATTCTTTCGATTCAATTGAGTTTGCATGCATTCTTTTTCAAGTCTTGAGCTTGGTTTTATGAAATCACTGGAAAACTCCAGTGGCCATCATTTTCACATGGAAAGAGAGAGGTGAGAGGTTTGAATTCTCATCTTTTTAGTGGGTTGAAGTAAAGATGATTTAGATTCAAGTGTGAGTTTCGATTTTTACGCCTTACAAAAAGATAGAATAAAAGTTTTAAAGTTAGAGTAAGAGTAAAATATGACCAACAAAAAAAAAAATATTTTTATGCCATTTTTCCTCACTTGCCATGCCATAGTGATTGCCATGTGCCATATCACTGGATGAATAGTTTTCCTCACTCCTTGATCTATCCTTGGTCATTGGATCGGTATCATGAAGGTTTGGCACAACATCTGTCCCTCATGCTAGCCATGTCAAATTTTGATGCCAACACAATGATCAAAGCAAAGAAGAGTTAATAATAGTCTCTTTCCGGCACATGTAGGTATGGATTGGTATAATCTTAGCAAGATTTGGCATCTTTAGAAACTTTGACTCGTTTTTTACATTGTTTTTGATACCTAACTTCCACGCATTTTGCCTTTGACTAAGGATATAAAATAGCACTTTTTCCCCCTAACTTGCACTTTGATGAATTCGTGATTCTCGACCGTTCATCTAGTGACACAGACATATTTTCAAGCTCGACTTTCCATGGATGGAAACTGATCGAGCATTGCAGCATGGAGAGAGAAAGTAGGTAAGTCGGCGAGTCCCCCCACATATTCGTCTTGTAGTTAAGCAATAAAAGTGAATAATCACAGAAAAGGACAAATACATTTGCCTTACTATTTGTCGAACCAAATTGCTAGAAATACACATTCGGAAAAAGTTGAAAAACTTAATTTATTTCTTTAACTGAATGTGAAAGACATCTATGGGTCAAATAATTCCATTTTTTTCTATGTTCATATATCTCTATCTATTTTCTTGTGCTATTTGTATGCATATAGCAAAATACATCGACAGGTTAACAAAACCAATCCCTACCCAACAAATTTCAAATTACTCAAATTACTTTAGTAAATAAATACTCTCTTCTTTATATATTTCCCCTTTACCTATATTATACACCTGCTTATTTTAACGTTCGACAATTCACATAATGATGTTTTAAAAGAAGCAACACTTCATGCCTTGGGGGCACTGACGCAAATAATAAAAATAAAGAAACTACTTAAAATCTAGGTGGCGTAATAATCACCCATTTTCCAATTTTAATTGTGCAAAATATAGGATGTTGGAACTAAAAGGTGCAACCTATAAATTTAAGGGAAAAGTTACAAAAAAAAAAAACTTCAAACTTTGCTAATTGTGACAAACTAATTTTTTTTTTTTGCAAAATAAAAAAAATTCAAAATTGTGCACACTAAACTTTTTTTTTTCGACACTAAAAATCCCAAACTTGTTTTTTTTTTTTTTTTTTTTTTTTTTTTTTGTAAAATAAAAATTCCAAACTTATACCCATGTGGCACATTTATCTAAACTTTTTTACCATGATCACTAAGGAAAAAAAATACATGAAATCGGGTTGTATTTATGATCATCCTAACATAATCAGGCGGCTCACCCAAAACTCTTTCATCTGTACAATCTTCGACCGACCAAAGGTGGACAAAAATCTCAAACTTATACTTACGTGATACATTTATCAAAAAAAAAAATTGTAACACCAAAAGCTCAAACTTTAACTTTTAGGGTACATGTGTTACACAAATATAAATTTATGATAAATGTATTACATATCTACAAGTTTGAGATTTTTTGTATCACAATAAAAGATTTAAGGTAAATATGTCATGAAAGCAAGATAATTTAGAGTTTTAGATAGCTTTTATTATAAATTTAATAAGTATATAATTTTTTTCATTAATGAATAATCCTAAGGGTTACCTTGGTGAATTTCCTTGAACTTTTAGTTGTGACTATGTATTGCACAAAAATTCAAGGAAACAATAAAATATAAAGGGCAAGACGTGGGTAACTTTAGTTGTTGGTCAATTTACTTTAATAAAACGAAAAAAACGAAGAAGCTGCAATCTTCCATAGAGAAGACTAGACTTTTAAACCTCTACAAGACAAAAACTTTAAGTGGGACTTTCTTTGCCCTTGCCAAGTCTCTCTCTCTCTCTCTCTCTCACTCTGTGTCAGTATCCATAAAATACCTTTTCCCTCCTAAGTTATGGACAGCATTCAATCCGCGGCAAAATAGCAAAAGAGCGAAAAAAATTCGAAAATATTTGAGCAATTAAGACGTGGATTTGCTTGTCATTGTCCAATAATCCAACGAACTATTCCACGTTCCTCGTTATTCCATGTCTATCATGTGTTTTTCTGGCCACCGTGGGGGACAAAAAGTCCGCACGTATTGAGAAAAGAATCTTAGATTCGTGGGAATGGGAAAAAGAAATGAATTTGGATTTGATGTCCTTGAATTTTGCTAAAATGCCAACAAAAATCAATAAGAAAAGTAGTGAGTTCATCGATCTTCATTAGTCAGAAATTATGTGGACGTGATTAGACCGAACGAGATGTTTTGTGACATAATTTAGCTGAATCAAAATCAGGGGGGCATTTTCTTAGATCCATTTTAAGAAAATAATACTTGATTGACTTTCCTACTAAAAACAAAAGAAAACTATTTCAAATTTATCATTAATGTGTATAAATTTCTGTCGATTTGAGGTTTTTAAAAGTAAACATCAATCTATTTAGATTCGACTACTAGAAAGCAAAAAAGTTAAAATGGAAAATCACTTTAAACCAAACTTAGATTAGGCTTTCCTTGATGAATTGCTTAATTGATACTGTACTTCATAAGAGGTCCAAAGTTTCAAAAAATGTTATACTTTGGGGCATGGGCATAAAGGTTAAATTATTTGGAAATCCATGAAAATTATATAAGTCTTGTAAACCAGTTAAGTTCAAACTTTTGACAATTGATCATCACTCAAAGTGATCTACATTTAGGTGATGGGATTTGAGCATGTGACTTTCGTAAGTAAGAAAAATCTCCCAACACTTCACTCTACCATACACCATGGTTCAAAGATAGAAAATATCTTTTACATGCTTGGAAATATCCCAAGGTATGAATTTGGCACTAATGAGCAGTTGATTATTATATTATCTTTCGAAAACTTTACGAGAAATCTCAATTTTTTTTTTAAATTGCAGTATTAAAACCATTCACGAAAAGCGATGAAATGAGATTAGTTATACCCATAAATGTCAATTTTTTTGCTATTGTGCAAAACCATCACGCTAGTTAATAACGACATTTTCTGATTTATTCAAATTGAGCAACGACCTTTATTGTGAAAAGATCCAACCATTTTTTTTTGGAACAGAATAGATTAGATTTATATATCAATAGTTAATGAGATGGTTTCTTTCACGAAGATATTTGTCAATTTATGAAGTAAGTTGTTTTCCAAACTTTTATGACCACGTTTACGATAAAAAGAAAAGGGAAAAACACGCAAAACCTCAAATTTTACCTACTATGACACATTGATTTAATTTATTTTGTGGCATAAAAACCTCAAACTTATATCTATATGACACATTTACCTCTATTAATGTTCTGTCAAATGATTTTTCAATCAAAATAATATTGTTTTTATTTTATTAAGTTACGTCATATCAATACTCTTTGCCTTTCGACATCTATGTAAATAGATTTTTAATAATGTTCATTAAGAAAGGGTAAATGAGTCACATGGGTATAATTTTTTAAATTTTTGGTGTCACAGAAAAATATTTAAAGCTAATGTGTCACAATGGGCATAGTTTGACTTTTTATGACTTTTTCTAAAAAAAGTTGAACTTAGAATAAATTACACGTAGAGATTATTAATCAATGAATTAGTGGTCTCTAACGGAGATAGTGGCCAATTAGTGAACTTAATTGTTTCCACAATAGATTGACCACATTCAATAAATAAATAAAAGTCATAGGTACTCCACAAACACTTGTTGTCAAGGCGGTCCGCAATTTAATATGTTTTTCCTCGTAAATGCTTCACATATAGTTAATAAATTTTGTTCACTATTTTCCCCTTCTATCTTTCTGATAATGATTTAGCGTAATCATATTAGAAGAATAGTAATTTAGTGTGACAGGGTATGGCTGCTATAATAATGTTAATTGTATCTTTTGGTATTCGGACTCATACCGAATTAGCCAAATCTTAGGGGTCGTGTGGCAATTTCCCAAAAGTTTTGGAGGCTAGGGAATCCCTGGGTTCCTGTGGTTTGCGTTCACATGGAGACTTAATAGATTCCACCATGGCTCTAATTTAAAAGAAAAAATAAAAGAAAACGAATAAGTTATTGTGTCTAGCAAATTCTATAATAAGTCTCCATAGAAAGATAAAGTACTGGCAGCCTAATTGAACTGGCCACAGTCGATCTTTGAAGGTTATAGTAGCACATAGAATAAAGGGCCAATAAATATGTTAAATCTTTACATTAGTTATTATCACTAACCATCCGCCGATGACGATAGTAATAACATTATTCTCAAATATGATTTCATTGGTCAGAATAATTTAAAATTGAGCGACTCGACTACATAGTTATATAGAGTATAGGCCACAACCCGATACCTGATTTTGGTGAATAAAGATAACGTGGTGTTCTGAATGTATGAGTGATGTCTTGAGGCTACGTTATGCATACGTAGCTCCGAAGAAAACCAAATGGGCAAAACTCTATAATAAAAAATTATATTTTGCTCTAAAATATCTTTATTGCCCGTCAACCAAAACAAAAATGCAAACGAAGAAAGAAAACATATTTTTACTCGACAGATGCAAGAATTGCAATTGAAGAAGGAAGAGAGAAATTTACAGAGTGCAGTGAAAAATTAACTAATGACAACATTACATAAAAGTGAAAGAAGGAAAAAGCCGGAAAAAACAGAGAAAAAACAGAAACCAGCTGAGCTCAAAAACTGCACACTGTCCAAAAGCTACAAGCTGCTCTCTGATCATACTTGTTCTTTTTCCCAACAAAAAAAAAAAACTTAAAACAACAAACCAAACCAGAAAGTCCGGTTTTCGCTTGCGTTTCAGGTTTCATGTTCCCCGAGGAACCCGACGGCCTGTCTCTCCGGTAAAAACCTCCTCCTCCTCCACCTCCACCGCCGCCGCCGCCCCTTCTTCTGCTTCACTCTATAGCAACACGTACACTACACCGACCCGGAAAGGAAAAACCCCCAGAAATAGAGCAAAACTAGAAGGTTTATGTCGCTCATACTTGGCTCGCTAGGTCTTTGGACTCGATGAACGTCCCATGAAAGCCGTAGGGGACCCTGGACGGCAGCTTGACCGCGGCCTCCAGCTCCAGGTTCACCGCGTTCACGATCTGGAGCTCCGACGTCCACGTCTCCTCATCGTGCACGAAGGCGAGAATGTGCCCGTGATCTTCGCTCGTGGGGTCTTGGCCGGCCGGCAAGAAGAATGGTTCTCCGCCGTATCTGTTGTCGCCGTAGAAGTACTTCTTGACCTCGCCCGTCTCGAGGTTGACCTTGGCGAACCCGGAGACCTTTGGCCAAGGCTCAGCGATGGCGAGGTATGCGTATGTGGTCTTTCGGCCCAGGAGGTTCCGGTTCACCATGCCGGCCTCCAAGTTCACTTGCTCGGAGGGGTGAATTATGGGCCGGCGGGTGGACTTTCCGGTTGTCGGATTTAGGCGAATTTCGGACAGCACGCTCTGGAGGCTCTCGTCGCACTCGTTGAAGATCTTGTCGGCAGGCGTCATGCATGACCCGATCACCACCACCTCGCCCCGCTCCGGCTCCTCCCACGCATTCCAAAGGTGGAAGCAGAACGTTCCCGGCACCTCAACCCACCGGATTCCCGACCCGTCGCTCGCCCTCTTGTCCAGGATCCCAAAGCGGGACGCCTTGTCCTTATCGTAGATCACCGGCGAGCCACCACATAGCATCTCCTGGAGCTTGAATACGACCTGCTGGTCGGGGATCACGACAAAGTTCTCGGTGATGGCGAAATCGTGCATCATGGTCGGGACCGGCAGGGGATCTCGACGTCCGGCGACTTCTCGCCGTCCGGCGAGAACCTGAAGTACTTGAGGTAAGGCTTGTGGACAACGTCGTAGCTCAGGGCAAAGAGCTCCTTCGTGATGGGGTCGACCTTGGGGTGGGCGATCATGGTGGACTCGAGCTGGCCGTCGAAGTCGCACCGGCCCACCGTCTCGAGGTCGCCGGAGTGCTTGACCCTCACCTGGTACGGCAGGTCATCTCGGACATCGCCAGCAGGCGGTTGTTGAAGTAGACAAGGCCGGCGTTGGCGACGCCGCTCCCACAGCTGTGGTCAAGGAGGCCGAACGCCCCCCTTGCGTAGAAGAGGAGGAGGCGAGCGATCCCAGAGTGGCCGTGAAGCTCGCCTATGGCCTTCGGGAACACAGGCCGGCCCAGCTCCCGCTCCTGGACCAGCCGCTGTGTCTCGGTAAACCGGCAGGCATAGCTGGCAGAACCTCCGCCAATCGTCACCGCGTGGACCATACCGTCACCGTCGAACAAGTGGTGCCCCGCCATGGGCTCGTGCAGTGGGTTAGCGCCGTTCCTTACATAGATCCCATTTATGCAATCGGGGATCTTGCCGGCCACTGGGAGGTGGCGGCAGACGGGCTGCTCGGGGACGGGGGCGAAGTTCCCCGCAATTTGTACGTTGGGGTCGGCGGTCTTGGGGAGCGAGTGATGGAGCTCTCGCGAAATCAGTGCACTCTCGACGAAGTCCAAGGTCGTGGCGGCAGCTTTTTGCAGGAAATTCCACTGTGGAAGATGGCGGTGGTGGTGGGTTTTCTTGGTGGTGGTGGTGACGGTGGTGGAGGTGCTTGTGGGTTCTTTAATAGTCATTGGAGGTGGGGGTTGTTGGGGGATTGCTTTGGGAAGTGGAGTATGGGGGAGGAGATTGCAAAGCGCCATTTATTGCAACTTTGGCGTTGGTGGGCTTGATCTTCTTGCTACTTTTGGCCATGCGCAAGAAGCCCAAGTCCGCTAGTGGAGAAGATGACGAAGAAGAAGATGATGCGAGGTGCTCCCAGCCAGCCCAACTACTAGAGTTGGGTGATAGCGTTGGGAGAGCCATGGCTTCCTTTTCTTTTTGCCTTCTCTCTTCTTGGTTTTTTTGTTCCTTCTCCACCTTCTTTTTTCTGGGTTGGTCCAGAAATCTTGTCAGAAGAAGGGGGAGGAGGAGGAAGAGGAGAGGAATGGCAATGAAGTCTAGAGAGAGAGAAAGGGGGAGAGGAGAGAGAGATAGATTTGGGGAAGAAGAAATGAGGGAAAATGGGTATAAATAGAGTTGGCGGTGGAGAGAGAGAGAGAGAGAGAGAGAGAGAGAGAGAGAGAGAGAGAGAGAGGGGGGGGCTTTGTGTGTGAGGAGGTCCACCTCAGACATTTAGGAGGAGACCACGTGGTCGATTTGTGGGGAGGGCACTTGAGGATTGACATTGGAAGGGCTTAAATTATTTAATAATAACAAATAAAAAACTTGACACATTAGTAAAAAGGAAAAGTGGAAGATGTGGTGCTACCAAACATGACGTGGGTGAGAATTTTGAAATTGCCTGGGTAATATATAGTTTGAAATATTAAACAACGTATAAGTCACAACCATTAACATATAAAAGGGAAGAGAGGAGAGAGAGAAAGAGAAAGAGCTATGATTGGAAGGTGTCCTAAAATTAAGGGCCAATAAAAGCGAGGATTAGAGTTAAAATTCATTTTCAAACTGTCATCATTCAATTTAATGGGTATCCTTTTTCCATCTCTTCAAATAGAAAAGTTATTGCATGGTCTATAAATGGTGAGATCTACAAAATCAACAATTGAGATGGAACCGATTTACATGATTTATGGCCCATAAAATATTTTATCCATTTAACATCTAACTCCGTGTCCCTCCCTCTTCAAATTTTCTTGTGGGGGCTCCTTGTGTTTTTTTATTTTTTGTAAAGAATATGCTTCGAATGAACACTCACATGGGGCCTTTTTCTACTCTCTTTCAACCGCGAAACTTGGTCACATCGCTGACCCCACACGCCCTCGAACGCAGCCTCAGCTCCAGACAACAGAAATGGTCTGTTTCTCCATCAACGCTTTCATTAGGCCCTGTTTGTTGTCCACTTGACTAGCCCCATTCCAATTGCTTGTCCCCGTACTGTAAAATCACAGTTCAAATAATAACGATAATAAAAAAAGGACCATAAAAAGTCACTTCTTTTCTTCCCAAACCCTACAATCTCACGATTTTCCATATCAAATCGCCTATTTACGTGATAAGATATTGATTCAAATACTCGATAATTAAAACTTTGGATTGCACTATTTTATGGTCATATCATAGTCAATTTCAATCAATCACTATCCTCCTTTTCCAATTATTCTTCACATTGTGGATTCTTACTAATCTTATTCCTTACTCTTTAGCCCCGCAATTTTATTTCAATAGTGAAAGAGAGGGCGGATGTTTTAGTTATCTAAAACACTTGTTTATAAGGTTTATCATGACACTCAACACATCTATTTCATCGGCAAAAAGAACTGGAAGTGTTGACCAGCGCTAGTAACTTTCTACAGGCATTACTATAGAGCTTTAACATTAGGAATGAAAAGCTTCAAGATCAGTTCAGAGATACGCTCATCAAGAAAATTGAACTAATGATCTCTTGGAAAGCAGCTCACCCATTTCCATTTAAGCGGACATCCTCGTGGCGTGGCAATTAATAGCTTGATTAGTTGGGTCATTGTTTAACATAGACAAGTTCCTACTTTCCTTAATGACTGGTCATACCTAGCTAAAGTGGCTTCTGGCGGTCAAAGTTCAAAAAGCACAAGTTAAGCAGCAGTCAATGAGATTATTTTACGAAAGGTTCTTAATTATTATTTAATCGTGTCATTTGGAGAGGACCTTTGACTGCATACCTACAATTTGTTAACATAAAACTCTAGACTTTTTTAACGATCCATGTGGAAGGAGCAAATCATATCTATTGAAATGGTTTAGCCACGATGATGATGATCGACTTCTCTATAAATTATTTGACATGTACTCTCAATATCATTTGATGGAACCGGCAGAAAACCTAGCAGTTACGTGTGGGGATTATCCGTATAATTTCCCACGCATATAGGTTTTTTTTATGAAAGCAGCTGCGAAAGCAACATTACGCTTTTTGCCCTTTACCCAGAATTGGCGCCAACAGCATCTTGTTGGAGGTCCCCCATTTGGGTACAATTTAATTCATCTGCTCTCGACTTGCATAGCATATTTCGTGTCTTGAAAAGATGATAGTGGCTTCGGACCTTCTACCGTCTTTGAAAAGATAACTAATGACTAAACTAGTGCTGTGTTTTTCCTTGGATCTTTGTGGCAATGGTGGTTTTCAGACTTCTGGTAGCGGTCCTCTGGAACGACCCAGTTGCAGAGACGGCGCTGTTGAGGGCCACCGGAAAAGGAGAGGGACGAAAGCAACACATCTCGATGGATCTACATCACGTAGTCTCTTCAATATTTCCCATTGCCAGTGTATGCCACAAGCTTTAGATATCGATCCTCGAAAAGCGGTTTTCCGGCTCGCTTTCGAAGATTTAACTCAATGCCATCTCAAAACAATTACACTTTCTTTTATCGTTGTTGCTTTCGTCCTTATCAAACGAGGGGGACAAAAGCATGATTATCTTCACGGCAAGATAGACGGAGGTTGTAAGACCCATAGAGGATTAATACGTCCTATTTATGGATAATTAATCATCAAAAGCTCTTTCCAGAAAATATCTTAGTACTGTAGTGGCGAGCAATTGAAAATTCGACATTGTGTAGTGGACGCAGCATTTTGAAACATCTGTTCACGCTGACACTATTCGTGAGCAGATCTCTAGGGCGGAGATTTTTGTGCCGCTTTAATTAAGAAAAGGGTCATTTAATAATTTCAATTTCTGCTAATGATGAGTGAGAGTCCCTACGGACCAATCATCAACTTACACACGAACCCTAGCTTCTATCTACTGTCATGGATGACTCAAGAAAAGAGCGAGGTGCTAGTGAGCGTGGAATTATTTGATTAAGGAGCGTGAGATTAGTAGATTTGTGAGACAGAGATGCACTTTTCATTCATTGCCATCCGATCCATTTCTTGCAACCATCGGCGACCCAAAATTCATCCACATGTCGAGTGCTTTTGGAGAGTTCACCATACAAGAAAAAGAACAAAAAGAAAAGAAAATTTGGTGCGAGTATATGTTGGACCCACTGATAGGTGCAGTACTTTAATATTGTTTAATGAATGGTAGAACATTCGAGGTTTCGCGAAGGTCCCTCGAATAATTAACGCTGTAATCTCAAAACATTTGATAAAGATATGTGATATTTGCACGTTATCTTCTTATGTTAGAGTTATGGAAAAAAAAATCTCGTGTGACTATGATGTCACATTGAAACAAAGCATGGATGTTGAAGATTTTCTGCAAGCTATATTTAACAACACCCCCCCCGGGTTTCAATTTTATTAATACACCCTTTCCAAATCAAGAGGTAGATCCAAAATTTTATATTTAAACAAGGAATTTCTACTCTTTTACAATTTTCTATTTTCATCTCAATACTTTTTATCATTTTAAATTATTAATTAGGATGACTTCGTTGGTCTATGGAGATTCCCCCCTATAGGGGACTCTTTCATATAATTCTTTTCAACGTAAGTTTGTCAATTCATCATCCCCCCTCATTGTCCATTCCTAGTCATTAGTCCATTTCGCTGGAGACTCCAGAAAATGACTAAACGATTGAGCAATAAACTTCTTTATAAGAAATTCTCCTATGATATTTTGAGGATGACAAAATGATCAAAAGTTGCTAATGTGTCCATTTGAATTTGTAGAACATCTTCTATGTACAAAAGCCATATGCAAATGGTATTGGAACATGACGTCTAAAAGCAGGGAAAAGTTTTGGTTCTGCAAAAGGAGAACAACCATTAGAAGACAAATGTGTCCAAGACTTGGAAGGACATTTATAGAAGGTAAATAAGCTATAAAATGACAATCTGTTAAAGTTTGGCTGACCAATAGAATGTGAATAGCTTATAAAACACTAGGACGTCAACATGCTTGGCAAAATTTTCTTGTAGAAGGTGAACGGACTTCTCAGTAAAAGTTCAAGAAAGTCTGGAAATACCACTTTGCAGGAGTAACTCATGCTACAGATCTTGGAGATGGTTGACGTTCGAGCCCCCATAATCTTGGTGGGAAGACCTAAACTCTATCGATTTGATTTGTATTCAAATTGGTGTGTCATAGCTGTTTTCAAGTGTCGTAATTCATCAAAAGCAACCTGGAATACATCATAATAGATTTGCCAATTTTGTGAAGGCATAAAGGGATGTCAGGCAAACTGCAGAAGTAGAGAGTTCCACTTTGAGAATGGCCTGCATTGCCCGTAGACTATCGTCTGATTGCGTAGAAAGCAGCTATAATGATCAAGGTCAAATCAACAGCTCTTTGACTGGGAAAGCTTCGAACGGATACCTTCGAAGGTTGGAAGTTTATTTAAAAATATCAAAGTGGGTTGTGAAGATTGGCAAAGTTCAAGAATTTTTTCTCTCTATCGCATCAAGTTTTCTAGCTTTCCATTGTGCAAAATCAAGTGATTCCTTATTGTAAATTTCTGTTGCGGATGTAAATACTTATAATTTGGAAAGAGAGCAATATGGTGTTGCGAGAGGTTCTTTGAGTATCTAGAAGTAGCTTCTAAAACTTTGAGTAGAAGCAGCACAAGTTGTATAATCTCAAGGACTTTACAATGCATTCCTGCCTTTTGAGGCGATTAGACTTGGTAGAGTGGAATAGGCCAAGTGGAAGGCTCAACTACAATAAATTTGATTTCATCTCTTATATCTCTTTAACTCCTTTAGTATTTGTTTGGTAGAAAATTCTACTTCTACATAACTGTTCTCATTTCAACAGTATTTCCATACTCTTATATTCATGTATTTCACAATAAGGTTTTAATCTTTCTATAACCAATACAAAGAAATCCAGGTCCTTGTGATATTATTCTATCACTAAGTACTTAATATAACTTTGCTCTTGCAGGATTTGGATTGCTGATATTATATATTTCTAACATTTGACTCTTGCAGGATATACTTAAACATAGTCATATAGTCCTGCGCTTAACTGATAATATCCAAGTTCTTGGCTGTAGCAAACTGCTTGCTCTTTCTTAGCTTTAAATCTTAAAATGTTGCAATCAATCCTTTTCAAAAAATTTCAATTCAATTATCTTATTATCTATATGGAAGGTTTGTCACTATCAAAAAGGGGAAGATTGTTGAGAAAACCCTAAATAAGTTATTAAGTTGACAAAACTATCTATTGCTTATATCGGTCTTGATAATTGCTAAGGTTGTTTATCTTTCAGGACATATCGGTGTTGAAAGGAACTTTGATATGATTTGATGTGGATTTCATATAATTGGACATACCGTGTTGCTAAGGCTAAATGATCTACATCTCTATCATTGTCAAAATATATCATAAAAAGCAATTGAGTATATCCAGAAAGCCAATTATATCTACTACATGCATTGAAGTAGAGTATCGCATCGATAGAAGCAGCGTCTTGTGTGTATAGAAGTAGAGTACTACACGAATACAAGTAGCCCACTATATGATCACTATACTGGAAGGCTGGGTGCACTATTTGTGAATACAAGCGAAGTAATTATACAACCTGCGGCAACAATTTCATCATGAATTTCAGTATTATTTTGAGATTGTGTATCTCATCCGTCGACAGCTAGTGATTTGGTGTGGATTTCTAATTTGGAAGATTTTTTATTTTCTATCAACCTTAAAGATTATCCTCGCAAAAAATATTCATTGACAATTATCCAAAAACAAGATTCTTTCCATGGTTGAAGCATCTCATTTTTGGAAACCGAGATTTGATTGTATGGGTGACCAAATTGATGGAAATTCAAATTGATTGACATCAATGGCTATCTAATCTTCTCTACAATTGTCCAACAGCTAGATTGGAGATTGATCCTTTGGAAGATTGTCCGAGAAGTTTGGTGTTGAGGAGTATAAAAGAAAATCAAGGAGGGGAAGAGAAAAATCAATCAAGAATTACAAATTCCATTTTTCAAGAGAGTTCTACATCTTGTGAGCTTTGTACTGCAATCTTTTGAGAAGTATTGGCAAAGCTATAGTTTGTGCTTTGATGTAAGATAAAGGAACCCATTTGCTTGGATATAAGCAACACTGGCTTTGAAGGAAAGAGCTTAAGTACAACTAGCTTATGCTTTTGTAAATTTTCAACGATTGACTAGTAGAATCTAGCCAATATGTTGTTACTGGGAGAGTGGACGTAGAATTATACTAAGCCAAATAGCTATAAGCTCTTATGCATTATTTTCTATCTCTTTACTCTTACCTATGTGCTATTTGATAGAAGCACTGCACTGCACTACACTACTAGATATATTCACTATATGCTTATACCAGCATTTTGGTCCGCTCAGTTACACTTACTTGGCAATTGTTATTCCATATCAGTTGTCAAGATTGATAGAATCATATATATACCTTCCTCTAGGTGATACTGCTAGCCAATATCACTTGGTATTAGAGCCTTGTGCTTGTTTATTTGAAGTGTTTACTTCTAAGCTAAAGATCTATTATGGCTAGCACTCTTGGACTAGGAATTGCTGAAGAATAGAACAACTTAGACCTCAACACTTTAAAAGATTATGATGTCTTGAATAACAAAATGAAAGGCTTCGTCAATTTCATAGAGTCATGTAAAGTGGAGACAATCCTACACTTAGCCCAACTGCTACACCTGCAGCTTCAAACACAGGAGAAGCAAATGAAAACAAAACTCAATAGCAACAACAATCAGTCCAATTGAGATGGCCAAAAGAGAAGCATTAGATGCCAAAGCTCTATATTCTCTTTATTATGCCTAATTTTCTGCTAAATATAATTGTGTTTCTTCATGCGAAATAGCAAAAGAGATATGGGATAGACTTCAAGTCACATTCAGAAGGAACTGATAGAGTCAATGAAACAAAAACAAATATTCCCCTTCAAAAGTATAAACCCTTCAAGATGAAACCAGATGAATCAGTCACTAACCTGTTCAATAAATTCATTGACATTTTCAATGAACTTGTAAGGTAAGAATAATGCAAGTGCCATAACTTTTGTACGGCATTTAATTGAGTGCTATAACTTTTTTTTTTTTTTCACTTACTTGAGTATCACAAATTTGAAAAATTAATCACTTAGTGCCCTTGGCAATTTGCCTCGCCAAAAAAATCTGACGTGCATGTCAATCATCTTATGTGACTTTTCTAGCACTAATGCAGAGAGGTTTTTAATATTTTCTTTATTTTTTTAATTATTTTTTAATTTTTAATTTTTTGCTTTTTCATTTCCTTTTTTCCTCCTTTTTAGGGCCAATGATGAGCAAAGCCCTCCTAGCTAGTAAGGGCTACCGATGACCCTCGTTGTTAAGGGTGAGCGTGATCCGAGTTGGGTCAATTGAGCACCTAGCCTAAGGACCAACCTGCACAATGTTGGCTCTCAATTTTTGATATCAAGGACCAACCATATTAAGATTAGGAGTGGGGACTAGACCAACCTCAGTCAATTTGGTTATGTAATCAGCCCTCAACCAACCGATTTTTTTTTTTTATTTCATTTTTTGTATTCATTGAAAGAGTAGACATATTATTTCAAATTATACATCTATCAACAATGCAACATTGAGCAACCAAACTATGAATATGAATGCATATCAAACATTAATATAAGATGAGATAACAAATGAAATTCCACACTTGCTAAGAGCAACTAAAAAAGAACAAGTGAGGTGAGCGATGAGGCGAGTGAAAAAGGTGAGAAGCAAGGCGAGCGAGGCAACCGAAAAGAGGCAAGCAAGCAAGGCAAGCGAGGCTAAAGCAAGTGAAGAGGGTTTCTACGTTTTTTGGTTGAATTAGTGATGGGTTTCTTTCTACTTTTTTAATTTATATGCCAAACTGAATTACATAAGAAAGAAGAGAACAGAAGATGAGATCCTAGGGTTTAAAGTAAGCAAAAGCATATAATATATAATATATAATATACAAGGTTGATTTGGATAGGATCAACCCTAACTCTTGGACCAATCCTAAACTCTTAGGATTGAAGACCAACCTACACAATGCTGGGTCCAGGATTGAGGATCGACCTAGTCTCCCGCAACCAAAGTAGGATCAGCCAAGTTAGGTTGGTCTAGGTTTAACCCTAGACTGATGCTCACACCTACTTACCAACCCTAAAGAAAGGAAAAATCAAAAAAGGAAAACAAAAAAAATCAAAAAATTAAAAAAACTAAAAAACATTAAAAAAAAAATCCATGTCTGATGGGAAATTAATAAAAAAGTCCATGTAGGATGATTCGTTGGAAGTGGCATTGAAATGATCAATTATACTTTAATGTCGTACTTAAGTGAGCACTGTACGAAAGTTATGGCATTTGCGTTATTCTCCCAACTGCAAAGCGGCATGAAAATATATAGTTGCTTAATATCAATCTTGATGATACCCAATGCTTAGTATAAGCAAAAAAGAAAGAGATCTATGACACAAGAATTTGGAACCTATGAATATGAAATAGACCACCAAGATATCTGCAAAAGATAATGTATGTGGACTACCATGATCGAATATAAGAAATTGGATTCTTACAATGCATGCTCCTTGAGAAAGTAAGTTAGAAACTCTTTCAAGTCAATAAATACTATCACTACTAACCGATCTTTGTAACTATTGCATATAGACTTATTTGGACAAATAGGGGCTATGAGTCTTGAAGGAAAGATATATTGCCTGGTTATTGTTGATGATTACTCAACATTTATATGGTAACATTTCAATTCACAAACACGATACATTCTAATCTTTTGTGAAACTTGCACAAATAATTCAAAATGAGAAGAGATTCAACATCACCTCAAATAGAATGTCATAGAGGATAATTCGAGAGCCAAACTTTCTCAAAATATTGTGATGAATATGGTATGGATTACAATTTGTCTACTCTTTACACTCGTCAACAAAATGGCATGGCAAAAAGAAGAGTTGGTCCAAGAAAATGGCACAAAACATGATGATAGTGTTCCTATTTAATTATGGGCCAAAGCTATTGCTACAACATGCTACATTATGAACAAAGTACTATTGGGACCATTATCGGAGAAAATACTCTATGAGATCTTCAAAGATAGAAAACCCAATATTTCTTATTCTCATGCATTTGGATGCAAATGTTATATTCTAAAAAATGCTAATGACAATGTTGGAAAATTTGATCCTCGAGCAAGTGAAGGTTTTTTACTTGACTACTTAGCTCCTAGTATAACATATTGTGTGTTTAACAAAGCATCTCGGAAGACATGTAAAATGATGATAAGGAAGAATGTATGTCGATACCTATACCAACCGATGATGTCCATCAACAGCAATAACCCGATGCATAGTGTTCAAATCATACATCTTTGCCAATGGAAAGGAAGTTTAAGACGAATCATCAGAAGGAACAAATCCTTGGAAAGATTGATGAAGGAATCAAAACTAGTTCATCATTCAAAAACTTGATGAACTCCTTGGCACTGCTGAAATCAAACAAAAGGGAGTTGAAGAAGCTATCATTGATGGAAAAATGAATTGAGGTAATGTAAGAAGAGCTATATCAATTCAAGATTAATGAAGTCTGGGAATTTGTATCTCGACCTCAATATCATCCCATCATAGGTACAAAGTGGGTATTTAGAAACAAACTCAACGACAAAAGTCATGTTTAGCATAACAAAGTTAGACTAGTTGCCAAAGGTTATTCTCAAGAAGAATGTATTGATTATGACGAAATATATGCTCGTGTTCCGAGATTAGAGGCAATAAGACTATTATTAGCTTATGCTTGTTTTCATGATTTCAAATTATATCAAATGGATGTCAAAAGTGGTTTTCTAAATGGTTACATCAAAGAGCAAGTATTTGTAGAACAATCACTAGGTTTCAAAGAACCAAAAAGGATCAAAGATGTGTATCGGCTTAAGAAGGCACTCTGTGCACTCAAACAAGCACCTAGAGCTTGGTAGGAGAGACGGAACACATTTCTAATTGAACAAAATTTCGAAAAAGGTAAGGCGGATACAATGCCGTTCATCAAAAGAAAAGGTAATGACATCCTACTAATTCAAATTTATGTTGATAATATTATCTTTAGATTTACTAATATGACATTGGGTAAGGAATTTGCTAATATTATGAAAAGTGAATTCAAAATGAGCATGATAGGGGAACTCAAATTCTTTCTTGGTCTACAACTCAAGAAAACAAAAGCCAACACCCTTATATATCAAGAAAAATATGTCAAAAAATTGGTAAAGAAATCTAGTCAGGAGAATTTCAAAAAGGTGGATACACTAATGTCTTCTATTATACTTTACCAAGTTTGGTGAAGATGTAAAAAGGCTAGTCCATCAGCTCAAAACTTTATAGGAGTATAATAAACTCTCTATTATACTTAACAACATCTAGACCTGATAACTTGTTCAATGCATGCATGTGTGCTTATTTTTAATCTGATCCAAATGAATCTCATTTGACAATTGTGAAGCGAATTATTGGATATATTCAATCATTTTCAAAGTTTGGTTCTATAGTGTCCTAAATATTTGGACTTTCTATTGTTGGGATATTCAAACACCGACTTCAAGTAGGTGCAAAATCGACAGGAAAAGCACCTCTAGCACATGTCAACTAATTGTATGCTAATTTCGTGGTTCTCAAAGAAGCATAATTCAATTGCTCTCTCAACCATTGAGCTTGAGTGTATAGCACTAGGAAGCTACCGTGCTCAACTCATTTGGATGAAACAGCAACCTGATGACTTTAGGAAACGAAATTCAAGCACTCATATTATGTGTGATAATATGAGTGCTATCAATTTGATGAAGAATCTTATTCCACACTCTCGAGCCAAGCACATTGAATTCGCCATCATTTCATTATAGATAATGTGAATAGTTTGACGTTTGCATTTATTTTGTTGACTCTAAGTATCAATTACCTTATATTTGTGCTAAGGCACTCAAAAGACCACATTAGAATTCATTAGCAATGAACTAGGAATATGTTATCCTTCTGAGTAGTAGTTTTTATGAAATCAACAGATAAATTTCAATATAAGCACGAGCTTATTGATTGAAATTTGGTCAAAGATAAGAAATTGGCTAAAGTTACGGACATGAGGTACACATTAGTTTTGAAAAAGCTACCGATATTTGGACAAACTGTATATTATTGTTTTGCCCATTCTAACATTTATTGACTTTATTGATTGCCTATGGCTTTTGTTGTCATTCCGTAGTTATCATACAATCTTTAATTCAATTTAATGAAAATTGAATAAGGAGTTACCTTTTTTCTGAAATGGCGAGAAAGGACTATTGGAGAAGTCTAACTTCGGAATAGCAGCTAGTAAAGACTTGTAATGGTTACTTGCTTTTTGGGACAATCTCCAATTGAAAGATTCAAGATGTTTATAAAAGAGAAGGTCATTAAAGTCGAAAGGAGTTGGACAAAACATCTAGAACAAGATAGAAGTTTTCATTGTTGTTTTCTGAGACTGTGTTTCATTCCTTGAGATTTTCATAATAGTGTGCTTACTGCATTATGATGTGAGAAGATTAAGTACGCACATGTGATGACAGCATTAGAGTCCTGATAGTATGATTTATTCTTTGATAGGACCAGTGCTGCTAGTTGTAACTTATCTTGGTGATTACTAATTCAATCCAACCCAACTTATGGCTATTGATATGAAAAGTGGACATAAGTTTATTGAATAAGCCGAACCATTATATATTGCTATGTGTTATCTTTACTTTTGAATTGATCTTGTCTTTGCACACTAGCACCACCTGATATTATTAATATCGGCATCTCCTCATTACCAAGTATTAGTTGGTGATTTCTACAAAATCTTCAAAACAACCTATTTACTCCCTTTAAGTTGCATAGGGAGTCCCAACATAAATAGTCTTATGCATTGCAAATAGTTTATAAAATATATGGTTTCTATGCATGATTAGTTAAAGAATTTTGCTTGCATCAAAATATGGAAAATGGTATGTCGTTAGAGAATATTGATGAATTTTTTTTTATAGGACATATTTCAAATGTTCTGGTGTATTGTGAGATTTATTGATAATCATCGAATGCATATCAAATATTATATATCACCCGTTAATTTAAAATTTTGGCTATATTCTTGATTCATGACTTAGGGCTTTCATACTTAGGGCGATGCATATTAATTTTAGAATTCATATAGGGTTAAGATAGCTAATGGTTTTTATTGATAAAATAAATCAAAAATAAAAAATGTCGTTAGGGTTTCATATAAATTGCATTTAGTTATAGAATTAATTAGTCCTATAACATCCATATTGCATGCCGCACCTCATTTAGAGAGTCATATTTCTTAGGATTAATTTCCAAGAAGCATTCCATACAAATAGCTTTACCTAATAATTGCATCTTATGCCATCCATATTGCCTAGGGGTTTTTAGCATGGAAAAAAATGAGTTAGCATGCATCATTAAATTAATAATTTAATGTAAGTTCACTTAGACGTATATAGTGTCCTTAAAACTAGTTTGCAATTTTTCTGTAAAGTAAAGAAAAAGAAAAAGAAATAGTAATCAATAGTTAATTCTATCTTCTTGTTCATGTCATATCATTAGCTCTAGAAATTAATTTCGTAGTATTAAATGTAGGTTAATTCATCAATGCATAGTGTTGGGCTAACAATATTACATAAAAAGGGGTGAATAGATTGTTTGGGAAGTAGAACATAAAATGTTCAACTTCAAACAATAGTAGAATCAGAAGAGATGTGTGTGCTCCTGATGAAGAAATAGTGATCATAATAAATAGATGATGATGATGATGATGATAAAGAGATAGAGGATAGCAACCACTCTTTACAACTAACAAACACAACAAAGTTGGAATCCACCAATAATCTTCAAGACAAGTTACAATTAGCATATGCTACTCCTATCAACTGATAAATCACACTGTCAAGATGCAAGTACTGGTATCACTTTGTACACTTTCTCTTATCATGATTATAGCCAATAAGAACACTACACAAAGAATAATTAACGATACATAGCAACTACTAACAAAAATAGAGCAAAGAAGAATACTTAAAAGCATTAGACTAGTTTTGTTCATAGTCACCCAACCCAATTACTTCTCTTAGACTAAATATGTAGCCATCCATCCTTAGATGATCGTTCCCCATTCAAATCCTTCAAGTAACCATGGGGTCAACTATTGCTAGCAACAAAATGCCTCTTTGACTCTCAAATTTGTCATAACATCTCTCAAGCAGCAGTAGTTTCCCAAAACAATAGTATTTTGCTTTTGTTAGAGTTTGTCTTCGCTTAGAATTGCCAAAATTGCTCCGGATCAACTCCAATGCTCCTTTTGCAAATTCCAAGCCTTCGTAATGGTTATTTTCATTGTGATCAACATTCCAATCATATGAGCAATTGAAAAGCATCTTCTTGGACTTGATGTTAGCATGATCCATTTCTCATAATCAAGACATGCTTATTATCATCAATTTGTTGTAGTACCATGATCAAATCATATGGAATGACTTATGATCAATCATCCTATGATCTTTTTTGAGTATGTCAACTTCCAAAGACTTTTAGTTGATGAAAGATTGACCATGATACCTCCAAGTCTTCATAAAATCCTCATCATATTAGACTTGTTTTCCTATTGTCCATATCTCCATCAATCTTCATTGAAACCACAAAGGTTATTGGTATCATCACAATCTTCCACCTCATCTTATAAAGAGAGCTACTCTTGCGAACAATCTATTGGCCATAATAATAATCTATAGCTCCTAAGAACATTGAGATTTTCTATCTTTTGATCCTTCCAAGCATACAAGTGATTATAACTCTACCAAGTTGTTCACCTTCATGGTCCTTGAGCTTTACTAAACATCTTCGTTCTAGGCTTGTTCACCATCACTAGATCCATCCAACCTGTTTTTACTAGATCTTGGTACCTCCAAATCATCACTAGCATTCTCATTCTTCTTGACTTGTTTGCCCTTGATCAAAGTCCTTCCAAATGTTCAACTTATCACAAAATACTTTTAGCTTGTAGAATTCTTGACACCAAAATACCATGTTCACCCTTAATATTGGCAACAAGTCTCTTGATATCGACAAAGCTTTCTTGATAGTGGCCAAGCACTCCTCATATCAGCTCACCTATTGTTGATTATGACATCATCTGCATATTGACTTATGCATATATTACCCGGTACTACTCAATTAGTATGCACATTAGTAACATTTTATTGTTTTGTTATCTTCAAAATAACATAGGTGATTTTCTTAACACATAGTACGCATGACATTTAAGATTTTATGCTAGCTCATTAATGCATGTTAGATTAGGACACTCGCATTTCAACCACAAAAACAAAATTGGCCCACATTTATTTCATAAACATGACAACCAAAAAAAGAATTAATTGGCATTGCATTATATATTAACCATGTTCGTGTTGGCTTTTAATTCATCATCACCATCGTGAAGTTAAAAGAAAAGAAATTAGAAAAGTAAGCTTGGCACATATTTTTCATCTGTACCATGATAATTTGTTGTCCCTGCATAATCATATTTGCTTTAGAAATCATATCTAGGACAGACATACATCATATCAATGTTTGCTTCCTAGTCAAAGTTGGCAGAACCCTGTTTTAGTGGAGGATAAATATAAATTTGCTTCCGCTTGCTTATGCATTCTTGGTTCTCTATTATTTTCAGTAATCTATCCATTGAGTGTTAATTTAACATAATCAAGTCCTTGGATATGTGATCTCTAGTTCATAGATGTGCTCCTGCAATTTACTAATATGTCAAAAGATCAGCGGCAGCTTCAAGGTAAGATAAATTGCATATCGAATTGAGTACCAAGTTGCGATCAAATGAGTTTAAGAGAGTTCACACTAAGCGTGAGTGATTATCATATAAGAGAAATTGTTGTTCCCTGTTTAGTAAATCCATTAGCTTTCCTGTAGTGATTCATCTTGAGTAAGGTCACGATAAATGTGAGAGAATGAAATTACTATAGAAGTTAATGAGGAACGATAAAGAACACTAATGACTTACATGGTGATTTAGTTTGAGTGTTGGTATTTGTTCCATGGGAGGACTAGCTGCAAAGCATCTACTATCAATCTTTCTTTTTTTTGGGTCATAAGCATCTTCTATCAATCAAATAGCTACGGAGTTACAATAATTACTTGGTGACTTATGAGTATCCTAAAGCCCAATGCCCAAATTCTCACAAGTTCTCTTACTTCTCCTCCAAGTTTCTTTAGATAACCCTAAGAGAAAAGCCCATTAGTTTTGTTTGTGTTCTCATGGAGAAATCAGTCAATAAGAAACTTCAAAACCCGAGTTTGCAAAATTTCGTGTGTTAACCAGGCGTTTGCCTGATGGGCAATAGCAAATTGGCCATCCAGGCCAGGAGCGAGGCGCCCAATGATGTTCGCCCGGTTGGCCGGAGGGGCTGGACGGGTTGTCGGTCATGCCTAATTACAAGCTATAAGGCAGCTCTGGTCGGACTTCTAGACCTTTGTTCTAGGCTCCCAGTTCCTTGTCTCCTTTCACCTAGAGCTCATCGAAACTCGTGTCGGTCCTATTTGAGATCTCCAAGCTTCAATCCAAACTCTGATATGGCAAGAACTTAAGCCACAGACTCAACGTATTCCTTAACACTCCCACTAGCCTGTCCAAACCTTACAAGCACGAAGGTAGACAGAATAATAGGAAAGGCTGGAGAAAATTGAGAGAGCACTTCTGGATTTGAACTCTTGGCCGATGCTATGATGCTATGTAGCCAGACAAATCTTCTTCTTCTTTTTTTCCTTAAAAATTTAAACTACAAGGAAATGGTTCAACAGTGTGTATATATCATCTTACTTGCCTCAAAATTCTTAAAACCTAGAACCTTTCACATCTATGAGAACCGCTATACTTTGGACATTATCAAGTGGCAGTGACAGATCAAGAGGGCGCCTGAAAGCCGTAACCCAACTTGCACAACCGGTTAAAATAGAGAGAACCAGAGACTTCCTAAATTGGCCACCTAACCACTCCCCACGCTATTAAATTTTACTGTTCTTTCTAGTTGTGGAAACAACGATTGTACCAAGGACGATAGGATGTACGTTTCCATTATAAAGCCGAAGGCTGAAACAGTTGGGTTCTCAGCCACTTGATGGAGAGATGACAGTCCGGAGACAGCTCACCTCATTGGCTCTTTGAAAGGGATCGACCGCTGAGTGGCTACGCGAAACGAGGGCAAACGTACTGCACCAGTGTCATGGCCTTTCGATGAGGCTGAGACAGATCTGGCGTCGTACGTAATTGTCTGAAGCATGCGATGGCAATTGTACGTGGAGTCGAAGAAACAGAAGCATTAGGTGACGCTTGGTTTCTATAATTGCGACGAGATTTCAGCGGTACATCATCACATTAGAAAATATCTTCTTTTTCTTCTTCTTTTTATATCGAGGAACTATCGGAGCTCACCCTTTCGGAGCACACGACCCTCCAATGCCCGATGACACCGTTAGACCTCGCCATAAGCCGCTATTTAAACATAAATTTCGAGGAAGGCTAGCCCAAAATCCCAACACCAGGACCTCCCTCTTACAACACTTTAACAACAAGATGATTCGAACTCTTAAATATCATATCTTATTGTTGTTCACTACATCAACAATTCATGATTGATTTGAGCATTTCACTCTTGATTGGTACATAGTCAGCTCCGCAATGACCGAGTTAGAGTGATGAATATTCGGTCCTTAAAAGGAGATTAGAACGGATTACTTCACTCTTGTAAGGAAATTGCTTTGGGTTCGCTTATTTTCATTTTTTGTTATCTAGATTTTCTCCTATTTGGAGGTGGAAGGGAGAGCTTGTATTGAGATCTATTAGAAAAATTAATTATTAAACTACCCATTCATCTAATAATTTAATTTTTAGAAAAGTCAGTAGTTGTCCCACACATGAAACGAAACCTGAATTGATTTGAATAATTTGGAACATGTGATGTCACTGTACAAGATCCAAATGCAAGTTGGGCGATTGGACTTGACTTGTTAGGCATCCGATCTTCAAAAGAAGAGAATAGACTTTCTTTACCGTGGTGGAGGTTCCTTCAGAAAGGGTTTCCTATTTTTGGTAGGGGAGATTGTCTAACATGTCGTAAATATGTTATACAGATATATTTCAGTTTTAAACTTTGCAATTTTGCCAATTTAATACTACACCTTCGAACGAAAAAATTTAATATAATCCTTCTAGTTAATTTTCACTAGAAATCAATGACATAGTGACATGCCATGTAGGACCATTGGCAATTACTAGATTGTAATATAGTGATTTACGGTGGAAATTAACTAGAAGTTTATATTAAAATTTCACACAAAATTTTAGGACTAAATTGGTAAAATGAAAATTTTATAATAAAATGGCATCTGTACATTAAATTTACAACTAGGCAACCATTCCAATTTTGGTATATAGAGATTCTAGCTTGGGCCTTTCCAATGCCTTCTGCGTGTTAGTTATCTGCCTTAAAGCAACCATGTAATAGTTATATGTTAGGGATTATTTAATGGCAAAGAGATTTTCATTTCATTGTCCTATCTATATAAATGAGTCCATAAGATCAATTACAACTAGACCAATTCTTAAGGTGTTAAGAATATACGTGACAAGTTTAGAGTTACGTTGAATCTTTAAACAATTTCTAGTCAATGGATCAATAAGAGAATATTGATGATTTTATTGAAATCGGTGTGTTCTCAAGCTTCACCATTGAGTATTGGATATCTCATGAGGATGATGAGTCACAAGTCATTGGGTATGGTAATACCCGAGTTAGGACACAAGTATTTGTCTTGGACAAGTTCATTGAACATGATATGTATAGAATGATTGGCAACATGAAAGCTTTTAAGCGGGGTCAATGACTAATCGTTTATACTTTGATTTGGTGTAAGATCCTTAGACCTAAGGCACAATGTTGTCTTGTATGTTGACGATTGTGGTTCACCAAGATACATATTGACGCTTTGTTGAAGCGTCTCTATACTTGATGGTCATAATTTATTCATATACGAAAGCACATGCTTGCGCAACATGAAATTCGTCTTCTTGTTAGATATGTATATATACAAGATAAAATATTAATATCCTATGCGATCGTATCATGACAATGAAATTCTCAACCCTAGTTGTAATCGAGAATGAATGATTCATGTCTCAACGAATACATGTCAATTAGATATGGTTACAACTAATCAGGCAATCATTCCAATTTTGGTATATAGAGATTCTAGCTTGGGCCTATTTTGCTTTTTCTTATGCCTTTTGAGTGTTAGTTATTTGCCTTAAAGCAATCATGTAATAGTTATATGTTAGGGATTATTTAATGGCAAAGAGATTTTCATTTCATTGTCCTATCTATATGAATGAGTCCATAAGATCAATTACGACTGGACCCATTCTTAAGGTGTTAAGAACATGTGTGACAAGTTTAGAGTTACGTTGAATCTTTAAACAGTTTTCGGTCAATGAATCAATAAGAGAATATTGATGATTCTATTGAAATCGATGTGTTCTCAAGCTTCACCATTGAGTATTGGATATCTGATGAGGATAATGAGTCACAAGTCATTAGGTATGATGATACTTGAGTTAGGACACAAGTATTTGTCTTGGACAAATTCATTGAACATGATATGTATAGAACGATTGGCAACATGAAAGCTTTTAAGCGGGGTCAATGACTAATCGTTTATACTTTGGTTTGGTGTAAGATCCTTAGACCCGAGGCACAATGTTGTCATGTATGTTGGATGACTGTGGTTCACCAATATACATATTGACGCTTTGTTGAAGTGTCTCTATACTCGATGGTCATAATTTGTTCATATATGAAGGCACATGCTTGCACAACATGAAATTCGTCTTCTTGTTAGACAAAATAGAATATTAATATCCTATGCGATCTTATCATGACAATGAAATTCTCAACCCTAGTTGTAATCGAGAATGAATCATTCATGTCTCAAAGAATACATGTCAATTAGATCTAGGCGTATGATCAAATTGGTGGCTTGAACAACAATTCCATAGTCTTTGTTCGATCGGAATATGGTGAGGTAGAAAGATCAAATTACATGGTCACCAAAGTTGATAGGTTCATTATGTTCTTGACTTATCCACATTGTCTGGGTAGACATGATATATTGCTAGATATCACTTATGGTTTGTAGAAACTAGAAATTGTATTAGAGCAATAAGTTCTCTTGATTGTACTAATGTGTTAGTACAAATCTTGTTGCCAACTCAGTGATGAACCTAAGGATGTCACACACCATAACCAATTCAAAATGATGTTTGAACATGAGAGACAATATTATAAATGTGTTTGCACTTGAGGCAATCAGATTAAGTCAAGTTGGAAATATATGTTCTGAAAATGGGTTTTAGACTTTAAAGATCTAAAAAGGGTATTAGACCTTACGACCGAATCAAAGATATGAAGCGGGTTCAAATTCAATAGGTGAATTCAATAATTGAAGCGAGTTCAAAATTAATGGCTATATTAATGATATGAAATGAGTTCATAATCAATTGTCGTATTTATGATATGAAGTCAGTTTAAAATCAATAGCCGTATTAATGATCTGAAGTAAGTTTGGAACTAATAACCAAATTAAAGATCTAATACGGTTTCAGACTTAATGGCCACAAAAACGTTTTCTAAATAAATGGGTGGTTTAATGATCTGAAATAGTTTCAGATTTTTTATTCTACCTTACCTATGCATGTATTGTTGTTTTATGAAACAAATCCCAACACTGTGATGCATGAATGGTTGATCTCCATGTTTCGTGGTGAAATATGGCAGAAAATCCAAGTGAGGCATACATGGAGCGCATCCAAGAATTAGTGTTTCTAATTATCAAATCTTGTGGTAAGATATGTTAATTTCTTAAGAGATTATTTCACTAGAAATTATGAGGTTAAACATTATGAGATTATTAGATGTGATTGGAGATTGGAAAACAATAATAGTGTTTAAGTGACTTGAGCAAAATTGTTATCTCTATTGTATTCCATAATCTAGAGTGAATATTGTGCTTTTCCATGGAGCTGGCCCCACCCATCGAACTACTCGGCATTCAATTCATTTTATTGTTCTGTTTATTAATGTGTTCGATTGTTTGCTTGTTATGTTTTGAGCCTTCAGTCCTCTAGAGTAAAAAAGCTAGAGCGGGAAAAGTCAAACTATCTAATTCTTATTTACAAAAGAAAAAAAAAGAAAAGGAAAAAATCCAAAATACTCAATAACTTTGAAGTATGATGAACTGTTGGGAGCGTCTAATAAATATGAGACTTTTCTTGCCTAAACAGATGAAAAGCGATCTAGGTGCATGATCACAACATAGTCCATAATTAAATTGAACTGCCCGGAATTATTAATTAGAGTCCATTGATGCCAAGATGCTCACTAATTGTTGAACGTCAACCAACCAAATCTTCCGATCACATGTCCCTCAAGGTGCCCAATTATTTATTAAGCACCTTTGGATTCTCAATAAATGTCCATGAAGATTCATTGAAATGGTCCAACCATGGTTAATTTATAAAAATTAGATTATCGGCATCTTTTATACTGACAGAAAAATCTACTTGAGTTCACATCCATGCCTAAATTTTTGTGGGAGAATTCAAATCGTCAAAGTTATTAGGTGTAGAAAAAGAAAAAGAAAAGTTATTAGGTGCAGAGACCGAAACTTCCGTTCATCAAGCCAAGTGAGTCCTAATTTTGTAATTCACTTGCACGCCAGTCCACAGATAGGAAGACAAAATTGTTATGTGGCAAAGATATTCTATATGTAGGGTGTCACGGAAACGATTGATCGGACATGAACCATAATAGAAGAAGATAAATATATGCAGCACCGAATTTTCTTGGTTCAATTGATGCAACCTACTCCATAGGGAGAGTAGCATAAGGTTACCCTATAAATTAAGCAATATAATAGAGATGACAACTGCACACAAATTACTCAATGCTCAATACAAGGAAATCATCCTAAGGCAACATAATTTTTTGTGACAACATCACTTCCAAAGGTGGTGTCGCGACCTCCCTCTCACGTCCCAAAGGCTAATGGCTCAGTTAATGCTTTAGGGCTTAGCCCGGGCTCTCCCAAGCCCACTAAATCACGACTTACGGTTTAAGTTTTTTTTAACCTGCAAAGTCAAATTTCAAATAAAAGAGTCACCACTAATCGATATGGGGTGGGTCGATTAGAGACCTAAGTAAAATATCGGGAGAAATATTTTACTTCTGCACAATTAGAGAAACTATGATCATGGACTTGATTATACTAGTTAATCACTAATGCCCTTCTAGTACTGAATCTTATTTAAACATCAAGTAAAGCATTTAGCAGCATTTATATCAATCATGAGTTATTGGATTCAATTCCTAGCCAAACTGAGGAAAGAGAAATCCATGCATCATAAAGGCGAAATTGGAAATAAGCCAATATTTGCTTCCAAGAAGCTAAACACAATTTCCCTTCTTCTTTTTTTCAAGGGTTTTCCATTCATTGGTGGAAAATATAATCAAAAATTATTTTTTGTGATTTTTGTGATTTTTTTTAAATATTTTTTTGATTTTTCTGATATTTTGGAATAAAAAAATATTGTTCAAGTTTTTTATTATGATAATATTATATTATATTATAAACAAACCTAGGTCGGACCTCGAGTCCCACCTAAGTCTAGACTAGCCCAAACTCCGAGCCCTAGTCCTCTCAACTAGGCCGAATCCGACTCATGGGCCTAGTTCGCTTGGCCCAAGTACTTGAAAAGAAGAAATAGTCAAAGACCAAACACCAAACAAAAACAAAGTCTAAGCCAAGCAATAAAATAAACCCAACAAGCCTAATTTATCTCAGCCCAAAAAAACCAAACCCTAAAAACCCGATCAAATTTTTACACCCGACTCGACACTCGGTTGCCAACCCAACTCACGCCTTCCCTCACTCCTTGCACTTTTGCGGTGCTGACGGGGTTGGCGACAGCAAGCCACGCCGGTCATTGTGGCCACACATAACAAGCCAGCAACTCAACAGAGAGTTCAGGCGGTAAGCAGCAACAACTAGGTTTGCTGTCATGGGTGGCTTGGATGGTGGTGGCAATGAAGGGTACGGGCGAGATGGGAGTGGCTTGAGCAGGCCTCAATGTTGATGGTAGCACAGTGACGGGGCTCGATCTCACGTCTCTCTTCTCTTTTGGACTTGCTCGCTCTACGGCCTCCTCGGATGTCTCTTTAAGGAGGTCCTTAAAACTTGCTCTGCCCTCACCGTTATCTCTCTCTCAACCCTCTCTCTCTCTCTCTCTCTCTCTCTCTCTCTCGTGTGTGTAAGGACTGGGGCCTATCACTATGTAATATTCTCCTCTTTAGGCCAAAGCCCGCACAACTTTGTTCTCTAAGCTTCACCCAAAAACATGTTATACAGGTTACAAAACTCAAGCCTTATAAACTAGCCCATGACTCCCCCCCTAAGCAATGTGAGACAAGAGACATGTTCCCCGCTCCCTGCGCACGTTCGGAGACTCCGCCCCACGCACCGCCGCCTAGACCGTCACATTCTCCCCCATTCGGGAATAGCGTCCTCGCTGGGCACAGGACCCACCTCCATGGCTCCATGGCCATCCTGTGACCGCACATGTGATCAGGAATTGGCTCTGATACTATTTTTAAGGACACAGGCCTATCACTATGTAATATTGTCCGCTTTGGACCGAGATCCGCACGGCTTTATTCTCTAAGCTTTGCCCAAAAACACATTACACTTGTTACAAAACATAAGCCTTATAAACTAGCCCAAGACTTCCCCCTAAGCGATGTGGGACAAGAGACATGTCCCTCCCTCCCTGCACACGTCCGAGGACTCCACCCCGTGTATCACCGCTTGGGCCGTCACATTCTCCCCCCCTTTGGGAACAGCATCCTCGATGGGCACAAGACCCACCTCCATGGCCATCTTGTGGCTCCACATGCGGTCGAGAGTCAACTCTAATACAATTTGTAAGGACTCGAGCCTATCACTATGTAATATTGTTCTCTTTGGGCCGAGGCCCGCATGATTTTGTTCTCTAGACTTCACCCAAAAATGCGTTAAACAGGTTACATAACAGGTTACAGAACCTAAGCCTTATAAACTAGCCCAGGACTCCCCCCAAGCAATGTGGGATAAGAGACATATTCCTCCCTCCCTGTGCACGTCCGGGGACTCCACCCCACTCATCACCGCCTAGGCCCTCTCTCTCTCTCTCTCTCTCTCTCTCTCTCTCTCTCTCTCTCTCTCTCTCTCTCTCTCTCTCTCTCTCTCTCTCTCTCTCTCTCTCACACACACACACACACTCAGATTGTAGGCTCGGAACTCTAGCCTCCATGAATGTCTCTCCTAGAAAGTCCGAAAGCTTAAGCTTTTTTTTGCCTCTATTATCAAGCTTGTAGCTACTCTATTTATAAGTGGGAATACTGGCCGACGAGAGGGCTCAGCCGCTAGATTTAGGCGTGCCAACCAGGCTTCCTCTCGGCCGAACTGGCGTCCCCTCAGCTGTCCTCCTCCTCTATTCTGCTACGCTACCTACTCTGAATTGAAGACGCTTGATCTACATCCTATCCATATGAATCTCCTGCCAGCCTTCGCACTGCTCCATATGCTTGTGTGTTGTCGTTGCCATGCGTGCACTACAAGGTGAAAAAGGAAGGAGGAATAAGAAGGTGAAGGTGGAGAGGTTGGGCCGCGAGGGAGAGGCCAAGCTGCGAGCTAGTGAATTAGGGGCGAGATGGGCCCAGGGTCTGTACAAGAAAGAAAAGGGAATGGGGTTAGGGTGAAGGCCCAACCCCACTGTGGGCGTCTTTACTATTTTTTTTTCTTTTTAATTTTTATCCAAAAATATGGCAAAAGAAGGAAAATAAACTTGGTAGATGTACATAATATTAATACCTAAGTGCTGCAAAAATCATTTTGTTAGGGCCAAATTGGGCCTAAATTTTCTATGTAAATTAAATCTTAATATTTAATTAAAATTTAAATGTCAGCTGGTGGCATTTCGTTAATTTTTTGGCCTTAGGAATGAATAAAGGCAACAAAGTTTTAAGGCGGCAACTTAAAAAATTGTTGGCTTTGCTTGATCCTAAAAGGGCAAAATGATATTTTTATCCCTCGAGTCAAACTTAAGCGACAAAATTCATACTTCGTCGCCATTGATTCAATCAAAGTGGGAAATTTTTTGAACCCACGACAATAAACACGAAAATTTATCGCTTAGGTTAGACTTGTTGAAACTTTGTCACAATGGAGAAGGGAAAACTTTAGATCTATGGCAAAAAAAATTATATTGTCGGCTTATTGTAGACCTAAAGTGACAACAATTTTTTTCGTCGCGTGTGATACGACCTAAAGTGTCAAAAGAGAGTTTTGTCGCCTTTGACAGCAATTTAAGGCAACAAAGTACTCATTTTATTGCCTTTGGTTAGACTGGGGAGTTAATGTTTTCTAATACTATTAAACTTTTAATAAGGATGCAACATAAGTAGTGATAAATTGTACTTGTCATTATAGAAAAACATTGATACTAACAAAGTGGTTGCCAATGGAAAATGAATATTTTTATTTTTACTTTGTCAACTAATACGGACAAGGGTGGTGTTGACACCCAAAAATGTCCAATTTTTAGTTATTATCAACATGCGATGATTGTTCGGAAACAACAAAAGTGGACTCAACAACCTCATATGCAACTGTCAAAATGAGTGAAGAAAAGGGAAAAGAGTAGAGAATGTACTATTCAAGCATGTTTGGTCATCCATGAAGGAAACCAATTGAATGGATTGAAGATTGGTTCATATTATACGCAGTTGATGACTTGGATGAAAGTGTTAGCACATGTCAACTAATGGCAAAGAATGCCAGATTATTTTACCAAAGTTGTCGATAGTGCATTAACTAAGGAGCAAATGATCAATTTAGAGGATTGCATCTAAGGCTCAGGCACATGTAAATCCATTAAGGAGATCGTGGAGAACAATTAGGTGAATGGAGACTAAAATGCTATTTTGAAGGGCAACTCCTTTGAAGAAGAGTTGACAACATGGGAATATGAGCAAGACTTTGTCGATGAAAGTGCTTATATGTAAACCCATTATAGATAACCCTTGGAAATGAACAACTCCTTAGAGATAAGGTTGTTATTTTGAAGCAAATTGCCATTGCGGGAAATGAACAACTCCTTGGAGATAAGGGAGTTGACAATATAGGAATATGGGACCATTATTTTTGGAGCATTGAACTACAATTTAACCATGAAGAAACTGCTCCTAGACAGTTATGATAGAAAGTCTATAAATACCAAGTTCTCATCCACTAGAAGGGACCCATTGACAATCAAAATGTAATATTTTTTATATTTACTTTCTTGTATTTTATTTGTCCTTACTTACAGCTTTCCGATTCACGTGGTCAATTAGATTCCAATGCATATCTTTATCCAGATGTTTCGCCATAGATTAAATTCTAGTGTGCATCTCTATCACATATGTCGCATTATAGATTAAATTTCAATGTTACATCTTTGCACATTATCAAGCTTTGCTATCGATTGAATTCCAACATAGTTCATGTATGTGCATTGTCGTGGAAATGGTTGTATTTTCAAGCTTTGTCATTGATTGAATTCCAACATGATTTGTACTTACAATTCAATTCAAAATTGAAAATAAAGGTTTGCGGTTATTTCTTATCCACCTGGATATTTCTTGTCTAGAGTCGCCACAAAACCCGTACCCTCTCATAAAAAATTGAATAATGACTTTCAGAAAAGGTGTATCGTCGTTGATTAAATTCTGGTGAAATAAATGGCATGCCTAGTGGTACCATTGTGGTCAATTTGAGAAGATATGATGGTGAGAATAAGGAATCAACTTGATCTTGATGATGGTGATGGTGACAATTCACAACCCGGTGGTTATGAAAAGATGGGACACTTTGAGTTGTCCACTATACTATCGGTGGTGGAGCAAGAATAGAGGCGATGTTAATATCCCAAGACAACACACCAATGAGCAAAGAAGGCAATTAGAGCCAACCCTTATCCATGAAGTTATGAACAGGCCAAGAACATCGAGTCATTCAATTCAAGTGCAGACAAATCCTGACAATTTTGCATTTTCTGGACCTATGAGGCCGGTGGTATCAATTGTGGTGATTTGCCGACAATAAGGGGGCACGTGATGACTCTTAGGTTTCCTAACTTAAAAGAATCGAATGATTAATGAATCATTCCATTCTTTTAAAAGGGGGCATAGTGATCATTCGGAAGCAACAAAAGTAAACTCGACAATCTCATATCCAACTGTCAAAATTAGTGAATGTAAGGACTCGAGGGCTACCATTATGTAATATTGTTCGCTTTAGATTGAGACCTGCATGGCTTTAAAATGCATTACACAGATTAGAGAACCTAAGCCTTATAAACTAACTTAGAAATCCCCCCTAAATGATGTGAGATAAGGGACATGCCTCCTCACCTATCTTAGGTCGCTCACCGGCATAGCCTCCCTTACTATCCCGGCCACACCCTTAAGGTCTGGGATATCATATACTCCTCCCTTCGAGCATAGCGTCCTTGTTATAGTAACACACACTGCAAGAATCGGCTTTGATACCATTTGTAAGAATTTGGAGGCTATCACTATGTAATATTATCTACCTTGGATTGAGGCTCACATGGCTTTAAAATGCGTTACACTAAGTAGATAACCCAAGTCCTATAAATTAATCTGGGACTCCCCCCTGAGTAATGTGGGATAGGAGACATGCCCAATCACCTATCATAGGCAACTCTCTTGCCATCCTTGGTAGCGCCCTCATGGTCTAGGATGTCACAGTGAAGAAAAGGGAAAAGAGTGGAGAATTTACCATTCGGGCATGTCTAGTGATCCGTGGAGGAAATCAATTAAATGGATTAAGATTAGTTGATATTATATGCAGTTGATGACTTGGATGAAAGTGTTAGCACATGTCAACTAGTGGCAAAGGATGGTGGATTATTTTACCAAAATTGTCAATAGTGTGTTAACTAAGGAGTAGATAATCGACTCAAAGAATTGCATCTAAAGCTTAGGCACGTGTAAATCCATTAAGGAGATCATGGACAATAGTTAGGTGAAAATGTAGACAGAGGTGCTATTTTGAAGGGCAACTCCTTTGAAGAAGAGTTGACAATGTGGGAATATGAGCAAGAGTTTGTCGATGAAGGTCCTTATATGTGAATCCATTGGAGATAACACTTGGAAATGAACAACTCCTTAGAGATAAGGAAGCTATTTTGAAGAGAATTGATAACATAGGAAATGAACAACTCTTGCACTTTATTTTTCCTTAGTTATAGCTTTTCAAATTGCGTTGTCAAATAAATTCTGACATATATCTTTATCCCAATACTTTGCAATTGATTAAATTTTGACATGCATCTATATCATGGGTGTCATGTTGTAGATTAAATTTTAGCGTTACATTTTCGCATGTTCTCAAGTTTTGTCGTCAATTGAATTCCGACACAACTCATGTATATGTGTTGCCGTTGAAGTGGTTATATTTTTAAGCTTTGTTGTTGATTGAATTCTAGCACAGTTTGTACATAAAAGTAGGTTTTAAGTTTGAAATAAATGTTTACAATTATTTATTGTCCACTTGGATATTTCCTAATCGGAGTCACCACAGAACCCGTCTCCTCTCATCAACAGCCGAAGAATGACTTTCGGAAAAGGTATTTTGTTACCAATTAAATTCCACCGAAACAGGTGGCACCACTTGTAAAATGTAAATATTATTAGTCGACAATAAGGTTGCCGAAAGATCACCCTCAATACTTAGCAGAGTTTGCTTCCGCTGCATCTTGCTCGACCTCTGTCAGGATAATTCAACAATCAAAGACTTGAGAAATTTTTGGTGTCAACAGAATTTAAACGCCACATCTAAGTCGCCTTGAACAAAGACACGGCATGCATTAGTTTTTTTTTTTCTTTCATTTGCAAGTGGCCGGGATTACATACATTATAATGGATCAAACTCGAAACATGTTCTCAAACTTGTAGGACTCTAAACACCTCGAAAGACCTCATTGGTTTACTTTGATATATGGATATATAGTATAATCACGTAAGCCAGTCAAATAGAGGAAAGGGTTGTAGGAACATGCTTTATGGTATCTCTATATTAAATATAAGGACGTGGACCTCTTAACACCTTCAAAGGTCTCAAATGATTTATTTTGATGTGTTTAACCTATAATTATTCTAACTTCGATATTATAAAAAAATCACAATCTCCGAACCCCTGTAAAAGAAAATTTTACGTAGATCTTAGCAATTAAAAACATTTTCTATTGTAGCTTTTACATGATCTTCATTCTACACCATTCAACCGAAAGGGTCAATGGTCCCGGCAAATAGATCCACATGTTCGGTCGTTCCAGATATGATTATGTTCATTACCGACGGACTATTGTTGATTAACTTTTTGTCCCTGTTGTTCAAGAAGCGAGTATGGTAATCATTAGATAGATCCCTGATTCACATGGGTGATGTGGGAATTTCTCATATGAACTTAATTTAGTCGTGCTTAGTTTGATACTCATTAGATAGATCCTTCTTTCGTTGTTCTACTATTATATAAAACCCCTTTTTTAGTTTCTGTTTTCATTTTCTTTTCATTTTTATGACACAGAAGCCTATCTACCTTAGAGCTCGGATTCTTGAAATGCTAGCCAAGATCCAAGCAGCTACTTAATACAAAATATTAGATAAATGCGTGATTTACTATGCAAATATTCTAATTCTCTTCTTTATGAGTAAGCTGAACTTTGGTCTAGACCTAAAGACCATAAATATATAATCAGGAAGGTAAATAGAAACTTGGAAGATTTGAACTCAGGGTCTCATACTTTAATATCATGTAAGATTTTGTGAAACACTATCAATTATTTTTTAAATTTATATTATTAAATGAAAATGTAATTTAATATTAAATATTATAGTAGTTATTTGCATTTCGCTTTAGGAAATCGAAGTAACGCCATTAGTTAAATTCACACAAAAGTTTATTTCTCAATCATTGTAAGGATTTAAAAGTGAATAAGAAAATGAGTGAATAAGCATTCATATCCTCCCAAATAAAGGAGTAAATTGGCACCTTCAATTTACCCTTCTAGAGAGGTTGACATCTCAATACAAGGGGATTCTAATGGTCCAGATTATTTTTTGGACCTTTCATCTGATAAACCGGCACTATACAAGTAAAGCTTAAAAGCTAAAAGCTGACATATATGCAATTTTCAATTTTGGTTTATAAGAGTTTCCATTTCATGACGCGTAAAAATAGTTTTAATCAGCAGTATTCAATGTTGTGTTCCCCCATTTTCTTTCTATTCTTTTTCCATTTTTCACTTTTATTCCTTCTCATCTTGCCCTTCTCCTCAGGACATGAAGCTACACTTATGTGACATGTAAAAGACTAATGCTAGAATTACTAAAAATAGTTACAAAACCGCGTCATTAAGTAATGGGTTGGATTGTGACCGATCCTATAAATCAAGTGGAGTCATGTTGAAGAATCAATAACCGCCTGTAACGTTATTTTATAAATCAATTTTTAAATCAGTTTTCGTAAGTGGAGTTTGTTCCACGTAAGATTGTGATTTGAAAAATAAAGAGCAAATATTCCATGCAATAAGATTGACAAGAATAATAAATTAATTACGGCAAATATAAAATGGAAGGTTTGGTCGCACCAGGCAGAGGGACAATCATTAGCATTACCACGCCAGTCAATGCACGAATCCCATGTTTGTGGCCGGTGCAAAGAAAGTAAGAGGCTCTCTTTTGTGAAAGACTTTGATTCTTTTTTCAATACGTCTCTGCCGACAAAGATTATGATAGCCAATTGGCCGTGGATCTTCGACGTGTCCACATGGGTGAACGTGATCATGTCAAGATGCTGATCCCCAAAAAGATTTGCTCAAGCAATTAGTTCATGATTTCATACATTACTTGGAGTTGAAAATCGGTAAGACATCATAATGTACAATGAACCTAAATTGCCGTCGGAGGAAAGATAATGGAACTTAAAAGGGTTGGTCTCTTGTCATTGAAATAGCATATTTAGGTGTTAGGCTATCGTGGTCCGAGAATTCCACAATGTTAAAAACTAGGTAATCATGTGCTTAAAATCTACATGCCCCTCTTTTAAATTGTCGATGCCTCTAAAATAGGACCACCGAAAGTCTGTCGGTGAAAGATATCATAAAGCGTGTATTGGGCAGATCTTATGTTTGGCAACCGCGCAAGATCTCTTCAATGACAAATATGTACTGTAGTCTATCTTTCTTTCTTTTTTGGGTCAAACAGTAGTCTATCTATTCAACAGTTTACTAGAGTAAGAAATCGAAAAGGAACCGTATATTATTTGAATAAATAATGTGTTAAACTGAAGGGATATTTATACACGAATAATATGCACAAGAAATAAAGCAATTAAAGCCTTAGATCTCAAGAAGATTCCTAGTAGCCTGAATAGTCAGGGTGCACGAACAAGCAAGGTCGAGCGCCCAGGCAACTTAGGGCGACGACCTAGAACAAAGACTGGCAAGGAGTTCAAAGGTGGAGCCTGGTTTCAAGAGCATATTTGTTGGATGCCCAAGTGGCATCCATACTACTGTTGTGGTATGTCACTTCACTTGGTAAACCAATTGTCGATGAAATATCCTGTGTAATCTTGTGGGCTAGGTAACAAGCCCTAATAAATTGCTCAGACTATGGGTGAACAGATTCCAATGTAAAACTTGGAACTAAAGAACCAGACACCGAAGAATTGGACCGGTGGAAATTTGTTTGGTTCCAAGTTTTAAGGTATGTAAGGTAGATTCCAAGCTACAAAATTTGGGGAACCCATTTCAACGATTAGGTTCCAGGTTCTAAATAGGTGGAACTTGGAATCTAGAACCTGAAACATGGAACAAGTTTATGCGTTTCTTGGTCTATGTCTTTGTGCAATTCTGCTATATCATGATATTCAATGATGAGTCTATAATATGTATCCACTAGTTTAACCTTATATTTTATGATTGAAACTTTTACTTTATTAAAGGTTCATTTTTTTTGTGTATCTGAATATAAGTTGTGTTCAGTGGATAGCAACAAGTGATAGTCATTAAATTAATAATTCACTGCAATTATTCAATTAATAATATAGGTGGAACCTGTGACAGACTAGGTTTTAAGATATGTAGAATAGATTTAATGTTCCAAAAAATGAGGAATCTATTCCAACAGTTTGATTCCAAATTCAAGGTGGAACTATATGACACTTGGGATTGTTCACCCTTAGCTCAAATGTAAGATTGATTGGATAAGGAAGTGAGAAAAATCGAATAAGTGATGTACTCTTTATCCACACAAATACACAATGTTATGCTCTTTAACCATTGTGCCAACTCAAATGCATGAGCACGAGCTGCGGCATGTATTTGCGCTTTGGGACATACACACGTCTTCTTTATAGTCATATAAGTGAGTGCTTTCGGTCATAGAAGTCGGTGTTGCCAGTGACGAAATAAAGTGGCTGTAAGCGATTTTCATACGGGCAATGTTTTTATGTAATCAAGTAAGTTCCTCATGTGTTAAAGAAGCAAATGGGGAAGTTCCCCCAACCAGACTTCTGATTAGTGACAACCACAGAGATAACATCCAAGCATCTCGCTTGTCATATCCCTCCGATCAAGTGGTTGCAAAACTCTTTTCTCCATGTTTGGCAAATAGGATTTGAGCGGATCCAAATTTTAGGTACTTGCCGGTTTCTTTTGTCAAAACATCTTTGTTGACCATGTGGATACGTGAGGGCACCCACAATCACAAAAAGAATAAACCATGGAGAGTTGGATTCTTATTCCGAGCTCCTCTCTCTCTCTCTCTCTCTCTCTCTCTCTCTCTCTCTCTCTCTCTCTCTCTCTCTCTCTCTCTCTCTCTCTATTTAGTGTGATAATTACTCAAGAAATGAAAATTTGATGCAATAGTATAAGGGATAGATTCTTCAACTGAATAGACCGACAAGAAAGAAACTAACGACTGTCGATGTCCACACCTAATTCACGATAGATACCTACAATCAATCTCTACTGAATGATATTGAAGAAAACATGAATCTTTGCCTCCGATATGTTGAATTGCCATCGGTCTTCTCTAATTAATAATGAATGGGGCGGGTCTATGTACTTATCATCCTTTATTGGCTCTTTCTTAGCAGCTCTGGACTCCTCTAATGGACATGCTCTCCTAGAAAAAGTTAGGTTCAAAATTCGCCTAGAAAGTCAAGGATAGTTGCGTAGATATTATAGGTATATTAGGTATATTGTGTTAGTTACATCAAAAAAGAATATCGAAAAAAATCAGATGTTGGACCTCTTCATCTAAAAGGTGACAAGACAAAACGAGAGAGAGAATGTGGGATAATGTATGTAGCACATGGTATGTGTGTGAGGTTTGTTGGATATTTTCTTAGGAATTATTATTAGGTCCATTGACATGGTCAACAACATTTTGTTATCATACAATGCACCAATGGTATCACCATATTTAAGTGAGTACTTAAGTGATTGTATTCTCATCTTTGCCGAGTATAGTGAAACCATCTTGTTGATCTCTCCTCATAAAATAGGCAAATCACCAAACAACGGAAATTCGATATGTTCAGGTTTTATGTCTATAATCTATTTGTCACTCTAGGGACACAAATGATAATCATTTCTGGCCATAAATTAATTTTTGGATTAAAAATAGATTTTTCTATTTCTATTTCTCAATGATTTTTTGAATAAAAATATGTATTTGATAACAACACAAAATTTCTCCTTCCCAAGCGGTAGCAACCAGCAGTGGCGATGGATGGCAAGCAGTAGCAACAAGTGGGCAGCTAGCTAATAGCAAGAACGAGTGATAAGGAGAGTTTTATTTCTTATTTATATTGAGAAAGAAAAAAGTTGAAAATTTTTACTTCTCATTTATGTTCCAAACTTATTTCTAGACTAAAATTTTGCTTTAAAAATAGAAAAATAAAATTGCATTACCAAACGAATTTATGTTCCAGAAACAAGTCTAGAACAGGAAAATAGTTCCATAATAGAAATAAAATGGTTATCATGCATGCTCTAGTTATTCCATTTGTTCACACTTCCTCGTTAGTGTTAACAAACTAGTATTAGAGTAGGGTTATTGTCAATTGATAATTCTGAGTTTTTGTTTGTCCATAATTATCACTATAGCTTTAATGAAGTTTGAGGTAGAAGAACACTAGGAGTGCCACAACTTTCATATGGCGCTTACTTTGATATCAAAACTTTTTTTTTCTGCTCACTTAAATGATACAAGTTCGAAAAAACATTCACTTGAGTGCCACTTCCGATTTGCCTGCCGGAAAAGCTATTGTGGCTGCTAGAAAGCTGACGTAGTTGCTGGTGGACAATATTTTTATACTTTTAAATATTTTATTAATTTATTTGATTTATTTGACTCTTTTTTGCTCTCTTTTTTTTCTAGCACTGGCGAGGGCCACCATTGACCCACGCTGGCCGCGGAACCCTCTCCCAATCTAGGCGAGGGCCGCCTCGCCATTAGCCACAAAGACCTTGGGTGAGGCCATCGCAGCCTCCCCCGCAGTTGGTGAGGGCTATCGTGGCCATGCTTAGGGCCTTTACAACCAGATCTAGGTGAGGGCCACCTAGCCCTCATTGTAGCAGCTGCAAGTGAGGCCGTCAGGTCCTCGCCGACCTCTGGCAAGGTCATAATGGCCTTCGCCAGCTTTGGGCAGTGGGAGCTAGCGAAGACCATCGCAACCTCGCTAGTGGTCGGTGAGGACCCGATGCCCTCACTTACGGCGACTACAACAAGGGCCAGGCGGACCTCACCCAAATCTTGCTGTAAAGGCCTTGGGCAAGGCCACGACGACCCTCACCAATCGCGGGGCAAGCCGCGACGGCCTTGCCCAAGGCCTTTGCGATGGACGACGAGGGGACCCTCACCCATTGGGTGAGGGTTTGGCAATTGGCAAGGGTCAACAATGCCCCTCGCCGGCCTTAGAAAAGAAAATCAAAAAATATTAAAATATTGTCCACCAATGGCCATTCCAATTTTTCCAGCGGACAAATCGAAAGTGACACTCAAGTGAACGTTTTTTCAAACTTGTGGCACTTAAGCGAGTGAAATAAAATTTTCATACCAAAATGAATGCCGTACAAAAGTTATAGCACTCCTAGTATTCTTTTATCTAAGTTTGAGCTGGAAAATTTTACCGCCCAAGATTATTATAATTTGTGGCACATTGAGATGCGTGCTCTCTTGGGAGACACATGGTTGGATTTTGCTTTGAAGGAAGATGATAAGTCTCCCCAATCATGAAGGTTGATATATTGAAATAGGCTAGGGGAATTATTCTTCAAAGTTCGGGGGACGATGTTTTGGTCGAAGTGACAGATGAAAGGAGTGCAGCCGCAATTTGGGCAAAACTTGATACATTTTATAAGATGAAATCACCTTCAAAGACACTTTTTCTAATTCAATGTTTCTTCACTTTCAAATATCTGAGGAAATAGTAGGGCAATGATTTGAAGAGAGGCGTTGAAAGTCTGATAGTCAAAAGTAGGAACTCAGAGAGGTGCTCTAGCACCACATACATGTCTAGATTGAATTGTGGAGGGAGGAGAAAGCCATTTAGATGTCAACTGTCATAATGAGAGGCACATTGTGAGGAGCTTCCGAAAAGCCAAATAAAGCGAAGAAAATGGAGAGTAACACCAATATCCCACTAGCCAGTCAAGAGAAGTTGGAAGGAAAATGATATCACAAGTGTCATAATTTTTGTACAGTATTAATTTCAATGTCATAATTTTATTTTCAATCATTTAAGTGCCATAAATTATGTACAAGTGATAACTTTTTCCTAATGACTTGAGTGTTATATAATTTTTTTAATGATCAGTTGAGTATTATAATTTTTTTCAAAATGTTCACTACAAATACCTTGCCATATCAGATTTTCGACACTTAAATGAACATTTTTTAAAATTTATAGCATTCAAGTTAACATTATTTGAAGTTATGGCACTCAAATTGTTGAAAAAAGTTGTGGTATTTACGTGAATGCCATATAAAAGTTATGACACTTATACTGTACTTATCCTAACCACTCCATGATAACTATGTGTATTGTAGGAGGTTATGGTAGCTACATTTATTTGTTATTGTATATCAATAATAATGTTGATAGTAGTTAGGAAAATATCTAATATTGACGAGATGAAATAGAATTAAGTAGTGAGTTTGAGATGAAAGATTTAGGTGCAGCAAAAAAAATACTCGATTTGGCGATCTAGAAACATAGGTCTATAAAAATGATTCGGCTATCACGTGGTAATTTCAGACGTAAAGTGTTGAGGTGGTTTAGCACATAGAACACCAAACCACTATGTACCACGCTAAGGAATACACGTATCATGTCCCTATGCTATTGTAAAGCGTTGAGGTGGTTTAGCACGATTTGGCGATCTAGAAACATAGGTCTACAAAAATGCTTCTGCTATCACAGGGTAATTTGATACATAAAGTGTTGAGGCGGTTTAGCACGTAGACCACCAAAACACTATGTACCACGCTAAGGAATACGCGTACCATGTTCTCTATGATAGTGTTGCCAGTAGTATTAGGCCAAATATAATGCATTTTGTTAGTGTTGTGAGCATGCATATAACTAATTCCGGAAAGAAACATTAGCAAGCCATGCAATGAATTCTTAGGTTCTGCGAGGGGCAACGGACATTGATTTCACTTTTTGGAAGAGACATGTGCAAGAGGTATAACAGGCTATGTGAATTTAGATTATGTCGGTGACTTGGATGGATGGAAGTCCTCGATTGGTTATGTTTTCAATTTTGTGGGTTATGGCATTAGTTCGAAGGAACAATTACAACTGATAGTTGCTTTGTCGATAATTGAAGCAGAGTATGTACCGTCAATCAATCGAACCATACTTCTCCTATGCATGTAATATACTCTTGTTGAGTTTTGGTATTGCGTGCATAGCGAGTGTACTTAATATGTGTGAAAAACTTGCGAGAGACACAGAGAGCATCGAGAGATATCATCTAAGAGAGTTGAGATTGTGAGAAAACTGATTCGGGTTAGATCTAGAACCAGAAACACTAATGAGTGAGTGTGATTAGACGATTGTAATCTCATTTTCACCAATTCTGGTGGAACCATTACATCAATCTCTCCTCATAGAGTAAGCACACTGCCAAACCACATTAATCCATTGTGTTCAAGTTTTATTCCTACAATTTACTTATTACTCAAGTCGTTTCATTCGTTTATGATTACGCGTCAATCATAACATATGTTAACCTCGGGAAAAAAAAAAAAAGAACCAGCCATTCCGAACCAATTTACAATGATGGTCATCTCTATTGCTTTCACTTGAGTGTCGTAGTGAAAAACCCAGGTGATTGGGTGGATTCTTTGTGTGAATGTGTATTTGAAAGAATCACGCATTCCATAGCAATAGAGTTTGTGCACGTTATCTCACACTTTTCTCTACTATTTTCTCTCTTTTCCTTGCGTGAATGAAGGGAACTTTAGAAAACTTTCCCCAACATTGACGGTTTAGTTTAGTTGACCGAAGTTTCAAGGAATCCTTATTTTCTTAGGTTTCATGCATGAACCGGGCCTTAATTTCTGTTTTCTATGAACTTTGTTTCTTTTTCTTTCTCTGCGAAGAGATGTGGACGAATCTTCTGACTGAACTTTATAATCTAATATATATTATAAGAGGAGGAGAAAGAAGAAAAGAGAAGTAAAGAATTTTTGGCACGCTTCCTTTCTTTCAAAGCAATTTGGACAAAAAAGTCAATGGTGAATCCTCCTTTGTTGCTTTCATGGCCTTGTCGCGACACGTGACTTTGCTCATAGAAACCCTTTTTCTTGTTTTGTTAATAATATGCTCGTAGAAAGCTTGGAAAAGAGCAGTGTCATCGGGAGTTAATCAATTGCTAGATTATTGGTAAAAAGAGGAAGTTTCATTCATATCACGGCAGCCGATCCGTCGTGTTCGTTGGGTGAATCAATTTTTCAAGTCAATCACCATATTGGTCGACAACTTGCTTTTCAAAAATTTCCATGTCGGCCTCTGCTTCTCAGCATGTATATTCAGGTAGGATCTCTAGGTCCACAATGTATAAATTCAATTAAAAAAAAAACAAGTCTATACAAGCACTGTTAAAAAGATGACAAGGAGTGAAAGCCAACGGCAGAACTAACCCCACAAGCTCTCCATTTTCCGGAGCTGGTGTAAAGTTTTCTATAGGTACATTGAATCCTTGTGTAAAATCCAAGGGCAAATGCTACCGAAAATCCAAATTATGCGTATTATGGTAAAAATACTTTTAACCTTTTTTGTGTCGTCAAATATCTTAAACTTACTGTGACACAAATACCCCCAACTTTTTTTTGCGTCATATGTGTAACATATATACTCTCTATTGCAGTTCCATCCAATATATATTGGTCATATAGATATAAGTGTTGGTTTTTTTTACGACACAAAAGAAATTTTGAGTTATTTGTGTCACAATGAGAAAATTTAAGATTTTTAGTAACACAAAAAAAAATTGGAATATTTGTGTCATTGTTGATATATTTCAGTTTTTTGTGGTATTAATTCAAAATTCAATATGTGCTTAAATCACTATCCATGCCATCAACCACGTGAGGGTGCAAAGCCCCTCGAAGGCCCAGTCGCATCAAATTCGCTAAGAGGAAGTGGGATTTCCGTAGAGATATAATCAAAAGGCCGGACGGCAAGAATATCAAAGTAAACGAAACAGTTGAAGAAGACTCTAATTAAGAATCTTTCTTAGTCAAAATTTGTCGGAAGTTACCTTGTCTAAGCTATACATAAAGATTCGTTGCCTATATTAAGGAGTTTTTGTCCAATATAAGACCCATTACCTAGTCAACTGCCTATCCTACACTTTAACAATCGAGACTCTTATGCAATGTCAGGGAAAGCGGGTTCTTTTTTTCTTTTCTTTTTTAGTTTTCTTCTCCCATATGGCTTCAAAGTATAGCATTTACTCGTCCAATGATGCATCACAACTATTAATATCGACTGCACTTCACAGTATACTTTTCTCAAGATGCAACATATGTGCTCTAAATACCAACCCAAGAAAATCCCCCTCTCTCTCTCTCTCTCCATGCACAATGTTTTAGTTTTGGGGGGAAAGGAGCGTACCATGGGTAGGCTAGCAAAGCAGAGCAAGAAAGAGAGGACAAAGTTAGGACTATATTCTTGATATCATGGGTAATGTGACACGAATGTAATGTATAAAACACCATTAAACTTATGAAAGATGTACAATCTCAAAAACCTAAAGGGGGTGCGTCTGGTACTGCATGGCCCATGCACGTTGCGTCAAGAGAAAATGGGATGTCCATGTCTCTGAGCTGCCACTGTCATCATTGACTATTCTCAAGCCCCTTTTTTCCCGGTGCAACTTGTGCGCTCTTGTTTTGCAAATTGGTCGTGGGACGCTGATGGATTGCAGAGAGAGAGAGAGAGAGAAAGAAGAAGGGAGTGGAGGCAAGTGGGTCATCGTACGGTCAACTCCCCCCCAATCCACGTCAAAAGCGTGCGAGAATCACTCATTGTCGCCCGCCCACTTGCACCGACGCGGAAAGGGCCGTGTCGTGTTCCCACATCGTAGGACGACGACTCACGATCAGCACGTTTCTCAGCTCACCATCTCGGAGACATCGAACTCATTCCACCCGACCCTTTCGGTTTCAAGGTGTCATTGGGGCCCCGCAGGAGAACTCGGAATAGTGACTTGGCGGTAGTAATTATGAGCCCGTCTTCTTCCACCATCGTGTGAATTGAGCTATAGACATGGATATCATTTAAGTTTAATTGAGTTGGAATGTAGGTAATGTTTGGAACTTTTCAACCAACCCATCAAAAACATGATAGAAGCGAACCTTCTCCAATTAAAAATAGGTCACTATTGCCCTTTCGATAACTGTAGCATAGATTTGTATGTGTGGACTCTCCTCAATGGTGTTGTGAGAGAGAGAGAGAGAGAGAGTTGTGTTTACGCACGCCTTATTGACAATGTTGTTTATAAGACAGACCATGCCCATCCTATATAATTGATTCTAGCAATTTGATAATGATGGCAACAAGTTTAAAGATTGACTGTATGTACGGAATTGAGCTCATAACAGTTCCTAAAATTAGGACAAAACAAGTCCAGATAACTCAATTATGAAGTCAAAATAGGACTGTCAAACGCTGGATTGGGCCCAAAAGGATGGACTTCAAATTGGGCCAGCGGATCAGCATTTAGATGGGAAGCTCTCTCATGGTTCAACGCACAACCAAAACATTTCCAAGTTTACCTCGTTGATAGTGGTCCGACTCTTGGCCCAACATGAAAAAAATAAGGGAGAATGCCACGAAAAACCCCAAACTTTGCCCATTGTGACATATTTACCCTAAACTTTTTTTTGTGACACGAAAAACCCCAAACTTTACCCCATGTGACACATTTACCCTAAACTTTTTTTTGTGACACCAAAAACCTCAAACTTTGCCATGCGTGACACATTTACCCCAAACTTTTATTCTGAAGGGCATTTTTGTCTTTTCTTTCTTTCTTTTTTTCTGTTTTTTCCCTTTTCTTTCTTTCTTTCTTTTTTTTCGCCGGAGGAGCGCCGACGTCCAGATCCGGCGGGGGCCGCCCTCGCCGGCGTCGGGCGAGGGCCGCCTGCCGGGCTCCGGCGGGCCGCCCGAGCGGATCTCGGCGATGCCGGCGAGGGTCCGAAGGGCCGCCTCGCCCATTTGGCCGGGTGGCCCTCACCCGACGCCGGCGAGGGTCGCCCGAGCCTCGCCGGGCGAGGGCGCCGCCCGCCCGGTCGAGCAAAGGTCGCCCTCGCGGATCCGGCGAGGGCGACCCAGCGAGGCGAGGGCCGCCCAAGCTAGATCCGGCGAGGGCGGCCCTTCGCCGGATCTGGCGGCCTCGCGCGGCGTCGGGCGAGGGCCACCCGAGCCGTCCCCGGCCCGGGCGGCCCTCGCCCGACGCCGCGAGGGTCGCCGGGCCCGGGCCGCCCTCGACCCTCGCGACTCCGGCGCCGACGAGCATCCTTGCCGGCTTCCTCCATTCAATAAAAAAAAAAATAGAAAATAACGAAAATGACGAAAATGCCCTTTAACTCAAAAAACTTTGGGGTAAATTTGTCATAAGTAATATAGTTCGGGTAAAATTGTCACAAGTGACATAGTTTAGGTTTTTTGTGGCACAAAAAAAAAGTTTAGGGTAAATGTGTCACAGGCAAAGTTTGGGGTAAATGTGTCACACATGGCAAAGTTTGGGGTTTTTTGTGTCACAAAAAAAAGTTTAGGGTAAATGTGTCACACGGGGTAAAGTTCAAGGTTTTTCATGTCATTATCCCAAAAAATAATAATGGCCCGATTGTATAATCTTGTTTTGTGTGTGAAAAAAAAATTAGTAATCGAATTTATTGAGAAAAATTAGGTTTCTAAATATTTGGTCTAATTTGTAGAAATGAATTTATTCTTTTGTGAAATAAGAAATTTTTATATTACCATGTATAAAAAATATTTAAATTCCATTAGGAAATGTTAAAGGTTTTAGAAATCACGATTTGCAATTTTAGAGATATATTTTACTTTCAACATACGATTTTATCCCATATTTGATATTTAGCAGTACTGTTCAGCATGGACTTTTCACGGAATTTATTAGGAAAGAATTCAACTTAGATTGAAACCATCATTTTCTTTTAGTCTGTCTAATGATGTAGGGAGATACATGTGGATGAGGAAAAAAGAGAAGCCACAATAAAAACAGAATAACTGTCTGAAAGAAAAAAAGAATGAACTGTTTTGTTTTCAATTATTACTGTAGAACTGGTGAATAGGATTCAATATTTCATTTATGGTTTTTGGAATCATTTTAGTGAGCTTCAGAAAGCCACTTCTGATTTCAGATAATATATTTAGAAAATGATGTTTATTATTTTAAAATATTTGCGAAGAAAACCTTCCATTTTACAAATTTAGTTTTACTTTTTTTAATTACTCCTAATTGATGCTATCTATTATAACAAGTGACTGTTGGGGATTGCTTCAGCAAATAAGTTAAACATTTGTTTCATGTGTAGCATCAGCGAAAAGTCTAATTGCACAAGCAATGTTTTGAAAATGAAGCATATATTTGAAGCAATATTAAACGATACTCCTACCAAAATTAAACTTATATAGATACATGTAAGCTTTTGTTATTCCGGTTGTGAAAATCGAAATTTCTTCTCGCGGTGGTTTTTTATAAAGTGCATCTCATTATTGTTCTTCAATTACCACTTCCAAAATTCTATCTACTGCTTAGGGTTGTGCAACCGAATTAGATTTACTCGGAACTCAGACTGGACCACCAGAAAAACAGGATTGGGAATCGGTTCCTAGTTAAACCGATTCTAGTTTTGGGGAACCGGTTGAAATCGGTCCAGGAATAGGGTCCAAGCAAAGATCCACCTGGATCCAAACCGGTTTTGAAATCGATTTTTACCCTATTAAAAAAAATTGTCTCTCTGTATAGTACCTTTGAGTCTTTTTGTCTTTGAAGAATTGTTTTTAAAAAAACTTCTCTTTGAATCAAGTTAAGGAAGAATTGTTTTATAAAAATTATTAAAAAAAAACTATTCTCATTCATTGTTTTTCTTTTTTAATGGTCTCACCTTTAACTATTACTATAGTTGCGGAACAAGTGCTACTAACTATTATAGCACTAGTCAAAGCATTCTCGGTCCAACTCAAAAAAGATGTCCTCTTAATAACAACCCATTCACATACACATAAACAAGCACATTAGATCATATCAGAAATATTTGTGGGAATGAAACTAATATTATATCCATATTTTGTTGTTAATGTTTATGCATTGTTAGCTTTTTGCTTTGTCTTATACTATTAAGAGGATTGCGTTATTATTTTTTCGCTAATTAATGTAAAATTTGAAGCCGTATAGGATATCGAACAATTTCAAAACAGGTTCCAATAAAAATAGGGTTGACCCTATTCTTGGATCGGAAAAATAGAGTTGGGTCCAAAACAAGGTCCAATAAAAACAAAGTAGGGTACAAGGTCCAAAAAAGAGAAACTGGTTATAATAAGATCGGGTAAAGGGTCCAAGTCTGAATCCTACCCACCCTGGACCTAATCACCCCTACTGCTACTAACGAAGATCTCTTCCAAGTGATTTTGATGATCAATATTGTTTACATCAAAAAATAACAAACTTTGGGTTATTAATAAGAGTAAAGTCTAGTCATTTATTAATACAATTATCGATAACTTGAATGAAATCGACAACTCGCCAGTAAAGTCATTGATAACATAATGTGAAGTTATTGATGAGAGTCTTGAAATCTCTTTACAAAGTCATTGATATTGACAGAAAGCATTTAACACAAAGTCGTTTGGTGGTTTTGTTCATATCCATTAATTTAGGATTTCTCTGGCTTCTTTTGGGTAAGTGTTTGCAAAGTAACTAGCAACCACCAAAAGGATTAAGAAGTTTTTTGTTCTTTAAAATTTAGTAATTGTCATTCATAATTGTCGTTTTAATAGTTTAAAGAGGTTTACAAATACCTTAAGGCTCCATTTGGTCATCTAGGGAAAATTTAAGATTGCATATGTTTTATTCTATCCTGTATTTGATAGCTTACAAGACAGGATAAGATCAAATATAAATGGGATATAGCCTAGGTTAAACAAATAATCTGAGAGGGGATGGGATAGAGTCGAATAAGACTTCTCTATCCATAGTAAAAAAGCTTTTCTTTTTCAGAAAACCTACGATTTCATTTTCCTTCTCAATCTTCACCACACAATAGCAATAAAATATCTTAATAGTCTCCAACCTTCCATAGCACCCATATTTCAATCTAATATTCCTTATAACCTTTCTACCATTTTGGATAGAGGAAAAAAATTATCTCTCGACCCATTTCTATAAATGATCTCCACATGAAATCAATAATAAAAAATTGGAAATTCAAAATCTTAAAAATACCCAAATTGAAATGCAAAATGAGATCTTAGAAATGAAAACTAATTTCATTAAGCAAAAGGAAGAAGATTCTTCTAAACCTAAAGACCCGGGATTTTTATTATTACTTTTAGAAATAACAAATAGAAAATGGTTAGTTCACATCTCCATAAAAATCAATAAAGAAATTGTGTTAAAAACAATAGCCATTTTTTATACTAGAGCTGACCTTAATTGTATAAAAGAAGCCTTATTTATACCTACTAAATATTTTGAAAAAACCACTCATTCTCTCAAAACAACATATGGTGATAGGCTTCAAATTATTTACAAGATCCTAGAGGTAGAAGTCATAAAAGATAGTGTCTCTTATAAAACACCTTTCATTCTAGTCAAAAATATTAAACAAAATGTTATACTAGGAACCCCTTTCATAGGATTAATACAACATTTCATCGTTGATGAAAGAGGAAGCCAAACACAATTTTTAAATAGAAATTTTTTTTTTGAATTTATTAGCAAACCACAAACCTGCAACTTGAATACTCTCCATGAGCATTTTATTTCTAAGATAAATTGTATAATCCAAAATAAAAAAAAACCATCTTCAATTCTTAAAGGAAGATCTCGATTACAAAAGGATTGAGCAAAATCTTTCTAAACCTAACATCCAGAAAAAGATTGCTAATTTTGAATCTTGTCTAGAAAACTCAATTTGTTCTACCATACCTAATGCTTTCTAGTCAAGGAAAAGTCATGCCGTTAGTTTACCTTATGAACCGAATTTCTCCGAAAAAAACATCCCGACCAAGGCACGGCCTTCCCAAATGAATCATGAAGTCATGATTTTTTGTTAAAAGGAAATTCAAGAACTTCTTCATAAAAATCTCATTAGGAAAAGCAAATCCCCTTGGAGTTGCTCAGCTTTCTATGTCAACAAAAATACTAAATTAGAAAGAGGAGGTCTTCGTCTTGTTATTAATTATAAATCTTTGAATGATGCCTTAAAATGGATAAGATATCACATCCCTAATAAAAGGATTTGTCGATAGACTCCACAATTCAAAGATATTTTTCAAATTTGATATAAAATCTGGATTTCGACAAATCCAAATCAATGAAGGCGACAAATATAAGACTGATTTTACTGTCGCTTTCGGATAATATGAATGGAATGTAATGCCTTTTGGTTTGAAAAATGCCCCTTCTAAATTCCAATGAATTATGAATAATATATTCAATCCATACTCGGATTACATAATAGTCTACATAGCTGATGTTCTTATATTCTCTTCAAATATTAATCAACATTTCAAACATATTGGTCATTTCATTAATATAGTGAAAGAGAATGGTCTAGCAGTGTCTCCTAACAAAATATCTCTCTTTCAAACTAAAATCAGGTTCCTAGGACATCATATCCATCTTGGAACAATCATACCAATTGAGAGATCAATAATTTTTGCTAAAAAATTTCCTAAAGAAATAAGAGATAAAAACCAATTACAATGATTTCTTGGAAGTTTGAATTATGTCATAATTTCTTTCCTAATATCAATATAATTTGCAAACCTCTCCATCAAAGACTTAAAAAAGATCCCCTTCTATGGACTAGTGTCCACATTGATGTTGTAAAAATAATCAAGAAAAGTAAAAAAGAAATTCCTTGTTTACACCTTGCCAATCCATCTGCATTCAAAATAATTGAAACTGATGTTTCTAAAATTGGGTATGGAGGAATTCTCAAACGGTCCAAAGACAATAAGGAACAAATTGTCCAATTTGTTTCCAAACACTAGAATGACTGTCAAAAGAATTACTCCACTATAAAAAAGGAAATTCTTGCTATGGTTTTATCTATATCCAAGTTCCAAGGAGACCTCTTAAATCAAAAGTTTTTACTAAGAATTGATTACAAATCCACGAAAGATGTTTTGCAAAAAAATGTCCAAAATATTGCTTCAAAACAAATTTTTGCCAAAGGCAAGCCATTCTATCTATTTTTTATTTTGATATTGAATTCATAAATGCTTCTTCAAATTCATTACCAAATTTTCTCACACGAAAATTTTTATAGGGAAAATGCCTCCCAAACCCATCGAAAAAGACAAAGGCAAAGAAATTGCCTAGTCTCCGAAGACAAAACCAAAAAATATGACCAACATCATAAGTTGGTTACAAGCTGTCCAACAACCCTTGGATACATCAAGCAACCAGATTATAATATCTCTGAAAGAGAAACCTGTCTCACCACCTTCAAATCCCTCATTTTCCATATCTAACATATCCCATCAAGATGCCCTAAAGCTTCTTAAAATAGCCTTCAATAATCAAAATTCAAACCAGGTATGGATAAGTTTGAATCCTTCCTCTTTGAGTATCAGAAAACCAAAGGGAAAAATGACTCTTAGTGAGGTGATGATTCAGCCTACTAAGTCAACCCCTCCAAAATCAAAATTTTTGGATAAAACAAATTATCAAAATATTTGCACTGTTAAAAACAGTTTTTATAACGAACACCCTATTGTCTTTGTAAAAAATATGTTTTCTAAGAAGTTTAATTATACTCCACATGACCCTTACAAGACGATGGAATTTTATGAAATGATTTTGAAAGATACCAAATCTGTCACTTTTAAACATTTTTCTAATAAAAATCATATTGATTACTCCATGGCAAGGATACACAAAATCATTCATCCTACCATGTGGAAATCGACTCCCATAACCATGGTCAAGTTCGACACCAGAATCACCGAACCTATACCATACAGAACTTCTTATTCATATTTTGATTACCAACAAGTTTGGTGGAATACTTTCCTTAGAAAAAATGTCAATAACACCCATACATGGTTGATCTTTTTTGAAGATTTAGTTACTCGAATGATACATGTCTAATTCATACGATGGTGGGAACATTTTGGACCCATTTGTGATATCTTGCACCCTTCGGTACAACCCAATTATAAATTTTTCTCTAGCCAATTTAAACCTCTTTCATACGAAGACAAATTCCCAGACCTAATGCTCTTTTTCATATACTTCCGAGTATCTTAGGTTATGGCATGGAACTTTAAATACAAAAGAATCATTGAATCAAATACTCTTATTTTGATCTGAAAAATTCAAAGTAAAGTAATAGGATGACTCTAAATTTTTTGATAAGGTGAATAAATAATTAGTCATAGACTAGTTGAGCAAAAGGAACCCAAGATAGAGCTCTTCTAATATCATTCCACCGGAAGGGTGACCCATTTCCTCCATGATAAGGGGTTCATTTTATCTAGGTTGGCGTCAGCCTAGTCCCAATATCAACTCAAGGGACTTTCAAAACAGGCCATAAGTGAGCTAAAAGAATCAAGTTCTTCCCATTCTCACCATAATGGAAACACCAATGAAGATGACTGCTATAACATTAATCTGATAGAATATGAAGACTGAAAAAGCAATGATGGAACAACCAAAGCCAAAGAATTCATCATGAGATTTTGCTCAAAAATTTCATATTTCGAAATTTTACACAGATTCCCACTGTATCACTATGCGTTTTTGGTCAAATCAGTTCACTATTTGCTTTTTACTGTAAAGCAATAGTAATTGCTTATGAACACACTGTTCACATTTTATTTGTCTGTAGTGACTAGCCTCTTCTTTAAATAGATCATTGCATAGAAGAGGAAGGCAAGCTTCGAACTTCCAAAGCCTTTCCACTTCCTTCTCCCCTTCATCTTGAGAAGACCTCCCTCATCCTGAAAGAGTTCTCCATTTGTTCATCCAACAACCAATCCTCTTACATTCCTTTTCAAGATCATAACCAAGTACCTAGTTCTGATCGGCTCTTAGTAAGATTTTTATATTTCCATCTTACCGTTTTATCTTCATAAACCCCTATTAGATCAATGGTTACAAACCCTTTTCATGGTTTGTGAATCAAAAGATCTTGTGAATATTGCACTTGTATTTCATTTATTGCAACTTTCAATATATGTACTTACGACTTTGAGCTAATGCAATATTTTATTTAAACTTTCATATCTATTTTAATTATTGCTCATATCCCACAATTGGCCAGTTTAATCGCATGTGGTTGGTAATTTAATTATCTGTAAGTTAATTACATGCCCTTTTAGTACTCTAACTATACCCCACAAATGGCAAGTCTCACTGCCCGTGGAAGGTTTTGTCATTTTTATTTACATATGAGCATTTACTTCTTCTTATTGTTTTACCCTTTATGCTTATAATTATATTTCATTTCATTTTAGTCCATTACAATTTCTTTTCATCTATTTTATCATTGTGAAATTAGTATATTGAAATCTTCATTATCAAATATTAATTTAATTATTAAGTCACTAATTAAGCTTAAGCTTAATTAAGTCCGTTTACTAATCAATTCTCTAATTACACCTCAGATCCTTGTGACGTTGTATGGTATATATATAAACTAGTATTAACAATAAAACTACTCAAAATCTAATTTCTAATTTTTTTCCTAAATTTCTATATTTTTATTTTTTATTTCAAAAAAGGGGAGTCAGATCGGGTCGGGAGACCAAAATTGTGTAAAGATGAGCATTAGGTTACGTTGAGCTTGTTTTTCTAAAATGACCTTATTTCTCTTTTTATTCTTGGGAATAAGAAAATAAGTTTTTTCTATTTCTTATTGCTATTTCAAATATATTCTCTCGTCATTGATTTGTTCCGGAGAGTAGAAAAATTGGTTGATGTTACCAAACGGATTTCTATTCTTTTTTTTGTTTTAGAGAATAAAAGAGTAGAAAAAAGAGGAACACAAACGTTACCAACAAAGCCTAAGCATCTACTCCGGCCTCATTTTTCAAGCTCAACACCGTTTGATCCTTCTCAATTTTTCCAGTTATAACAGCCTTGGTGGACATCATGACCGAGCTTTTGTTCATACATTCCTTTACTTTGTATTCGCTTGTTACTAAGCTCTCTTCTGCAAGATCTCCGGCAACATTAAAACTAACACGAGACCACTAGGGATCATGGCAGTCGCAATTCGAATATGCCACAACACAATCCGGTTCCCTATCCATTCATATCTCTAATGCTCGTGTTGTCCTAATCGACTCATCTCATATTAGCATCTGCGATGTCACTTTTTTAAAGGAAAAAAAGACTAATGTACATGATTCAAGAGTCAAAATTCTAAGTCTATATGCTCTTTATTATGCTTCTAGTTCCCAAGTCCTTTTTATTGTGACACCCCAATTTTCGCTAACCATATAGCGAAGCCACTATATGATTCCATCATCACATAATAATATTTACAACTACAACTTTCGTTATGATGACATGTGAATCCGTCAGGATATCCAATCCGTGCCCCTCCAAGAACCAGCGCCCAAGCCCATGAGTCACCGTTGTGAGCTTCCACCAGCCCATGGATGAGCCAAGACTGGCCAGCAAGGAAGCACGGGCCAATGGCCCACTTGACTAAGAGAGCCCGGCCCAAGAGGAAGGAGCCCATGATTTTTCTTAATGGGCCACAAGTCCAGCCCAAAATCTCAGCCACATTTCCTCTTCTTCAAGTCTAAGCAAGCAAGGAGATAGCTGGCAAAAATCCAACCCATTTGCTCTCCAAGACAACCATGTTTTCTCTCTTCTTCATTAAGCAAGAAATCACCTACTGCCAAGTAGACGCCAACGTGGCTTCAGGAACTGCCATTGAAATTGTCAAAGGTAGTGAAATCCCTTGCTTAAAAGCCAGCCACTCTCTCCTTCTCAAATCCTTCTACTTCGGCCTCTCCGCCTGAACCTGGCACATCATCATTTTCTTCCTCATTTGTTTCTCTTTACCATCCAAAACAAAACGTACCAGCCTCCATCCAGCATCCTCCAGCCCCTATCCAGCTCGTGACAGCAGCCGACGCTGACCAATTCTCCTGCACCGCCCCACGCTTGCTTATCAATGAGTGCTCGGATATTTTATTGGGCCTTCCATCCGTGAAGCTGCAATTCGGCCCAAGAAGTTCGAATATGGTTGCTGATTGGATGGCAAAGGCCCACAGAAGTCATAGTCTTCCACGCAATTGGATTTCGTCGCCCCCACAGGCTTTATGGGCGCTGCTTTGTAATGATGCCCCTTTAGGGGGGCCTTTTGGGCTAGACGGTTTGTATTATAAATAAAAGTATTTTCTGACAAAAAAAAACAACAATATTGCAAAAATAGTACGCTGGATTTTTTATTCTTTTACCACATGTAGTACTAATGTGGGTGCTGATGTGGTACTACGTTAGAAAATAGTCAAAAATAAATAAATAAATAATTATAAAAAAATAATGAGTTGGATGCACCCTGGCTTCAGGTTTTGGACAGTCGAGGAGGACCTCGTTGGCCCAGGCCTCAACGAGGGCCAACGACCCTTCACAGCCACAAACGAAGCAGGAAAACACCCCATTTTATGTTGTTAAAAACAATTACCAGGAAGATGAAGCTGCCAAGCTAGACGGGTTCATCAATTCACCCGTAACGATGACCTAGGTGGAGTCTCGCAATTGAACGGTGCGGTTGCTTCTCGCACTGAGGGAAGGCAAACCTCAAATGGTGGGGGATGGAGATGCCACTACCGCACGAAGGGCAAGGCTATGCTTGCTTGTCATGACCAACCCCTCAGACGGGAAATATAGATTTAAAGGTATTTGTTGATAAGACAATGCAAGTGGGCATTCTCGTAAAAGACGGCTCGAACGTATCATCTAATTGGTGATCCACACCTGGCCCATCGATTATGAATGTGAGTTCTCCCTAATTTATACATCGCATGATATTGGTTTTCCCAATCTATTTGAGCCACCACTACCTATAGCAGAGGGTTGGCTAGAAACCCTAGCCAAGACCCATAAGTGTTGTTTCGATACATGCATAACTAGAGATTTCAAGTTTGAGGATTTGATGATACTAGTTTTAGAATTAATGCCCTTTCGATACCTAAATTTCTCTTTGCCAACCAAAGAGTTAGGGTAGTTTATTGAAAATTTTAGAGTTCATCCTAACCATTCTAAAAATGAAAAGAACATTTAATAAATGAAGGAGTCGCAATCAAGTAATATTGAACGGCATCCAAAAAAAAATCCTATGATAAAGCCTAAAGGCTTATTTAATTGGGTTTCAATTTTTTTATCAAAGGATTTGCACAAATTCTTAAAGAGAAAACTACTTTAAAACGACTTTTTAAGCTTTTTCCAAGGATTTCTGCATTTTCTAAATTTTTGATGAATTTTTTAAATATTTTTTATCCTTTATTTAATTCTGAAAATGGACATCCGTCCGAATGGGTAGGCTCCGGGTGGCAGCTTGCAATTCGGACCAGCCCTGGGCCCGATCCAAATATGAGTCTGATCTACTGGGCTTGAACTATTACCACAATTCACAAGCTCAATTCCTCTTTAGTCACGCTGAGCCCAAGTCCAACTAAACCTAAAAAGCCCAACTCCTATTTCCCTCTAAACCAATTCCAACTCCACGAGACCAAACCCGAATTTCTATTCAGCCCACTCGCGCGCCCGGCCCGGCCCGGCCCTGAGCCCGTAGCCTCCGACCCGGCCAACCGGATCCAATCCGTTAGTCTGATCCGACCTGCCTTGCATTATAACCTTTTTTTTATATTTTTTATATTTTTTATATTTTTTTCTCTTTTTCTTTCTCCACGTCTTCTTCCTCGCGACTCTTTTCTCCGTGACGCCTTCTTCCCTTGCAACTCACCCACACCAGCAACCTAGTCACCACCACCCACGCCGCTACCGAACCACCACCCCTTGCCAGTAGTCCAATCCGACCGGCACCAAGCCTACTGTCGACCACTAGCAGGTCGGCAATTACTAACTTCATCGAAGCTCCAACGATGGATTTCCATGCTATAAGACATATATAACCAAAACCTAACAAATATAGCATTGAAATCACACAAATGCATATTAAACGAAAAAGGATGGATTGTGTTAAGGACAAGAGCACGTGACTAATTCAAATTAAAAATATCTAGAATTAGTCCATTACCGTAATAACTACAGTAACAACTACATTAGATAAGAATAGATGTAATAACTACACTAATAACTACATGAGATAAGAATAAATTAATTCAAAATATTTTGAATTTGAACTAGTCATGTGCTCTTATCATTGACATGCCCTCAAAAGTTGAAGTTGGTCTTCAACTTGGATTTAAGCATATCATGGCAACATCGTGTAAGAGGTTTGGTGAAGATATTCTCTATTTGATCACATGTGGCATGAAGCAAACCTCGAGTTTGTGTTGTGATACTAAATGGTGGACAAAGTGAGTCTACCTCAATATGCTTTGTTCTAGCATGAAAAAGTGGATTCACCATAAGATACGTTGCCCCTAGGTTGTCGCACCAAAGGATAGGGGTTTTAATCGAGAGATATCCATTTCCTTCAATAGTGATTGCAGCCATACCATTTCTGTCATGGCATTTGCCAATGCTCAATACTCAGATTCAATTGAAGAATATGTAATGGTATGTTGCTTTTTTGGCTAATCAAGAAACCAGATCTTGACCCATATAAGTTGCATAACCTCCGTTGAGCGTCTATCAATAGGGTAACCGACTTAGTCCACATCACTGTATGCGTGGAGTTCTGTGGTAGATTTGGAATTGATGAGCAAAGCATGGGAAATGGTTTCCTTTAAGTAGGTATGATCCATTTCACCACACTCCAATGGTCTTCTTGTTGGTTTATTCAAGAACTGGCAAACTTTGTTTACCACATAAGAAATATCTGGCTAAGTCAAGGTAGCATATTGAAGAGCCCCTATAGTGCTCCAGCACAAACTAGCATCTTCAAGTGGTTTTTCCTCATTAATTAAACGGGTATTTGTAGTTATGGGTGTATGAATCGATTTAACACCGTCCGTTCTGGTTGAGTGAAAAAGATATGAACATACTTTTGTTGTGATAGGAGGAGCCCCAATACATGCTTGAGCACTTCAACTATTTAAAATAATTGAATTAGTCCATTTTTATCTCATATAATTATTACTATAACAAACTAATTCAAAATTCAAAATATTTTGAATTAGTCCATGTAATTGCATAAACTCTATAAATAGAAATGCTATCCTAAAGTTGAAGGACAAGCGAAACTCATGCTCAAACTTATACTCTAAATATTTACAGACTGACCATAGTAGCCTCTAATAACTGCAGGCTTCTTTATAACAATTATGTCATGCAAAACAACTTGCAATATGCTAATTTTCACATTTTTTATGTGCTTATAGATACATTAGAATATTGATCTTTGGCTAGAGGTTAAGCATAATTATCAATGTATTTTCAAATGTTTATTAATTTGCTCCAACTAACTATCACATTGTTCCATAAATTTGTTATGTCAATTTGATACTTTAAATTCGTTTGGTTTTGCTTTTGTGGAAACCTTTTGGTAAATGTAAAGGAATTTAGGTTAAAGGGTTCTTTTGAAATACATATAGTGTTTGATAAAGGGTATTTTAAAAACTAAACTTACAAAGGATTTTTGCGATTTTTATTTAAAAAACAAAATCCTTCATCAGACCCCAATTAACGGAGGGCTTAGGTTGTTGGCAAGTTGATTCATCGACAGTCAACCCTAAACTCACCATGGCGTCACGCCATATGAAAGCAATGAAGCTAAAAGTGAAATTTTGAAAGTTTAGCAAGGGTAAAATTGGGAGAAAAAATAAATTACCACTCTAGAAATGCTAAAACCCAAAGTTCAATAGGACTTGCATTGATCTAGGCCTTTGGAGGACTCCAAATATGCAATGCATCTCCAAAAGAACTCTCCCAAAAAAATTGTCATCCATCACTTGCATTTATCTAAGGCTTTAGAATCCCCAGAATTTGTTCGCAAAGTCCAACCAAACACAATTTTTGTGCGAAATAAATCTGTATAAATATGTGATTAATATAGATGGATTTCTAAATAAAAATCCATATAGATACCATATGCGGGATGGTTCTTCTCAATTGTACAACTTTAGTTTTCCTTCACCATGAAAAAAATCTGAAATTTGTTGCGGTGGAGGGATTCTTCATTATTCATTAAATTTTGAAAATTATTTGGTACATTGTATTTCGGATGTGAAATATCAGATGGCTAATGACTGTTTAGCCACTTAAAGTCGAAAAAGATGAAGCTTTCAAAATATGATGACTCTTTTTTTTTTAATTGTAAAAAGAAAACGCCTTGTTTGGGAAACAAATTTATCCATTTAATGATGACATTTTTACTTGCTGCAATTAAATATCCATTTTATTTATAATCATAAAACGAGCACGTGCTACGCGTGTACGTGAAGTTGGATAATTGTCTACGGGAAAAAAATGAGTAATCCCATGCATGAAAAAGCATATAATTGGAATGTTTTTAAGAGATGCTCCAATTATACTGTGTTTGTATTATCCAATATGTTGTTATCTGAAAATATATCCATTTCTTCCATTTATTGTTGGGGTAATATTGGAAGAAATAGAAAAGCGAAACAGAAGGTGGCTTTAACTTAATAAATAAAGGCATTGTTTGCCATACTTTACTAAGCCTGTTAAAAGATGTTTAGACACAGAGAGAAGTAATCGGCTATGGGCTTCTCATCCTAACATAGCCAGTGGTGGCACAAAGAGAGAGAGGATGCGATCAATGTTCACCAGGTGGGTATGTGCGACAGTTCATTGAATACGAGAGCATTTTCATAAATATAGGGCATTCTCGACAACCTCACGCAACAATCGTCTGATTGTTGTAAATTCATGGTGCAAATTCACCCATGAATTTAGAAAATCTCAATCTTGCACTCGTAATGCTCCTACAAAGCGATGCCACGGATGTCAAGCAAGTCCATGAACTATGAGAAATCGAACCCTTTCCATGTGCATTGAACGGAGGACGTATGATGCACGTTCAAGGATTCTGTACCTTTTAGAAAGCAACACCCCCCCCCCCCTCCTTTTCCCCCAAAGAAATAGAAAGCACAACCATGCACGTGTTTCATGCGATGATGGTGCAGCCACCACCCACCGCAGGGCAGGGAACGTCGCGTCCACAATTGCGAATCCAGGTGGCGAAGATGGAACGGTTCAATCCGGTCAGACGAGAACAAACCAAAAGGATAATCCTATCGACATACAGTCTTCTTCTCAGCTTAGTGCTTTCACGTCACATGAACTTGACCCCTATAAGAACACACCTCGCCCCTACTTCGTAGACCTAGTGACCAAGGAGGAGGAGCAAGTGGGGAATTGACTCATTCGGCCCGGCGTACATGGAGAAAAAACGTGTTTAGAGAGATACACATTAGATGAGGCGAGGGCAACAAGGCCATGAAATCACAATCGACTTAATTGATCCTCACGAAACACGAACCAATTTTTGTGTACACATGCAGCAGGTAGTTCAACCTTTGTCGCCAGGTGGTGGATGTGATTTTGGAGTATGAATGCACTGTGATCGTACAATGGATATTTGGTCACTTACCATTTTTTCAGCGTTATGTTAGTTTATAAAAAGGAAAGTTATGTTAAAAATTACTAAGTGATAAATTTACAAATCCTATTATTTATTTGTGCTGATTGAGAAGATTCTGCACATGGATTGATCAAAGATGATAGATTTTTGTGACAAGGACAAACATATGTTTGTGAGGGATTTTGCCCCTATCCAATTTAAAATATAACTTGGAAATATTCTAGGCTTTTTAGGTTATGTTAAAAAATTTCAGCCTAATAAATATCCAATTAGGCCAATAGTAAATTTGTCCATTTGAATTTGCCCCAACAAATTGATGAAGCTTAATAAACAATTCTAGAATCATAGAAAATGCAACTATTATAGACAAATAATGCCTAAATGATGTTAAATTTTATGATCTTTTAAGTATAAGAACATTTTATTAATTACTAAAAGAATTGTCAATCAAACTATAATCCCCACTAAGAGAATTTCTAGTTTTGTCCCGGTTCCGAGATATGCTGTAAAGAAACATTGTATATTCAATTGAAAACTCAATCTAGAAGATTACTTTGTATATTGCAAATATAAATATATATACAAATTCAATATGCACTTCTCATTTGATAACTCAAATGAAGTTAAGTGCACAACTATTTATTGTGAGGGTGTAAATTATTAGAGTATTATGCCTATCACATATAAAGAAGGGAGTCATAGATAGGTGAAAAAGCTGTATGGAGGTTCAAATAAAGACCTCTAACTCTAACTCTCACTCTAGTTCTAAGATAAGAGTGAGTGCACAATCATTTCCACTAAAACATTGAGTTGTTAGAATATGATTGGTATCGAGATTTTTTGTATTGGGGGCTAGGGTGGAGACATGTGAGTGAGAGAGTAGGGTTTCATAACTTACATATGGCATATAACATACAAAGTGCCTAGTGAAATAGACATATAACAGTACTAGACCAAAAAAAAAAAAAGAAAAGAATTACCATGTTTGATTATGATTACTAATACAAAAGATTAGCATAAGAAATATATTTTGACTAAGTAACATGATGGTTTGCATTGGATCGTTCCAAACAATCATTTTAGTGCACCAAATCTGTGGTGAACCGTGAAAAGAATGTGTGCACCAAAAAGCAAATCACTAATTAAGTACTACTTTCTAGTAATCTTGATTATAGTGAAAGTTTCAAGTTTGATTCCATATACTCTTGTCACATCCATTTATGTTCTTTATTTTTAATTAGGATTGAGACCCTCTATTTATAAAATGAGTAAACATCTTCAATTACCCTTCTAAAATGATTAACACGTTAATAGCCAAATGGAGGGCTCGGATTGACCAGAGATTATCTCCATACTTCACGAAAATGCCCTCAAATTTCGCTCGAAAATTACACACATGCCTCCCACCTCATTCCCAATTACTCTCTCTCTCTCCCCCCTCGTCAGTCATCACCCAACAGCTCCTCCGCCATGGAACGTCCCCATGGCCACTGCGCCCGTCCACCGTGGCAGCCCGACCGGTTGCTCCAACCTCTCTCTGCGTCTGCATATATGGAACGCGACTTACGGCCACATGGAGGCCGCGACTAGATCGGGCGGGGGGGAGAGAGAGAGAGAGAGGCGGTGGTGGCTGGAGTTGCGTTGGCGAAGGTTCATTGGCTGCTGTTACCCCACCCACCAGCCAATGATTGATGGGTGGGGAGCGCAGTTTCCTCTTTCCCACGGAGGGAAGAAGAGGAGGATTCCGAGGAGGAGAAGCTAAGGAGATTCTCAAGACGCACAGCCAGACAGGATTTGCGGAAGCAAATCAAGTCCAAAAGCAAAGCTGGGTCAGCGCGATCTTTCCCCGGACCCGTTCATATTTGATCCAATCTGCAAGTTCATCGAAGCACTCCACTCCTTCAGCCCCCACCTCTTCCCCTTTTTTTTTTTTTTTAATATATAAATTTTCTGAATTGATTTTTTTAATTGGAATAAATAATTCGATCGAGATCGATGTGGAAGGAAGGTTCCTCACAAAATATATTATTCTTTGCATTTTGCTATTGTATCTATGCGCCACCGGGGCGCATATTCACTTGAATATTCTCAAATGGCTCTTTCGGTATATTTGATTTCCCTCACCAAGCACGTGGAATTGGAATCGAGACTAACGTTGAAAATTTTAGTCTTGCAAGTGCAAGTTAAGCGTGGCCATTGAAGCATATTGGCGCTTCTTTATTGTTTTTCCTTTTTTTTTTGGCTCATTTTGTTTCTTTTTTTATTTTTCTATGGAGGTTGGTATAATCTAGGTCCACTTTCACTTCTTGAGTTAAGTCCGTCTCTTCGATTCAGTCAAAGATAAGCCATACAAGTAACTAATATTATGAGATTTTGCAGGGACTTACTTCTTTATTAATTGCATCAAGTGATTATGCAAGTGTACTTGGAACTTGGAGATCTTTTGCTTTCTTTCGGCACAAGTATGTCGGCCTCTTCATCACTTGACCAACTTTGCAAATCGACAAATTGGTAACTTTATTACTAAAAAATATGGGAAAAGAAAATTAATTAAATATTTAATTAAAAAATAATGCATCACTATTTTTTTATCATTTCAAATTTTTGTCATTGATGTATTTTCCCTTTTTATGTGATTTGTGTTATTTTTTCTTGAAGTTTCTTATTTAGTTTTATGAAAGTGCACATGGTTATTAAATGTTGACGATTTTTATTTTTTAATAAATATTATCGATTTCTACCTTTTCTATCATTATTTAGTTTTCCCATTTTCTATGTCATTTTTTTTACAACAATGAAGAGTAAAATAGAGAGATTTCTTTTTAAAAAATGATATGAAAATATAGATTTACCCCCTTAAAAGTCATGCGCATTGCACATATTAACAGAAAAAAATAAAGAAGAATTAATTGCTATAACAACATGGAAGTTGAGGGGAGGATGGTATAATAATTGAAAATTCAGAAACGAAAATTTAGGATCGTGTAATAAAGAAGAATTAATTGCTACTGCAAAGTTCACTAGGAAAGATTTTCTCTCGGATCTACCTTCTCGTCCTCTTTTTCTTTTTTCTTTTTTTTTGCTTGGTTCCTCCTTCGTGGATTTGACTTGAGCTCCGGAAACAATAAGCCTCCGCGACGGCCAACCCGACAAACCAGCGGGGGTGCCCGGCGGCCGATTTTGTCTTGGTCAATAATAATATTCAATGAGTTAGGGCTTTTCCATGAAAAATAGACACGGCGTAAAGGTCTACACTTTGGCATCGAGCTGCCAAACTCAATTCCACTGAAATTGCCATAGAAAATTGCGAGAGAGAGAGAGAGATACAACTAGGAATATGTTTTGATACTAAATTCATAGGTTAAACCTGTTCATTGTGGCACCCATAGAATCTTCTCCTTATGTTTTGATACTAAAGCTCCGTTTTGTTTCATGGCAAATAAATGAAGCCACGGAATCTTCTCCTTATGTTTTGATACTAAAGTTTCATTTTGTTTCATGGCAACTAAGTGAAATGATTGCTTGAAATAATTAGCCAATGAAGATATTTCATTATCAAAAAGCGGGAATTTCCCAAAAAATCATAAACTTAATTAATCCTAAACATTTTAATTATACATATTCAGTTTTAAAATTTTTTACATTTTGCCAATTAAATTCATTTGGGCAATTTTGATTGAAAATCCATGACATAAACATTAATCGTTTTATGTGACATAACCGGCAATGACATAAATAATTTTTAATAATTTTTTTGATTTTTTTTAAAATTTGTCTTTTTTCTTTTCTTTTTTTCTAAGACTGAGGGATAGTAAGGGTGAGGGTGAGGGTGGCTAGGGCCGCAACACCCTCACCAAATTTGGCAAGGCAAGGGCATTACACCCCTTTGATGGTGGCCGATGCCCCATTGACCCTAACTCCGAGGATATTAGAAATTGTCCACATCAATAATTCTCGGGCATAATTGATCAAATAGATTTAATTAGCAAAACATAAAAAGTTTAAGACTCAATTTACACAATTGTAATAAATTTATGACTTTTTTGGTAATTTTTATTTATCGAAAATTTTATGATATATATATATATATATATCAGAAAAAATGAGTATTTCGACAAAGTGGGCAAAAGTCAATTTTCCCTAAAATATCAAACTGATCCCCGCGGTACTGATATTTTCATTCCAACCGAAGGGGGAAAGAAAAGCGTGCCGACAAGGAGATGCAAGTCGACTCCGCGAAGTACAGCACAACAGAAACACGTTCATCACAAAATTAATAATAATAAATAATAAAACGAAGAAAACGACAAAAGCAAAGCGGCAAGGGTGGGCGCAACCCTGCTAAAAAAAAAACAAAAACACGTTGCGCACGTGCTGAATCAGAGCCCCACCCACAGCCTTCGCGATACAACCGGCGCCGGTGTGAAATGCGTTTGGTGGTAATAAAAGGGAGGGACAGCAGGAGGACGACGACTCGTATTTAAACCCAAACCCATCGTCAAAACCCAAGAAAGAAAGAGCAGAAGAACCCATCTGAATCACGGCCATTGCAAGAAACCAAATCCTCATCTCGAGCGCCTCCGAGTTCCCGATCGGTTTCTGCGCCATAATCGACGATCCGGGTGTTTCGTGAAGAGTACCGTCGTCGTCATCATGAAGAGGAGCTTCGATCTCGAGCTTCGGCTCCAGCCATACTCCGTCTCAGATTTCCTGGCGTCGGCGGCAGCCGCGCCCTCCTCGTTGTCCTCGTCGGAATCTGCAGAGTGCTCGCCTGAAGAGCAGCGGAAGTTGACCATATTCTACGACGGCGAGGTCTGCGCCTCCACCGTCACTGAGCTGCAGGTGCGCTTCTTGGCTTCTTGCCCTTGTTATGATCATGTTCCGTTTCTTTGTTCTTTTAGTTTTCTCTAAGGGAAAGAATAATCTCACGCGTCGAATCCTTTCTTGATGGAGAGAGAGTTGCTTACAGAAACAGAGAATCTTGTTCATTTTCCAAGTTTCGATTCGCTTGAAAGTGCTTCGCTTCCATTTCCACCTCCGGCCACTGTTGAACCCAAGAAATAAGATTAGATTTTGGGTCTGATCGTGAATAATTTGTTCTCGCTTCTCGCTTCCCCTTCAAAGATTTGAATTTTTTTTTTAAATGTTTTTTAAATATTTGAAAATTATGAAATATAATACATAATTTTCCGATACAACATTTGAGTATTTAACAATATTTTTAGGCTTTTTTTATCAAATTAAATTAAATTGCGACGGTTGCAAGATTAAAGACCAAATGGGCATTCATATTTTGTACTCAACAAGTTATATTAGGAAAATTAGAATAATTTTTTTTTGTGTTAGGTTGGATTTTGGGGAAAATTGGAGGAGATTTTCTTTTTAATTTTTTTTTGTTAAATAATTATGGCAATGGAGTTTAGGAGGTGCTAGGAAACCAGGAGGTAGTGGCACGGTACTTGGACTCTTTCTAACAGTTGGTTTAAAGAAAAAGGCTCGTGGCTTCTGGTGCAGCAGTCAATGTTGACTCGCACCTTCATCTGACCTTCTTCCTCGAGATTTTTCAATGCAATTCACCACGCGATTCCAACGCCTCCTCCTGACACCATCGTTTTCTCCCGACTTTGGTCGGTCTTAAAGCATCTTTCGATCGACAAGATTCATAGTACAACCGGTCGTTGCTAGAAATGGCAAAAAAATCCTATTTTAATAAGAGTCACCCTCAGAAGATGACCCGACAAGATTTAATTACAGATCGTTAGTTAAATCCATCTCTCGATCGTGAGAACATGCCCATCTTCACATTTTTCACATCACTTTGTAAACCATTAGGCATTTCTTTGTAAAGATCTTGATCATTTTACCTATCTATTTCCACGATTATGTCGTTATTCAGCTCAGCTGATATTTTTTTTCGATCCTATGATCTTCACAGGCCAGAGCGATAATCCTACTTGCAAATAGGGAGATGGAGGAGAAGAGCAGCAGGACTCCAAACGGGTCGTCGCCATCAACGCCAAGCGTCCAGTCTCAGCCCTCGACGCCCAATCCGCAAGCGCAGGTCTACAACTCCACAGGCCTCTCCATGAAGAAATCTCTACAGAGATTCCTGCAGAAGCGACAGCATCCGAGCCAAGCTACCTCTCCTTATCACCAAAAAGCTCTCCCAAAAAAATTGCCAAGCACCACTTGTGTTTATTCAATGCATTTAGAAACTCAAAATCCATCTGTAAAGTTCAACCAAACACAACCTTTGACTTAAGAAATAGAAGATTTAAATGTATTGTTTGCCATACTTTATTGAGCTCGCTAAAAAGATGTTTAGACTTTGTTTTTATATGCATGTCCCACACATGCATAGATGAAGAGAGTGGGGGAGGGGGTAACGGCTATAGGCTTGTTATCACGACACAGCTGGTGGTGGCTTTGGCAGTTGAGGATGCGATGGGTATTCACAACAAGTATTCACGATAGCGAAATTCGAGGGAGGGAGAGGGTCCGATTAAGGTTTGCTTGGTGGGTATGTGCAATAATCCATCAAATACCAGAGCATTTTCATGAAATTCAGGACATTCTAAGTGACCTCATGCGACAATCTCTCTCAATGTTTTTCTCCTTATTGCCTTTTTTCTTGATCAACTTACCTTAGTTTCCTATCTTCCTATATTAGTTTCGCCCTTAGTTATCCTAGGATCATGCCAAGAACGGCTGCCCTTCTCGTAGATTCACGGATCATGTTCGGCTTGGGTCTGGCATTGACGTTGGGGAGCCCATGGTCGAGCCTTCAACAAGATCATATCTCATTTTGTTTGCTCTATCCTTAGCTTAATTAGGCCCGTGGGAGAATATCAACGTGAGAAAGAGGTCCAATTCTAATAATTGAGAAATTGAGAGATTCGATATTCTCTTGATGTGGGGTCAATTTATTCTAAAATTAAAATGCTTCCAATTTCTAATTGCAAGAATATACAGTAAGAAATGTAAATGTTGGAACATGCAATATTGGGCTTTTATCCCCACTTAACGATTTGCACTACCAATTTTGACCCAGTTGAAGGGGGGAAAGTCCATCTAACAAAAAAAAAAAAGGTCCAAAATTGATGATATTGTCAGATTTTGTGTACTCCTACGGACAAAAATTAGTTTCAAAAGAAACGTAAGCGTGCTTCTTTTTGGTCGTAGTTTTTCAACAATTATGTCATGCAAAACAACTAAGAAGATACTAATTTTCACTTTTTTTATGTGCTTATAGACGCATTAAAATATCGATCTTTAGCTTGAGCTCAAGCGTAATTATCAATGTAATTTCAAATGTTTACTAATTTGCTCCAACTAACCATCACATTGTTCCATGAATTTGTTGTGTTAATTTGATGCTTCGAATGCGTTTGGTTTTGATTTTGAGGAAAACTTTTGGGTAAATGTAAAGGAATTTAGGTTAAAGGGTTCTTTTGAAAGCAATGAAGGTAAAAGTGAAATTTCGAAAGTTTAGCAAGGATAAAGTTGGAAGGAAAAACGAATCAGCATTCCGGAAATACTCAAAATCCAAAGCTGGATAGGATTTGCATTGAGATAAAGACCTTTGGAGGACTTTGGATATGCGATGCATCTCAAAAATAATTCTCCCAAAAAATTATGAACCATCACTTGCATTATCTAAGGTTTTTAGAACCCTCAAGACCCATTTGCAAGGTCTAAACAAACAGTCTTTGTGCGGAATAAATTTGTATAAATGTGTAATTGATATAGGTAGATTTCTAAAGCAAAATTCATATAGAAGCTAAACGCGTCAACAAACCCCGTGGAATCCAACCCATTTTCATTATGCCCGCATTGAACAGGTTACGTATGATGCACACTTTGGAGGACTCTGTACCTTCAGAAAAAAAAGGCAAAACCATGCACGTGTTTCATGCGACAATGGTGCAGCCCCCACCCACAGCAGGGTGGGGAAGGTCGCGTCCACAATTGCGAGTCCAAGTGGCGAAGATGGAGCGGTTCGATCCGGTCATAAATCCTATCGACATCCCTTCTCTCCCTCGCTTCAGTGCTTTCACGTCACATGAACTGACCCCTATAAAAATACCGCGACCCTACTTCGTAGACCTAGGGATCGAGGAGGACGAGGAGGGAGAAAATATTGGATACGCCAAGTGTGCCACCGCGGCAAATATAAAGACCTCTCAAAATGTGACACATGTCGAGGTCGTGACATCCATCAGATCTGCTTCAGCTGCGTCACGCAACCATAAGATCTGTAGCAGGCAGAGAGAGAGAGAGAGAGAGAGGCGGTGGTGGTCGGAGTTGCGTCGGCCTAGACAGCGACGTGCACATTATTTGAAGGTCATGGGCTGCTGTTACCCCACCCACCAGCCAATGATTGACGGGTGGGGAGCGCAGTTTCCTCTTTCCCACAGAGGGAAGAGGAGAATTTCAAGGAGGAGGAGGAGAAGAAGAAGCAGCCAGCAAAGCTGGGTCAACGCGATCTTTCCCCGGACCCGTTCATATTCGATCTAATCTGCAAGCCCATCGATGCACTCCACTACTTCTGCCCCACCTCTTCCTTTTTTTTACTTTTTTTTGGTTAAATTTTTGAAATAATTTCTTAATGGAATAAATAATTTGATTGAGATCAACGTGGGAAGGCTTTTTTGCATTTTGCTATTGTATCTATGCCTCGGGATCGCATGTTCACTTGAATATTCTCAAATGGCTCTCTTGGTATATTTAATTTCGCTCACCAAGCATATGGAATAGAAAGGAATGCATTAAGACTAATGTTTAAAAATTCAGTCTTGCAAGTGCAGGTTAAGCGTGGCCATTGAAGCATATTGGTGCTTCTTTAATGTTTTTCCATTGTTTTTGGCTCATGTTGTTACTTTTTTTCTTTTCTATGGAGGTTGGTATACTCTAGGCCCGCTTTCGATTCTCGAACTAAGTCCATCTCTTCTATTCGGTCAAAGATAAGTCATACAAGTAGAGAATATGATGAGATTTGCAAGGGACTTACTTCTTTATTAATCGCATCAAGTGATTGTGCAAGTGTGCTTGGAACTCGGAGATGTTTTGCTTTCTTTCGGCGCAAGAATGCCGATCATATCATCGCTAGACCAACTTTGTAAATTGACGTATTGGTAACTTTATTAATAAAAATTTGTAAAAAGAAAACTAACTAAAAATTTAATTAAAAAATAACGCATTGCTATTTTTTGTCGTTTCAAATTTTTGTCATTGATGTAATTTCCTTTTTATGCGATTTGTGTTATTTCTTTTCTTGAAGTTTCTCATTTAGTTCTATGAAAGTGCACATGGTTATTAAATGTTGACGATTTTTATTTTTTAATAAATATCATCGATTTCTACTTTTTCTATCATTATTTAGTTTTCCTGTTTTCTATATTTGTCACTTTTTTTTACAACAATAAGAGTAAAATAGAGAGATTTCTTTTTAAAAAATGATATGAAAATATAGGTTTATCCCTTCAAAGTAACATGCATTGCACATATTAACGGAAAAAAAATAAAGAAGAATTAATTGCTAAAACAACATGGAAGTTGAGGGGAGGAACATGTAGTAATTAAAAATTCAAGGATGAACATGTGCTGCTGCAAAGTTCACGAGGAAAGATTTTCTCTCGAATCTCCCTTCTCATCTTCGTTTCTTTTTCTTTTTCCTTGTTTCCTCCTTCGTGGATTTGACTTGAGCTCCAGAAACAATAAGCCTCCATGACGGCCAACCCGGCAAAAACCAAACGGAGTGCCCGGCGGCTGATTTTATCTTGGTCAATAATAATATTTCAATGAGTTAGGGTTTTGCCATGAAGAATAGTCACGGCTTAAAGGTCTCCACCTTTGTAGCGAGCAGCCAAACTCAATTTCCCTGAAATTGCCATAGAAAATTACGGGAGAGAGACACACAGAGAGACAGAGAGACAGAGAGCTAGGAACATTTTTGTTACAAATAGGTTAAACGTGATCATTGCGGCACCCATAGAAACTTCTCCTCTTGTTTTCTTATCAAAGCTCCTTTTGTTTCGTGGCAAATAAATGAAATGATCACTTGAAATAATTATTTAATAAAAATATTTCATCATCGACAATGAGAAATTACCAAAAAAGTTATAAACTTATTCAATCCTAAATATTTGAATTGTGCCTATTAAGTATTAAATTTTTTTACGTTTTGCCAATTAAGTTCATTCAAATAATTTTTTATGGAAATTCCTAACATGAACACCAGTTTTTCTACATAGAATGGCCAATGCTAATATAGATAATTTTTAAGAATTTTGAAATTTTTTATAATTTTTCTTTTTTTCTTTTTCTTTCTTTTTCCTTTTTCTCCAAGACTTAGGCATGATGAGGGCAAGGGTTTGCAACCTCTTGCCCAAATATAGCAAGGGCCGCAACACCCTCACCATATTTGGCTAGGCAAGGGCATCATAGCCCTCACCTTGACCCTCGCTAGCCTTATCTTTTTGGAAAAAAATTATTAAAAAAATTATAATTTATCCATGCCGACGCTGATCGTATTATGTAAATCCACGTCAGTAATTTCTAACCAAAATTGGTCTCACAAACTCAATTGATAAAAACTAAAAAATTTAAGTCTCAATTGATACGATCAAAAAAGTTTATGACTATATTAGTATAATCATAATAGATTTTGGGCTCTTTTTTTGTATTTTCCTCTTATCAAAAGTTCGTATACCTATCCATTACAAGAGAAAAAAGAAAAATAAAATGCTGAGAGTTAGGACAAAGTGGGCAAAAGTCGATGTGCTCAAAATATCAAACTGATTCCACCGGACTGATCTTTTCATTCGAACCGAAGGGGGAAAAAAAGCATGCCAAATAGGAAATGGATGTCGACTCCCGGAAGGACAGCTCAACACAAACACGTTCACACAAAAATAACAATAACAATAATAACGAATAAAATAAAGTAAACAACAAAAGCAAAGCGGCAAAGGTGGAGGGCGTCATCCCTTCTGGAAAAAAAAAAAAGAACACGTTGCGCACGTGCTGAATCGGGAACCCCACCTACAAACCCGCCAACGCCTTCTTCGATACAACTGGCGCCTCTCTCTCTCTCTCTCTCTCTCTCTCTCTCTTCCTCGTTTTCTGTCCTTTGTTTATCGTGGGCTGTCCGTGTGAAATGCGTTTCTCAGCAACATAGCGACAAAGACGAACCGAAACTCGTGGCGATAAAAGGGACAGCAGAAGCACACCGGGTCGTATTTATACCCCAACCCATCGTCAAAACCCAAGAAAAAGAGCAGAAGAACCCATCTGAATCACGTCTGTACTCTCACTCCTCCACCCGCCGATCCCCATCGCAAGAACCAAACCTCCATCTCGATCGGTGTCTACGCCGTGATCGACGATCCGGGTGTTCCGCGAAGAGTACTCGTCGTCGTCGTCGTCGTCATGGAGAGGAGCTTCGATCTCGAGCTTCGGCTCCAGCCCTACTCCGTCTCAGATTTCCCGGCGTCGGCGTCAGTGGCGGCGCCCTCGTCCTCGTCCTCGTCCTCGTCGGGATCTGCAGAGTGCTCGCCGGAAGAGCAGCGTAAGTTGACCATATTCTACGACGGCAAGATCTGCGCCTCCACCGTCACTGAACTGCAGGTGCGCTTCTTGGCTTCTTGCCCTTGTTATGATCATGTTCCGTTTCTTTGTTCTTTTGGTTTCTCTAAGGGAAAGAATAATTTCACGTGTCGAATCCTTTCTTGATTGGAGAGAGAGAGAGAGAGAGAGAGAGAGTTGCTTACAGAAGCGTACGATCTTGTGCATTTTCCAAGTTTCAATTCGCTTGAAGGTGCCTCGCTTCCATCTCCACCTCCGGCGACGGGTGAACAAGAAACAAGATTAGGTTTTGCGACCGATTGTGCACAATTTGTTCTCACTTCTCACTTCTCCTTCGAAGAATTGAATTTAAAAAAAAAAAGTATTGTAGATTTTCGAAAATTATGAAATATTACACATAATTTTCTGATACAACGTTGGCGTATTTAACAATATTTTTCGGCTTTTTTTGTTCAAATTAAATTAAATTGCGACAGTTACTAGATTAAAGGCCAACTGGGCATTCGTATTTTGTACTCAGCAAGTTATATTAGGACAATTAGAACTAAGAAATTTTGTGTTAGGTTGGATTTTGGGGAAAATTGGAGGAGATTTTCTTTTGATTTTTTTCTTCTTTTTTTATTTTTTGGGTTAAATACTTATGGCAATGGAGTTTAGGAGGTGCTAGGAAACCAGGAGGAAGTGACATGGTACTTCGACTCCTCTTCTTAATGGTTGGGTTAAAGAAATAGGCTCGTGGCTTTTGGTGCAGCAGTCAATGTTGACTCGCACCTTCATCTGACTTTCTTCCTAAAGATTTTTCAATGCAATTCACCACGTGATCCCAACACCTCCCTCCTCCACGTCATCGTTTTCTCGCGAGTTCGGTCGGTCTTAAAGCATCTTTCGACGGACAAGATTCATGGTGCAATTGGTCGTTGTTAGAAATGGCAAAAAATACCCTAATTTAATAAGATTTGCCTGTTTGAAAGATGACCCGACAAGATTCAATCACAGATGATTAATTAAATCTGCCCCTCAGTGATGAGAACAGGCCCGCCTTCTCTCTTTTTTGCATCATTTGTAAATCAAAGTAGGGTGAATTAGATTAGATCAAACAATTCTTTGAAAATATCGTGATCATTATACCTATCTATTTCGATGATTATGTTGATTTTCAGCTCAATTGATATCTTTTTCAATCATATGATTTTCACAGGCTAGAGCGATAATCCTACTTGCAAATAAAGAGATGGAGAAGAGCAGCAGAAGGACTCCAACCGGGTCAGAGCCATCGACGCCGAGCGTGCAGTCTCAACCCTCGACGCCCAATCTGCAAGCGCAGGTCTACACCTCCACAGGCCTCTCCATGAAGAATTCTTTGCAGAGATTCCTGCAGAAGCGGCAGCATCGGATCCAAGCCACCTCTCCTTATCACCAAAAAGCTCTCCCAAAAAAATTGCCAAGCACCACTTGTATTTATCCGAGGCTTTTAGAATCTCAAAACCCATTTGTAAAGTTCGACCAAACACAACCTTTGATGTAAGAAATAGAAGATTTAAAGTTATTGTTTGCCATACTTTATTGAGGTCGCTAAAAAGATGTTTAGACTTTGTTATTACGATGGGTATTCACGATAGCAAAGTTGGTGGCCAGAGTGTGAGGGAGGGAGGGTCCGATTAAGGTTTGCTTGGTGGTTATGTGCGATGATCCATTAATACAAGAGCATTTTCATAAAATTCAGGGCATTCTCGACAAACTCATGCAACAATCTCTCTCAATATTTTCCTCCTTATTGCCTTTTTCTTGATCAACTTATCTTAGTTTCCTTATCTTCCTATATCGGTTTTGCACTTAGTTATCCTAGGATCATGCCAAGAGCGGCAAGTCTCCTTGCCCTTCTCGCAGATTCATGGATCATGTTTGGCTAGGCCGAGCATTGATGTTGGGGAGCCCATGGTCAAGCCTTTAACTAGACCATATCTCATCTTGTTTGCCCTATGCTTCGCTTAATTAGGGCCATTGGAAAATATCAATGTGAGAAAGAGGTCCAATTCCAATAATTGAGAGATTTAAGAGATTCGATATACTCATTGACCCTCATTCTCGATGGGGGGTCAATTTATCCTAGAACCAAATTGCCTTTAATTTCTAATTGCAAGAATATACAGTAAGAAATGCAAACGTTGGAACATGCAATTGTAGTCTCATATCCCCACTTTTTGCACTACCAATTTGGACCCAGTAGAAAGGGAGAAAGCCCATCTAACAATAAAAAAAAGTCCAAAATTGATCATATCGTCAGATTTTGTGTACTCCCAAAGAGGAAAAAAGTATCAACAGAAAAGTAAGCATGCTTCTTTTTGGTCTTAGTTTTTCAACAATTATGTCGTGCAAAACAACTTGCAAGATGCTAATTTTCACTTTTTTTTATGTGCTTATAGATACATTAAAATATTGATCTTTAGCTTGAGCTTAAGCATAATTATCAATGTAATTTCAAATGTTTATTAATTTGCTCCAAGTAACTATCACATTTTTCCATGAAATTGTTATGTCAATTTGATGCTTCGAATGCATTTGGCTTTGCTTTTGAGGAAATATTTTGGGTAAATGTAAAGAAATTTAGGTTAAAGGGTTCTTTTGAAATACATACAGTGTTTGGTAAAGTGTATTGAAAAATTAATTTGGTTAAATGTTGTATAGAAAAACTACACTTATAAATGATTCTTGGGATTTTTATTTAAAAAAAAACTGAAATCCTTTTTCAAAGCCCAATGAATGAAGGGCTTAGGCCACCAGGAAGCGGATTCATTGGCAATCAACTCTAGGCTTGCCGGCAAAGTCACACCATATGAAAGCAAAGAAGGTAAAAGTTAAATTTCGAAAAGCTAGAAAGAAAAATGAATCAGCATTTGAAAATACTTAAAACACAAAGTTGGGTAGGATTTGCATTGATATAAAGGCCTTTCCAAGGACTTTGATATGCGATTCATCTCCAAAAATAACTCTCCCAATAAAATTGTCAGCCAACACTTGATTATCCAAGGTTTTTAGAACCCTCAAAATCCATTTACAAAGTCTAAACAAATACGGCCTTTGTGCGGAATAAAAATGTATAAATATATGATTGATATAGGTAGATTTCTAAAGCAAAATCATATAGAAGCTAAACGTGTCAACAAACTAGCAATCAATATATATATTTGTTCAACTTTAGTTTTCCTTCACCATGAAAAAAATCTAAAGTTTGTTGCGGCGAATGGATTCTTCATTATTCATTGAGTTTTGAAAATGGTTTGGTACATTGTACTTCGAATATGATATATCATAAGGCTAATGATTGTTTAGCCACTTAAAGTCGAGAAAGATGCCGTCATCATCAATAATGCTTTCAAAATATGATGACTCTTTTTTAATAATTGTAAAAAGAAAACGCCTTGTTTGGGAAAAAATTATCCATTTAATGATGGCATGTTTACTTGCTACAATTAAATATCTATTTTATTTATAATTGTAAAACGAGCACGTGCTACACATATTAGACCTATCAAATATGTGGGTCGGGTTGGGTTTGTGTCGAGTCATAAATGATCCAACCCAAATTAACCCATTTATGACCTATTTATTACTAATGTAAATTTATTGACTCATACCCAACCAGACCCATATTCGACCCGAACCACATTACTAAAACAATTCCTTATTTAACTAAATCTAGAAAAATTTATTTCTTTTTTTTTTTTTTTTTTTTTTTTTTTTTTTTTTGGTAAGGTAAGTGAATATATAATCAACCAAGAACTAGTACATACATCGGGGACGTGGTACCAACCGCCACTCAATTTGGACAACAAGTCATTTGGAGTGAAAGGGTACCGCGTAAACAACATATACAAAACGACGAAGCTAGAGCTAGCCGGGCGGTAGGAACATTCCTAACCTAAACCATATAAGGCTCCAAAGCAAAAATACGAGGGTCTAACCCCCAACTGCGTTGCATCCTTCTATTCCTGGGACAATCATCCACTTTTGAAAAGGTGAGGGCTTTATCTTTCACTGCTTTGAAGAGTTTAAGCTTTAACACAGGAGCAGAGAGGGTAAGCCCTTGAAATAGAATCTCATTCCTTGTCTTCCATATGAGATGACATAGGGAGCCAAAAGAGAAACGGCCTATCTCCTGGTAGAATCCCTTGCCAGACAAGAATTTTATGACCCAGAGAAGATTGTTTGTCCAGGAGGAATTGCGCCAAGGCAAGTTGCATTTAGCGGCCCGAGAATCTTTGCTAGAGACTTTGAGACACAAAGTCAAAAAAGAGGTGATTTATCGAGTCGGCCTAGTCTTACAAAGAGGGCACGTGGCATTCTGAATTCTACCATGAGACATTAGGGATGCCCGGGTAGGAAGGCGATTCTTTGTTATGAGCCATAAAAGGAATTGATGTCCTGGGAGCAAAGGCCTTATCCCATACAAGGAGGACCAATATACCAAATTGTGTTTCCGCCGAATAGCATTCCAAGCCGATGCCATTGAGTATTTGCCAGAGGGTTCCTCAGTCCAGGTGAGAGTATCTTGTCCGAGGGAGATCTGAGGGATCCAAATATGCCATAAAGCCAGCTCTTGGAGGAGCCGGGTCCCATCCGGGGTGTAGAGATCCTTCACTCTTGCTTGTCTAGGAAGGTCTGATTGGGATATATAATCGTTTGAGAATAATAAGTTGAGCGGACCGGAGACTAGCCAGGGATCAAACCAAAGTGAAGTAGTCTCTCCATCTCCTATTTTCCACCTGAAATGGGGTTGAAATTCATTCCTCAGTGTAAGAATCTTCCTCCAAGCCCAGGAGCATAGGGATGGAATCGGTGAAGTCCAGAAGTTCTTCCTTTTAAGGTATGTGGAATGAATCCATTTGCACCATAATGATTCTTTATCAGCGAAGAGGAGCCAAATGTGTTTTGCCATGGCAGCCTTGTTACTATCCCTGATTCTCCTCACTCCAAGGCCTCCCTCCGAGATTGGGAGACAGATATCCACCCAAGACACCTTTGCACCACCTGGACCCATAGATGGGCCCTTCCATAGAAATTGTCTACAGATTTGCTCAATCTTGTCCACCACCGAAGTAGGGAGCCGAATATGGATGCCCAAGTAAGCTTGAATGGCATGCACACGCCTTAATAAGTGAAGGCGCCCCGCAAATGAGAGGAATCGGTGTGTCCAAGATTGGACTCGGGAAGTGAGATGGCAAACCGAGCATTACAACCGCCTTATTCAAACGGGATGTTATGATAGGTACCCCTAGGTAACGTACTGGGAATGAACCCAAAGAAAAGCCAAGGGCTTGTAGAATCTGATCCTTGATAGTATCAGTGCCTCCCGAAATAAAAACCTCACTCTTGTTGGAATTCGGAATTAGGCCACTCCAATTAGAGAATAGGGTGAGCCCGAGTTTGATGCGAGATATAGATGGGAGGCATGCTTTGCTGAATATGAACACGTCATCTGCAAAGAAAAGATGGGAGAGGCGCGAGGCCTTACACCGCCAATGGAACCGGAAATCCGGGTGCCGAGCATGTGACTCAATGATCCCAGAGAATACCTCCATTGCCAAGGTGAAAAGGTATGGGGACATAGGGTCACCTTGTCTTATGCCACGGCCACTGGAGAAGAACCCATGGAGTTCACCATTTATCGAAATTGAAAACTTGGGGGTACGAACACATACCATAATTAGCCTAGTGAGATGGTTGGGGAAACCAAATGCCAGCAGAGTTTGCTCAAGAAAATCCCAATCAAGAGTGTCATAGGCTTTCCTGAAGTCAACCTTGATAGCACATTTTGGGACATATGGCTTATTGAGGAAACCACAAAAGAGTTCTTGGGCAAGAAGAATATTGTCACTGATTCTACGGCCCTTAACAAAAGCAGTTTGGGCCGGATTAATCACAAAAGGTAATGTGGCCGCAAGTCTTGACGAAAGAACCTTGGTTATGCACTTATAAATCGTATTACAACATGCAATTGGTCGGAAATCTGATACCGAAGTTGCATTGGGGACTTTGGGCACCAGTGCAATGATGGTATTATTAATCTCCTTGAGCATATGTCCAGATTCTAGGAAATCCAGGATCGCTTCGTGGATCGAGGGCCTACCTTGTCCCAGTTCTTTTTAAAAAAATCTGCGTTGTATCCATCCGGGCCAGGGGCTTTGTTTCCAGCAATGGAGAACATGGCATCTCGCACTTCAGAAGGGAGGAAAGGTTGGGAGAGAGCATTAACCTGGTCTTCTGAAGAGGGGACCGGATAACATCGAGAGTACTGTGTGCGAGATGGCCTTATAGGCATATTAACCGGGGCAAGTAGGTCTTGGAAATATGAAACAAAGACTCGTTGTACTTCCTTCAAATCGTAATCATATGGCCGAGTTGTCCTTGGCGAGATAATACGATTACGAAGGTGTCGGTGATTTACCGAGTGATGGAAAAATTTGGTGTTGCGATCGCCCTCCTTAAGCCATCGGATCCTGGACTTTTGTTTATAAAAGGACTCTTCAAGGGATCGAAGGTCCAAGTAGACCTTGAGTTGAGAGTTTTCTGTTACCGCCAAGGAGCTACTTTGTGGTCTTGTTGAAGTGCTTCTTGAGTAGCCTCCAAAGCCCTCTTGGCTGCAATCACCCGCATAGAAATATCTGAGTAGTTATCTCTATTTAAGGATTTTAGCCGAGTTTTAAGTACCTTGAGTCTAGTACAGAGTTTGAACATAGGAGTTCCTGTTACTTGTGTCTCCCATGCCTGAGCCACCAGCATAGAGAAGTCCGGATGGGTGAGCCAAAAGTTGAAAAACTTGAAGGGGATCCGACGTGGAATGGGATCCATAATTCTGACAACCATGGGTGAGTGATCTGAGATACCCGGAGCCAAAAAGGATGCTTCAGAAAAGGAAAAAGCTGTGCACCAGTGGTTATTAACTAATACCCGGTCTATTTTCCGCTGCTTTCTTCGAGAACCCGAGGAAGTGGACCAGGTAAACCTGAACCCCACATAACGCAAATCAACCAATTCAGCTTGATCTAGGCAGTTTTTGAACTCATCGAACGCAGGGATCCATATGTTCGGACTGCCCATACGGTCTGAGGAGTCTTTGATGGCATTGAAATCCCCCACCACCATCCAGGGGCTTTCCTTAAGAGCCAAACTCATATTTACAATGCTGTTCCAAAGGGGTCTCCTAGACACAAATGTATGTTCTCCATATACTACAGAGAGAGTCAGGCCAATCCGGAATTCGGAGACTTTAAATCACCATGAATAATCGATCGGTGCGAAGCGGGCATTAAAGCTTACCAAAACCGGGTTCCAGCCAACCCAAATGCGCCCTCGTGGTGAGTAGTCATAGTTAGACACCCACTCCCAACCAGGGATTAGATTAGAAGAGACAAAATCAAAATTTGCAGCTGAAACCTTGGTTTCCAAAATACCGACACAGCAAATATTATTTAGGCGAACAAACTGTCTCACTTCAGTTTGTTTAATAGGATTCATTAGCCCCCTAATATTCCAACAGCCAAAAAACATATGAGATGAGTATTCAAAAGAAACAGGAGAACTACCTCCTTTTAGGACGCCTGCCTCGAGCTACAGTCTTGGTCTTGGCAGCAAGGGTTCTAGATGATGGCCGAGAACCACTAGACTGCTCCTTGGATTTGATTTGGACAGGCGGGGTAGCACTGCTCTATTCTTACCTCAGTAAGTTGCATGTCAGGGGTTTCATCCTCAAGAAGAGGGTGAGCTTGGGTCATCACCATGGACTGGTCTATCAGAGAAGAAGGGTCTTCATCCAGGTCATCCACAGAGTCAAAAGACGTTGGGGAAGATGGAGGCTCAGCAGCGTCAACCCGAGATGCAGGGGAGACAACACTGTCCTGTATAATCCTCACGGTGGCTGCTAAAGGTTTGGAAGGAGAGAGTCGAATAGGAGCCGGCGGTGAGAGCGTTTTTCCAGAAATGGCCGGCAGGTTGCTGCCAAGCTGTTGCTGGTTGCTGCAGAGCTGCTGTAAGCTGCATAACTGCGACTGGTTGCTGCTGGAAGCCTGCTGAACATTGCTAAGTTGCTGCTGGTAGCTGCTGAGTTGATGCAGATTTTGCTTGTTAAAAGGTGCAGCTGGAGGGGGGGCAGCAAGAGGAGCTGCTGGGCCATCAGTAGAGGGCGGTCGCTGCTGTCTTCTGGTGACCGTCTGCCAGAAGAAAATTTATTTCTTATGATTTAAAAAAATCTATATTGTTAAAACATTTTCATACAATTAAAAAATTAATGGATATATGTACACACACATATATATTAAATTGAGACTTCATTTAATTTCATGAAAAAATTGATATTTCTAAAAATGATAATATTTTCTGATATTTAATTACAACTTGAAAATGAATTAAAAAATATTTTCCTCTTGGTATTGAAAATCCTGAATTTTCCATACATTCCTTTTAAGTATTTTTATTTTTATTTTCAAAATAAAAATTTTCTTTTTTTCTTTTCTTTTATTGTTTTCCTCCTTCTTCACTAGGTTGCCAACAATGGTGGCTGTGGCTAGCAACATGCAAGCTCCGACCTTGCCATAGGTCAACAAGGCTCAAACTTGCATGATTTCGATGAGCCAAGCTGAGCCGAGCCATCCTTGGGCAAGGCTCCACTTTGCCAGATCCAGCGAGGTCGAGCTCACCTTAACGTCGATAAGCTTGGCGAGGTCAAGGTTCGCCGGTGAGATTGGGCAAGGGCCACGAACCACGAACCTCTCCTTGCCATGAGGGCTTCGCGGCCCTCACTCGCAACAAACGAGCTTGGCTCACCAAATCTAGCAAGCTGGAGGCTCATTGGTGTAATTGGGCAAGGGCTGTGAACCTCACTTGCGATCAACGAGACCAAATCTAGCAAGCTCAAGACTCGCTAATGCGATTAGGTGAGGGCTACGAATCTCGCCTTGCTAGTGAGGGCTCCGTAGTCCTCAGCCGTGGCCCTCACCCGACGGCTGATCAGCCACCAGAGTTCATAGGGGAAAAGGTAAAAGAAGGAAAGAAAAAGAATATAGAATAAAGAACAAAAAATTATTAAAATATTAGAAATTAAAAAAATTGTTCAAAAAGGATGATATAACTTTAATGGGTTGAGTCAACTAATAACTTTATAAGTTAAATGGATTGTAAATGGGTTTACATATAAACCCATTTATCATTACACTTAAATATAACTCAAACCATTAACAACCCATTTATTAAAACTTAACTAACCCATTTCATTGGATATGGATTTGACACCTCTAACGCATGTATGTGATGTTGGATAATTGTCTATGAGAAGAAAATGAGTAATTCCATGCACAAAAAAGGGTAAGAATGGAAATTTCTAAGAGATGCTCCAATTATAATTTGTTTTTGTGTTATCCAATACGGGGTAATATGAAATATATCCATTTTCTTCCATTTATTGTTGGGGTAATATCGGAAGAAATGGAAAAGCGAAACAAAAAGTGGCTTTGATTTAATAAATAAAGGCATTGTTTGCCGTACTTTACTAAGCCTACTAAAAAGATGTTTAGACTGAGAGAGAGAGGGGTAATAGGCTATACGTTTGTCATCCAGACACAGCTGATGGCAGCAAAGAGAGGGGGGGATCTGATCAAGGTTCGCTATGTAGGTATATGTGAGAGTCTATCGTATACGAGAGAATTTTCAGAAATCCAAAGCATCCACGGCAACCTCACGTAACAATTATCTGACCGTTATAAACTCAAGATGCAAATTCAACCATGAATTTAGAGAATCTCAATCCCACACTCGCTGTGTTCCTATAGCGCGATGCCGCGGATGTCAAACAAGTCCATGAACTACGAGGAATCAAACTCTTTTCATAATGCGCGCATCGAACGGTGGACTTATGATGCACGTTCAGGGATTCTGTACCTTTAGATAAAGCAAAACCATGCACGTGTTTCGTGCGACAATGATGCAGCCACCAGCACCCGCAGGGTGGGGCACGTTGCGTCCACAATTGCGAATCCAAGTGGCGAAGATGGAGCGGTTAGATCCGGTCAGGCGAGAACAAATCATAAGGATAATCCTATCGACATCCCTTTTCCTCCCTGTCTTCAGTGCTATCACGTCACATGAACTGACCCCTATAAAAACATACCGCGACCCTGCTTGGTAGACCAAGCAGCTATTTTGGAATTGAGTCTTTGGCGCGGCGGGCGAGGAGAAAAAATGTGTTTAGAGAGATACACACCAGTGAGAGGCGTGAGCAAGAAGACCGTGGAATCGCAATCGACTTAACTTATCCTCACGAATATGTGCCAACCTTTCTATTCATGTGCATAGGGTAGTTCAGACTCTATTGCCAAGTAGCGAATGTGATTTTGAATTATAAACACACTTTGATCTTAAATTGGCGTTTAATTACTTAACCGACTTCTTTAGTGTTATGTTAATCTAGGAGACTTATGTCCAAAATATTAAGTGATAAAGTTACAAATCATTTCTTTGCATTTATTGAAAAGATTCTATAAATGAATTCATTAGAGATCATAGATTTTTGCAACGGGACAAAGGTATATTTTTAGATGTGAGGGCTCTTACCACTATTCAATTTCAAAAAAAAAATCTTGGAAATATTCAATGGGTTTTAGATTACTTAAAAAAATTTCAGCCTAATATATATACAAACTAGACCATTAGTAAATTTCTCCATTTGAATTTGTCCCAACAAATTGATGAAGCTTAATAAACAATTCTAGAATCATAGAAATCGTAATTATTATAGACAAACAATGCCTAAATGATGTTAAATTGTATGATCTTTTAAGTATAAGAACATTTTATTAATCACTAAAAGAATTGTCGATCAAATTATAATCCCCACTAAGAAAATTATTAGATTTGTCCTAGTTACGAAACATACTATAAAGAAATATTATATTCAATCAAAAACCCAATCTAGAAGATTACTTTGTATATTGCAAATATAAATATATATACAAATTCAATTTGCCCTTCTTGTTTGATAACTTAAATGAAGTTAAGTGCACAACCGTTTATTGTGAGGGTGTACATTATTAGAGTATCATGCCTATTGCATATGAAGAAGGGAGCCATAAATAGGTGAAAAGGGTGTATGAAGAGTGAAATTAAGACCTCTAACTCTAGTTCAAAGATAATAGCTGGTGCATGATCATTTCCTTTAAAACGTTGAGTTGTTAGGATATGATTTGTTAAAAGGGTGGGGGCCGTGAGTGAGAAGTAGAGTTTTGTAATTTGCGCATAGCATATAACACACAGTGTCTTCTAAAATAGACATAGAATAGAACTAGACCAAAAAAAAAAAAGAATTATCATGTTTGATTATGTTTACTAATACAAAAGATTAGCATAAAACAATTTTTTGACTGAGTGACATGATTGTTTGCATTGGATTGTTCCAAACAATCATTTTAGTGCACCAAAATGCTGGATACCATAAAAAGAATGTGTACCAAAACGGAAATCGCTAGTTAAGTAATATTTTCTAGTAACCTTGATTATAGCGAAGGTTTCAAGTTTGATTCCTGCTACATTCGTGACATCCATTTATGTGCTTTTAAAAAAAAATTAGGATTGAGATCCTCTTAATTTATGAAATGAGTATACATCTTAAATTACGCTCCTAAAATGATTAACACAATAATAACCAAACAGAGTGCCCGCATCGAGCAGAGATCATCTGTTTACTTCACGAAAACGCCCTCAAATTTCGATGAAAATTACGCACATGCCTCCAACCTCATTCCCAATTTCTCTCTCTCCATCATCAGCCATCACCTAACAGCTCCTCCGCCATGAAACGTCGCCATGGCCACTGGGCCCGTTTACCGTGGCAGGCCGTCCGCTCGCTCCATCCTCTCTTTGCGTCTGCATGTATGGAATGCGACGTACGGCCACATGGAGGCCGCGACATCCATCAGATCTGCTTCAGCTGCCTCACGCAACCATAAGATCTGGAGCAGACACAGAGAGAGAGAGAGAGAGAGAGAGAGAGAGAGAGAGGCGGTGGTGGCTGGAGTTGCGTTGGCGAAGGTTCATTGGCTGCTGTTACCCCACCCACCAGCCAATAATTGATGGGTGGGGAGCGTAGTTTCCTCTTTCCCACAGAGGGAAGAGGGGGATTTCAAGGAGGAGGAGGAGAAGCAGCCAAGAAGAGTCACAAGACGCACAGCCAAACAGGACCTGGCGGAAGCAAAGCTGAATCAACGCGATCTTTGCCCGGACCCGTTCATATTTGATCCGATCTGCAAGTTCATCGAAGCACTCCACTCCTTCAGCCCCCACCCCTTTCTTTTTTCCTTTCTTTTTTCCTTTTTCCTTCCTTTTTTTGGTTAAATTTTATGAAATAATTTCTTAATAGAATAAATAATTCAATTGAGATCAACGTGGGAAGGCTTCTTTGCATTTTGCTATTGTATCTATACGCCCCTGGGGTGCAGGTTCACTTGAATATTCTCAAATGGCTCTCTTGGTTTTATTTAATTTCCCTCACCAAGCATATGGAATAGAAAGGAATGCATTAAGACTAATGTTTAAAAATTTAGTCTTGCAAGTGCAACATTGAAGGATATTGGCGCTTCTTTATTGTTTTTCCTTCTTTGTTTTTTTGGCTCGTTTTGTTCCTCTCTTTTTTTCTATGGAGGTTGGTATAATCTAGGCCCGCTTGCGCTTCTCAAACTAAATCCATCTCTTCAATTTGGTCAAAGATAAGCCATACAAGTAAGGAATTTGATGAGATTTGCAAGGCACTTACTTCTTTATTATTCGCATCAAGTGATTATGCAAGCGTGCTTTGAACTTGGAGATCTTTTGCTTTCTTTTGGTACAAGAATGCGACCGTTTCATCACTCGACCAACTTTGCAAATCGACATATAGGTAACTTTATGAATAAAAATTTGTGAAAAGAAATTAACTAAATATTTAATTAAAAAATGATGCATCACTATTTTTGTCTTTTCAAATTTTTGTCATTGATGTCTTTTTCCCTTTTCATGTGACTTGTGTTATTTCTTTTCTTCAAGTTTCTTAAATAGTTCTATGAAAGTGCACATGGTTATCAAATGTTGATGATTTTTATTTTTAATAAATATTATCGATTTCTTCTTTTTCTATCATTATTTAGTTTTCCCATTTTCTATATTTGTCATTTTTTTTACAACAATTAAGAGTAATATAGAGAGATATCTTTTTTAAAAATGATATGAAAATATTTCACCCCCTTAAAAGTCACATGCATTGCACATATTAACGGAAAAATATAAAGAAGAATTAATTGCTATAACAACATGGAAGTTGATAGGAGGATCGTGTAGAAAATGAATATTCAGGGACGAGCATGTGCTATTGCAAAGTTCACGAGGAAAGATTTTCTCTCGAATCTCCCTTCTCATCTTCGTTTCTTTTTCTTTTTCCTTGTTTCCTCCTTCGTGGATTTGACTTGAGCTCCGGTAACAGTAATCCTCCATGACGGCCAACCCAGCAAAAACCAAACGGAGTGCCCGGCGGCTGATTTTGTCTTGGTCAATAATAATATTTCAATGAGTTAGGGTTTTGCCATGAAGAATAGTCACGGCATAAAGGTCTCCCTTTTGTAGCGAGCAGCCAAACTCAATTTCCCTGAAATTGCCATAGAAAATTGCTAGAGAGAGAGAGAGAGATACAAACACGAACATGTTTTGCTACAAAAAGGTTAAACGTGTTTATTGTGGCACCGATAGAATCTTATCCTTATATTTTGCTACTAAAACTCCTTTTTGTTTCGTGACAAATAAATGAAACCATTGTTTGAAATAATTAGTTAATAAAAAATATTTCATTATTAACAAAAGAGAATTATCAAAAAAGTCATAAATCTATTCAATCCTAGACCTTTTAGTTATGTCTATTGAGCCTTAAAAATTTTCAAATTTCGTCAATTGAGTCCATTCAAGTAATTTTGGCTAGAAATCCCTAACTTGGACACTAGTCATTTTACACAGTACAACTAGCACTGATATAGATATTTTTTAAATAATTTTTTTATCTTTTTTATATCTTTTTCTTTTTCTTTATTTTGCCCTTTTTCTCCATGACTTAGGACGATGAGGGCAAGGGCTCGCAGCCCCTCATCAGATCTAGCAAGGGTCACGACGCCTTGAGCAAGGGCATCGCAACCCTCACCTTGACCCTCGCTAACCCTAACTCCCAGAAAAAGGAAAAGGAAAAAGTAATAAAAATAGTTCACGTCACTACTAGCCGTGTCATGTAAAATAATTAATGTCCACATCGGTGATTCTTGACCAAAATCTATCGGACGAACTCAATTGGCAAAACGTACAAAGTTCAAGACTCGATTGGTACAATTAAAAGATTTATAACAAAATTGGCACAACTATAATAAATTTATGGCTTTTTTTGGTATTTTACCATTTTAGAAAATTTGAAAACCCATCCATTATAAAAGAAAGGGAAAAAGCCACAAAAAACTCAAACTTTACCAAATATAACTCATTCACCTCAAACTTTTTTTGTGATATTAAAAATTCCAAACTTATACCTGTGAAATACATTTAAGCCAAACTTTTTTGGTCACACTAAAAATCAAAACGTATATTCATGTAACACATATAACCCAAAATTTTTGTGTCACATTAAAAAATCATAAAAAAATTTTCAGGTAAATGTATCACATAATTAAGAGTTTGACGTTTTTTTTGTGTCATAAAGAGAAATCTGAGATGGAATTTATCCGTGGGTATAGTTTAAAGTTTTCATTATCTTTTATTAAAAAAAAAAAAAAACAAAATACTGGGAATTACGACGAGTGGGCAAAAGTCGATTTCCCCAAAATATCAAGCTGATCCGGCCGAATTGAAATTTTCATACCAATCGAAGGGAAGTGTGCCAGGAAGGAAACGCATGTCGACGCCTGGGAACTACAGCACAACACAAACACGTTCATCACAAAAATAATAATAACAATGATAAAGAATAAAATAAAGTAAACGACAAAAGCAAAGCGGCAAGGGTGGCCGAAACCCCTGCTGAAAAAAGAAAAAAGAACACGTTGCGCACGTGCTGAATCTTGAGCCCCACCCACAACCTCGACACCGCCTTCGATACAACTGGCGCCTCCCTCCCTCCCTCCCTCCCTCCCTCCCTCTCTCTCTCTCTCTCTCTCTCTCTCTCTCTTCCTCGTTTTCTGTCCTTTCTTTATTGTAGGCTGTCCGTGTGAAATGCGTTTCCTGGCATAGCGACAGGGACGAACTGAAACTCGTGGTAATAAAAGGGACAGCTGAAGCACACCGGTTCGTATTTATACCCAAACCCATCATTAAAACCTAAGAACGAAAGAGCGGAAGACTCCATCTGAATCACGTCTGTACTCTCTCTCCTCCTCCCACCGCTCCCCATCGCATGAACCAAACCTCCATCTCGATCGGTGTCTGCGCCGTGACCGACGATCCGGGTGTTTCGTGAAGAGTGCTGTCGTCGTCATCGTCATGAAGAGGAGCTTCGATCTCGAGCTTCGGCTCCAGCCCTACTCCGTCTCTGATTTCATGAAGTCGGCCGCGCCCTCGTCGTCATCATCAGGATCTGCAGAGTGCTCGCCGGAAGAGCAGCGAAAGTTGACCATATTCTACGACGGCAAGGTCTGCGCCTCCACCGTCACTGAACTGCAGGTGCGCTTCTTGGCTTCTTGCACTTGTTATGATCATGTTCCGTTTCTTTGTTCTTTTAGTTTTCTCTAAGGGAAAGAATAATCTCACGTGTCGAATCCTTTCTTGATGGAGAGAGAGTTGCTTACAGAAGCGTACAGTCTTGTGCATTTTCCAAGTTTCGATTCACTTGAAAGTGCTTCGCCTTCATCTCCACCTTTAGCGTCGGGTGAACCCAAGAAACAAGATTAGTTTTTGGGTCTGATTGTGCACAATTTGTTCTCACTTCTCACTTCTCCTTCCAAAATTTGAAAAGTAAAACAATTTATTATAAATATTGCTAATTATGAAATAAAATGCATAATTTTCCGATCCTAACATTCGCGTATTAAAAAACGTTTTTCGGTTTTCTTTTGTTAGACTAAATTAATTTGCAACAGCTGTGAGATTTAAATGAGAATCGCTTCAATTGGGAAAATTAGAACTCAAATGTTTTGTTAGATTGGATTTTCGGAAAAAAATTGGAGATTTTCTTTTAATTTTTTCCTCTTTTTTATTTTTTTATTTTTTCAGTTAAACTTATGGCAATGGAGTCTACGAGGTGCTAGGAAACCAGGAGGAAGTAGCATGGTACTTGGACTCCTCTTTCTAACAGTTGGGTTAAAGAAATAGGATCGTGGCTTTTTGGTGCAGCAGTCAATGTTGACTCGCACCTTCATCCGACTTTCTTCCTAAAGATTTTTCAATGCAATTCACCACGTGATCCCAGCACCTCTCTCCTCCACATCATCGTTTTCTCGCGAGTTCGGTCGGTCTTAAAGCATCTTCCGATCGACAAGATTCATAGTATGATCGGTCGTCGTTAGAAATGGCAAAAAAAACCCTAATTTAATAAGATTCTCCCTTGTTCGGAAGATGACCTGACAAGATTTAATTATAGATCGTTAGTTAAATCCATCTCTCGGTCGTGAGAACACACCCGTCTTCTCTTTTTTTTTTGCATCACTGTGTAAATCGACCAAGAACACACCCATCTTCTCATTTTTCACATGACTTTGTATATCATTAGGCCTTTCTTTATAAAGATCCTGATCATTATACTTATCTATTTCGATGATTATGTTGTTTTTTAGCTCAGCTAATATCTTTTTCAAACCTATGATTTTCACAGGCTAGAGCGATAATCCTGCTTGCAAATAGAGAGATGGAGGAGAGGAGCAGTAGGACTCCAACCGAGTCAGAGCCCTCAACGCCGAGCGTGTGGTCTCAGCCCTCGACGCCCAATCTGCAGTCGCAGGTCTACAACTCCACAGGCCTCTCCATGAAGAAATCTCTGCAGAGATTCCTGCAGAAGCGGCAGCATCGGATCCAAGCCACCTCTCCTTACCACCATTATTAGTTCTTGATTTAGTTCGATTTTTTATTTATATTTTTGAAAGAGAGAGATCTGTGCATTGATATGTTGCTGGGCCACTTTGATACTGTTCTTGATCGACCAACTTAATGAATATGGTGTAAAAAAAGTTGCGATTCGAACGTGTCGTGTTGTTCAATGATTGAAGTTCTTGTTGGCTTGGATGGATAAGCTGTAGCTGCAGATTTGGATGTAAACCCATTTCGAAACAATATCATTTTGTATGTTAAGCTAAATATTCGCCATAATATCATCATACTATGTATATGGTCATTTGTTGAAAATCTAGACGTTACTTGCAAAAACGGAAAAGGATACTACATCATAATTTATGCACAGACACTTACTTTGATGTTAAAACTTTTCGAGCAATCATTTGAGTATTATTTTTGTATAAAAAAATATCACTTTACGATAATCATCGATTTGTGTGATTGGAAAATCCGACCTGATTTTTTATAACAAAGTCGATTTACGTGGCTCACAAGAGAAATCCAATCGACAAAAATCATAGAAAAAAAAACGTTGCTTTGACCCTATTCAGAAAAACAAACTGAACAAAGAGCAAATCCAAAACACTGATGAAAATGACGAAGAATCGAGTCGATGAAGATGAGGAACAATCATACTGCCAGTAGAGACAAAAATGATGAATGAAACTATTTCTCGGCTACTGTCGATTTGATTTTCCCTCGTTGTTCTTCGCGATGGAAAAACCACCTTTCATCGCGAATTCTCATTACATAAGCGCGAACCACGAACCACGAACCGTGTTTAGAGACCGATAAATGAAAACGCGAACAAATCGACAACAAAAGGTGAAACGAAAAATCACCAACATTCCCAATAAATCCACACAAATCCGAAAGATACTGTTAGGGCCAAATTGCTTATCTTCTTCTAAAAAAAAAATCCCTAGTTCCTAACCTCAATTCCGTAAATTAGAGCGAAATTATCTTTTTAAACTTTGCAATGGAGAATAGGAGAAGGAGAAGCGGCTCACCATCATGTAAGGCGAAACCAATTAGGCACGCTATGTCGTTAATCTTTTTGAAAATAACCCGAATGCAATTCCTCCCGGTTTGTTCCATGAACTTAGCCTCCAACTTTTCTCTTGCGATACATCCTCTGGGAGGCGGCTGGACAATTTTACAGTGATCATCGAAATTTTGGGATGAGATCTCCCCGGCGGTGTACGTCATTTTTACCAGCGAGAGTAGCGGAGAGAAGCACCAAGGAAAGGACAAAACATGATACAATACAATCACACACAGAGGGCCAGAAAAGGAAGAAGAGAGATAAAACGTTGTCTTTTTTCAGTCCCATTTGCTATGTGGTCTGCTTCACTTTTCTACTTCGGCCTTTGAATTTGTTTCGAAAAGGCCACATAGGACAAGTTGCCAAATTTGTCATCGAAGGTACTTAAGCAAATCTTTTTTCTATTGATATATTGATACGCTACTCAAGTGATTACTCGAAAAATTGTGGCGGTGAAATGAGCATCACGTGAAAATTATAATGCTTTTAATATCGTTTTTCCCCTAGCAAAAGCATTTCTTTTAACTGACAGTGTGTCGAGATGTGAATGAATAATTTGTTGTTGAAATTCGAGAACCACCGAATGGACAGAAGCAAAAAACGCAGCTATCCTCAATAATACAATCAACTCTAGGCAAAATAGGAACAATGCAATTGCATGAAAACCGATAGAGAGGAGAAGCCAGAGGGCTGTGCACGCAGCTACGAAAGAGATGATCAGTATTCATAGGCAAGCTAGCAAATTAAATGTCACAACAGCTGGTTTGACTAAATTTAATGTACGTAATTCAGAGATTCAATGGATTGACCCGGATAATGCCTCGAGATAAAAACTCGAAATTTGGTAAAGAGAAACCCTCGATGGAGCCTCGTGTAAATTTCAGGTGTCAAGGGGGTGAAGTCCAACTTTATACTTGATTCGACCCAAACTTGTAATACAACACGCTAATCTTATGGTTACCAAATTCATACACTCATTAATCAAGTGTACATGAAAGAGCTTCTCAAGTAATGCGAGACCTGAAAAAGTAAGGAAAACAAGCTTTTGAAACAGTTTTCTACATGTATATCCTCCATATTTTAAAATGGTTTATTAAAATAGAGAAGGTGTAAAACCTGTCTTGACATTAAAAGGGCAATGCATTGACTCTATTGGCAACCCTTCGAGCAATGTCTTGTAAGTGATCGCCAAGGCCCTTCAGGCAATGTCCTGTAACCGATCGCAAAGTAGGGTACCCTCGGTTACAAGACATTGCTTGAAAGGCTACCGACAGAGTAGTGGGGTTTGCACCCACCCTTACTCACCCTAGACATAGCGAATTACTATACCCTACCTACCCAGTGATAGCCAAGATTAAAATCTTGACGTGGAGTCTACCCTCTCCATTATAAGGGTCCTAAAGTGGATGCTGTATCTTTTTCTTCTCCAGCACTAGGGAATATGAGGGACTTTCCAACAACAACTAAGTGGCATGTTCCTAAGTTTTCCTCCTTGAGCCTTTTAAAGACTTGCTCATGTTCGACTATCTTGACACTAAAAGGGCAATGCATCAAATTTGGTATCATTTGGACAATGAACTAGGGCTAGAAAAATGACACAATACTTACAGTACCACTGATGAAACTGATAACTTTATGAACCAAGGATTCATTCTTGTTTTAAGCTAGAGTTCTCATGATCACAATAAACCCCTACAATTTATGTTGTTCAATGTAGGTTTGCACTAGTAAACCTTGCGTACACCTAGTTATTGATGAATAATTTAGAGATTTAGCCATGAATCTCATATGAGTGACCCTACTCTACACTCTTGTGAGTGATTCCATCGACTATGGTATTGCAAATAATTACACCAGCCATAAGAAATTTGAAATTCATGAAGAAATTAACTCACCCTTACTTAATATGCAGTTAGCATCAATCACATAGTCATAGGAGGAATTCTTGTCCATTTTAGTGCTACACAATCGACAAATCACTTGTAATTACCCATACACTTAAGTCACGTTTCCCTCGATGTTTCAATTGTTTGTTTTCTTTCCAAATGCGTAGGCCACCAACCAAATCAGCTTTTGACTTCACATAACAAATCCATAAAATTTCAATTTTCAACTGCTATTTTGAGATATTATGGTTGAACCATAAATGTCTTTTCTTACATTTTAAACCTCAATTTTAGCAATAATGATTGTTGCAAGTAATTGTTGCATACAGATGGCGTAAATTTCTTGCTCAACGGAATTTCTACTAAGAAATGCCTCAACATTCAACCTCACTACTACCTAACTCAAGAATTACAAACTCTGAAGCAAAAGTACATCTTCCAGTCACAGTTTTGTTTGGTTGATTTCCAACATGTGAAAATAATGAGGAAGATAATAAATCTTGTAATTCATGTCTACAGAAAGAAGCAAAAATTACCAGAGAAATTAATAAAAAATGATAAGGACACCAAAAATTTACATGATTCGGTTCAAATCTTAATACCTACCCTAGGATAAGAGCCAATCACAAAAAAATCCACTATGAGTCCAAAGAAGACGTTAGATCCTTGAGTGTTTTCTAACCTTAGAATACACCCAAAGTAAACACACAAATATCATCTCATAATTTCTCATAGAGAACTCACTCAAAAAACTCACAGAGAGAGAATCCTAACACTTCTCTTCTTTTGCTCTAGCATGTAATCACCAACTAGAATTTCATCCATTACATATATAGACACACAAAATACTTGTATCTAAAATAGCGAGCAAACCTATTCAAATTAGAAAACCACTCAAACTAAAAATCACGTAAATTTGGAAGCCTATTTAAATTAGGAAAATTATTGGGATCGAGTTTTTTTTTTTTTTTACTGGCTTAATTACGCATGCAAAAAATTTAAAAGTCGGATAAGTTAAAAGTTCAAAAACCAAAATCTCTTTGCTCGAGGTTGTACCATGGAGGACAATTTCAGATGGTTGAACATGAAAGGGAAGGTACTTTAGAATGGTAGATATTAAACAATTCATGATAAGCTTCCTCCGATGGAAAGAGATTAGCTTGAAGGAACGCTATTAATGCTGATGTGACTTTCATAGAGACATTTGTAGGAAGAAATCGGGTGCAATGGTTTGGTTCATCGTGGCATGTACTTAACACATTGATGGGATTAAGATTGTTCAAAATACCCATGAAAAATATATATACTTTATGCCCCCTTATACATGAATTGAGACATTTGCTATCTTCAATATGTTGTACCTCATAAGATCATAAAAGTTAAGAGGTGAATTAAATAATTAGCAGAAGAAGTAATAAAAATGTTATTGCAATCTTCTTTGAAGATTTTCGACATTAATAAATTGTGGCTTTCCACATGAACTTGACTTGATGATTAAAAAATAATAGCATGAATTAGGCGCATGATACATATTCAATTATGCATATGAAATAGAAAAAGTAGATCAAATGGATTAAACAAGTGAGGTGTCACACGGTCCATATTATTGGTGTGTATATATATTTGTATGTATGTATTAATAAAATAACACACGCTTTGCGGGTGAAAAAAAAATTAAACATTAAGAAGAATAACTTTTCAAAGATTTGGTCTAATTAAGGAGACATGAATTCAAATTTCCGTAAAACAAGAATAATTGGCTCTCGTTTAATAATGCACCGTCATGATTCAAAATGAGCTTTATTGAAATAATTATGAGCAAGAAATTATATTTTAAAATTCTTCATCATATAGATAAATGGATAACGAAAAGAGCCACGTGTGTCCTATGTAGTGGTCCATGAAAAGACAAGCAAATATAAATTCGCAGGTCATCAAGGAGGAATATCATTCAAGTACAAAAAGCTGGCCTACTACAAAATAATACGAACGCCCTTCATGCTGGCACATGACCATTTATTCAAATTTACAAAATGGTATGCTAATAAATTTAAATTGTTCTTTGTGCATAATTTCTCGTTAAGATTCCCTCACACGTGAATTGATTGAATTGGAGAGATATATCAAATTCCGATCTTAAGTTTATGTATCCTTAATACTACGTCAGATAAGCTTTTGTGACAAGAGTTTAACCAAGATGGATCCATAATAAGTATCAAACATATTTATTTATTTAGTTATTGCAATTCAAAGACAACAGCATGGAAATTTGATTACCTAGAATTCCACAGAGCATCTTGTAAGTTCCATGGTTTGATTAAGTCCTAGCTAAAGGGAAAATCATCCAAAAAATTCTAAACTTATTGTACTTTTTCTAATTCAATTATAAACATTTTCAATTATGCCAATTGAGTCGTAGACATTTTCAAATTTTGTCAATTAAGTTGATCCAGTTAATTTTAACCGGAAATTACTAACATGAATATCAAGTGTCCTACATGACACTATCGGCTTTGACATGAAAATTTTTTAATAATATTTTATTTTTTTGAATTTTTTTATTTTTATTTTATCTTTATTTTTTACAATTTTGGCCAATGAGGTTGTCAGCCAACCATCATCAGCCACAACAAGGGCCAATGAACCTTGCATGGGCTAGGCGAGGGCGTCACCTCCCTCCATGCACCGCAACCCTAACTAGCCAACAAGTGAGGTGTTGGCCCTTGCTTGGATCCTGGGAGAGGGGTGGATGGAGGCCCTCACAAGCTGAGTTATAAAAAACAAATAAAGAAAATTCAAAAAAATATTAAAATTTATCAACGCCAGCATCGTGTCATATCATGTAAGACAATCAACACACATCAGCGATTTTTTGCCATAATTAATTAGATGAACTCAACTGAAAAAATGTAAAATAATTTAAGACTCAATTGACATGATTAAAAGATTTGGAACTGAATTAATAAAGATACATAAACTTTTCATTTTTTTAATAATTTTTTCTCTAGCTAAAGATAGGTGGGACACGAGGAATCCGTGCCCCGTTGCCCGGCCCCGAGAAAGGGGCCAATTTTTCTCTTGAAAATGCCCCGTGGGGAAGTGAGTGGGGGCACGGGGCGAGGTAAGAGGCCCTCCTTGCCTCATCTATATATTTTGGAATATATTTTTATCATGTATATTTAGTTAATTTAATATAGATGATCGACTAGAATAATAAATTCATTTAAATTATATAAATGGTAACTTAGATATTTATATATAATATGACTCATGATTTATCAATAAATAATATTATATTGCTTAAATATTTTGAGCACTACGGAACGCCACTGCCCTACGCAAGATGCCTTGCCCTACCTGCAAGGTGGATTGCCCATTCTTAGTCTAATCGTTTGAGTATGTGCAAGTGGCCCCGATCACGAGTAGTTTGCATGTCAATTAAGCTCCGGTTCTTGCACTACATACGCTATCCCCAGCGAAGACGGACTGCCACCATCAGCATCGATCCTCCAGGTTAACGTAGCACATCTAGATAGATCTCAATGCAAAAACTTCCAAGTTTTTACTGTTCCTTATGCGTGAGTGTGAAAGAGACAGGATTAGGGATTTTCGCGGTACACCCACTTGAAAAGGTTCCACCAAAACATGCCAACGCTGAATGTCTAAAGTAGCGAAGAAACCGTGCCATAATATGTCGGACACATTTTGAAGTTTCTACTTCAAACTGGACTTTTTCACATGGGAAGCTCGGGCACGGTTCCCCATCTGTCTTGATTCCATGTGTTTTGAATGTCACCCGATAACGTGAACATCAAAGGAAATGAGTCTCTTGAGATGACGGGACTTTTTCTTTAAACATGGGTCCACTTGCCAAAGACTTAACCCAAAAAGCTTAGTAAATGAGGGTTTTCACACTTGGTTAATGCAGAGATCCTCAGATTATTTAAATTTGAATTTTTAACATTTCAATATCTTTTCATAAGTACTTTTTCTAAAAATACTTTTTTTTTCCTATAAACGAGTAAATGCGCATACACAAAATGGATATAGCACTAACTCTTATAGTATATTAGAAAGCTCAATTCAAAAAAGTTTGACCCGATAAATGGAAGGAGGCCACATAAATAATAAAAGCATATAAAACTATGGGATAATATTTCAATAAGCATGGAGTGAAGGACGAGGAGGGTGATCCGTGTTGATGGACAAGTCTAGGTGCACAAAATGGGGAAATATGTCCTTAAAATCTTTCTTTTTTTGTTGAGTTTGTTGAGGTGTGTGAAAGTTGATTCAGATATCGTCTAATAGGTACACCAAAAAAAATTCTCACTCTCATGCCATGTGGCAAATTGTATTAAGTTCGTAAATGACTTAAACTATAGTAATTTGAAAAGTCATTAGAAACGAAATACATAAAAGAAAACTCCAATGTGAATATTGATCTCTTCTATACTACTAAACCTCCGGTCACATGAGCTCTCATAATCCGACCGTTGGTTGACAAAGTTAATCAGTGGAAGCAAAGTAGTATGGGACTAGCTTTAAGCTTTTAGCATTCGGCGGAATGCTGAAACTATTTTTTCCCTTCCAAAACTACCCTCACTAGTTTTTCATATTTTCGATTTTGCCCTTGATTTTTTTTTAATTGAGAAAGGGGATATATATATATATATATATATATATATATATATATATATATATATATAATACACCATCAAAGTCCATTGCGAAAGTTTTTTTTATCAAACACACGTTCAACTCAAAGTCTATTTACAAAGAAATTTTACCAAATACAATTGTATTTCCTCAAATAACTTTGGGCTCAAAGCCCATTGCAAATATTGAACCAAACTCACTCATAGTTAATTGGAAAGGGGGGCTGCCTAAGCTGCTATAGATCAGGGCAACCCGTATAGGCGAAAAGGCAAACTTAACCTGTTCATGGCACTCGTAGGGTAGTTGGGTCTTTGTCATGTCACGTGTACGTTTCAAAAGTCGCTATCGAGTGGCCTCTATTATTCCACAAATAGCCAAACTAACAACCACCATTTTAATCCGATCCCACTATCCCACCCAACTTTTTCTTCTTCTCGCATTCATACTGCACACAACCACCCCTTTCAAGATCTGCAAGTTCCTAACCTCAATTCCGTAAATTAGAGCAAAATTAACTTCTAAACTTTGCGATTGAGAGTAAGAGTAGGAGAAGCGGCTCACGACCATGCAAGGCGACACCAATTAGGCACGCCCTGTCATTAGTCTTTTTCAAATTAACCCGAATGCGATTCCTCCCTGTTTGTTCCGTGAACTTAGCCTCCAACTTCTCTCCACGATACATCATCGAGGAGGCTACCAGACAATTTTACAGTGATCATCGAAATTTATGAAATGAGATCTCCCGGCAGTGTCCAGTCATTTTTAGTGGCGAGAGTAGCAAAGAGAAGCACTAAGGACAAAATATGATATGACACGATCACATAGAGAGGACAAGAAAAGGAAGGAGAGAGATGAAACGATGTCATTTTTTAGTCACATTTGCCACATGATTTGCTCCATTTTTCTACTTCGGACTCTAAATTTGTTTCAAAAAAAGCCACGTAGGACAAGTTTGCCGAATTTGTCATTGAAGGTACTTAAGCAAATCTTTTCTCTACTGATACAGGACTTAAATGATAATTGGAAAAGTTATGACATTGAAATGAGCATCATGTAAAAGTTATAATTTTTCTAATATTATTTATTCCCCAATAAAAGTTTTTTTTTAATTGATGGTGTATCAAACAAAATGAAGTTTGCATGAGTGGACAGCGGTGATGTGAATGGATTATTTGTTGTCGAAATTCGAGAACCACCGAATGGCAGTAGAAAAAATGAAGCTATCCTCAATAATACAATCGACTCTAGGAAAAATAGGAACAACACTATTGCGTGAAAACCAATAGAGAGGAGAAGCCGGAGCGCTGTGCACGCAGTCATAAAGAGATGATCGGTATTCATAGGCAAGCTAGCAAATTAAATGTCACAACAGCTGGTTTGAGTAAATTTAAATTACGAAATTCAGCGATTCAAAGGTAACGATGTTTGGGTTTATGTAAAACAGACCGGTCTGGATAATGCCTCGAGATAAAAATACAAAATTTAGTAAAGAGAAACCCCGGATCAAGCCTCACGTAAATTTTAGGTGTCGGGAGGGTAAAGTCCAACTTTACACTTGATTTGACCCAAACTTGTAATACAACACCTTAATCTTATGGTTACCAAATTCGTAAAGTAAACTCACTAATCAAGGGAACATGAGAGAGCTTCTCAAGTAATGCGGGACATGGAAAAGTAAGGAAAACAAGCCTTTTGAAACAGTTTTCTAAGTGTATATCCTCCATATTTCAAAATGGTTTATCAGAGTAGAGAAGGTATAAAACCTACCTTGACACCAAAAGGGCAATGCATCGAATCTGGTATCTTTTGGACTATGAACAAGGCCTAGAAAAATGAGACAGTACTTACAGCACCACTGGTGAAACTGATAACTTCTATGAACCAAGGATTCATTCTTGTTTTGAGCTAGAGTTCTCTTAATCACATTACACCCCCACAATTTTTGTTGTTCAATGTTGGTTTGTGCTAATAAACCTTGCGCACATCTCATTATTGATGAATAAATTAGAGGTTTAGCCATGAATCCACTACTCTACATTCATATAAGTGATTCCATTGACTATATATTGCAAACAATTACACCACCCATAAGAAATTTGAAATTCATGAAGAAATTAACTCATCCTCATTTATTATGCAGTTTTAGCATCAATAACATGCACCATAGGAGGAAATCTTATGCATTTCGGTGCTGCACTATCGACAAATGACTTGTTATTATCCATATAGACATACGTTATTGGATTTTCGATCACATAAATTGGTTTACCACTGTTGTTGATATCTCAATTTGGAATAAGTCACATTTCCCTTGGTGTTTCAATTATTTGTTTCTTTCCAAATGCTTAGGCCAACCAAATTAGCTCGTGACGTCACATAATCAATAAATATAAGTTAAATTTTCAACAGCTATATTAAGATATTATGGTTCAATCAAAAATGTCTTTGCTTACATTGTAAACTTTATTTTTAGCAATAATGATTGTTGCAAGTAATTGCTGCACACAGATGGCGTGAATTTCATGCTCAACGGGAATACCTACTAAGAGATGCCTCTACTAGTCAACCTCACTGCTACCTAACTCGAGAATTACAAACTCCGAAGGAAATAGATCTCACAAACCATACTGTTTTTTTATTTTATAAAATAGCAGCCATAGTTTATTTGGTTGATTTCCAACATGTGAAAATAATGAGGAAGATAATAAATCTTGCAATTCATGTCTACGTGAGAAGCAAAAATTACCAAAGAAATTAATAAAAATGATAAGGACACCAAAAAATTTATGTGGTTCAATTCGAATCTCAATACCTACTTGTTCATAAGAGCCAATCACAAAAAAATCCACTATGAGTCTGAAGAAGACATTAGATCCTAAAGTCTTTTCTAACCTTAGAATACACCCAAAGTAAACACACAAATATTATCTCATAATTTCTCATAGAGAACTCACTCAGAAAATTCAGAAAAAAAGAATCCTAGCACTTCTCTTCTTTTGATCTAGTGTGTAATCACGGGAGAATTGCCAAAAAAAGTCTTAAACCTATTGCAGTTGTATTAATTCAGTTCTAAACCTTCTTTTTTTATCGATTCAGTCCTAAACCTTTTGCGATTATGTCAATTTAGTCCATCTAGCCAAATTTGGACGGTTAGAGCTTACGTGGACACTAGCCGGCACTAGTGACAATATTTTAATAATATTTTAATTATTTTTGATTATTTTTATTATTTTTCAATTTTTCAATTTTTTTTTCCTTTTGTTTTTTGTCTCTTCCTCCCTTACCCCTCCCCCCCCACCAGGGGTGGCAATGACCGGCTAGCTCCGGTGAGGGCTGCCCGCCGCGCACGAGGGCCGCAAAGCCCTTGCCCAAACCTAGGGGCCGCGACAAGGCCGTTGGTGAGGGTCACGACCCCACCCTCGCCAATGGCCTCGCCCAGACCTGGGGGAGGCCTAGGGGCCGCAGTGAGGCTGGCCTTGCCCAAGTTTGGGCGAAGCCGCGGGCGGCTGCGACCCTCGCCGACGGCCTCGCCCAGACCTGGGGGAGGCCTGGGGACCGCGGCGAGGCGGCTTCGCCCAGATCTGGGTGAGGCAGCCTCGCCATGGCTTGTCGCAGTGCAGGCAACCTTCGTAGAGTTGCCATGGCTTCGCCCAATCACCGGTTGCCATGGCCTCACCCAAATCTGGGTGAAGCCACCTCGCCCTAGTTTGGGCAAGGTCGCCAATGAGGGTGGCCGGTCTAACGAGGGCCGTGACCCTCGATGGCCACCGGCGAGGGCTTCACAGCCCTCACGCCGTGGCCAACAAGCCTTGTCGGAGCTATCCGGCCACTGCCACCGGCGGGGGAGGAGGGGCAAGCGACAAAAAAGAAAAGGAAAAAAAAATAGAAAAAATTGGAAAATAATAAAAATATTATTAAAATATTGTCACCGGCGCGTCGACGTCCACATCGGCTCCGACGGCCAAATTTGGCCGGATAGACTAAATTGGCACAATTGTAAAAAGTTTAGAACTGAATCAGTAAAAAAAAAAGATTTAGGATTGAATTGGCACAACTGCAATAGGTTTATGACTTTTTTGACAATTTTCCCGTATAATCACCAACTAGAATTTCATCCCTTATATATAGACACGTAAAATACTTGTATCCAAAATAGCAAGCAAACCTATTCACATTATAAAACCACTCAAACTAAAATTCATGAAAATTTGGAAGCTTACCTATATTAGGAAAACTATTTGGATTGGGTTTTTTTTACCTACTCAATTACGCATACAAAATTTAAAAGTTTAAGAGAAAATAATAAATTAAAAGTTTAAGAGAAAATAATAAATTAAAAGTTCATAAACCAGAATCTCTTTGCTCATGATTATACCATGAAGGACAATTGATCGAACAAGAAAGGGAAAAGTACTTTAGAATGATGGATATTAAACAATTCATGATACACATGGGACTTTCATAGAGTTATTTGTAGGAAAAATTGGGTGAAATTGTTTGGTTAATTGTGGCATGTACTTAACACATTGATGGGATTAAGATTTTTCAAATTACCCATAGATATATATATATATATATATATATATATATATATATATATATATATATATATATATAGACAAACAAACACATACTTAACTTCCCCATTATATATGAGTTAAGACATAAGCTATCTTCAATATGTTGTACCTCATAAGATCATAAAAGCTAAGAGGTGAATTAAATAATTAGCAGAGGAAGTAATAAAAATGTTATTGCAATCTTCTTTGAAGATTTTCGGCATTCATAAATTGTGATAAATTGTGGCTTTCCACATGAACTTGAATCGATGATTAAAAAATAATAGCATGAATTAGGCGCATGATACATATTTAATTATGCGTACAAAATAGAAAAAGTAGATTCCATAGATTAAATGAGTGACTAGTCACGCGATCCATAATATTGGTATAAATGTATGTATGTACATATGTATTAATAAAAGAACACATGCTTTGCGGTTGAAAAAAAAATTAAACATTAAGAAGAATAACTTTTCAAAGATTTGGTCTAATTAGAAAGACGTGAATTCATATTTCCGTAAAACAAGATAATTGTCTCTCATTTAATAATGCACCATCATGATTCATAATGGGCTTTATCGAAATAATTGTGAGCACGAAATTATATTTTATAATTCTTTATCATAAAGATAAATGGATAACGAAAAGAGCCATGTGTGTATTATGTAGTGGTCCATGAAAAGACAAGCAAATTGAAAATTGCACGTCATCAAGGAGGAATATCATTCGGATACAAAGAGCTGGCCTACCACGAAATAATACAAACGCGCTTCATGCTGGCATATGACCATTTATTCAAATTTACAAAATGGTATGCTAATAAATTTTAATTGTTTGCTTTGTGTTTAATTTCCCTTTAAGATCCCTTCACATATGAATTGATTGAATTGGAGAGATATATCACATCTGTCCGATCTTAAGTTTATTGATAGTAGCCTTAATACCACGTCGGATAACCTTTTGGGACAAGAGTTTAAACAAGATGGATCCATAATGTGTATCAAACATTTTTATTCATTTAGTTATTATGCTTCAAAGAAGATAGCGTGGAAATCTGATTACCTAGAATTTCACGGTTTAACTTGTAAGTTCTATGGTTTGATTAAGCCCTAGCTAGAGGGAAAATCATCCAAAAAAATCCTAAATTTATTATACTTTTCCTAATTCACATTTTATCAATTAAGTCGATTCAGCCAATTTTGATAGGAAATTGCTAATGTGAACATTGGGCGTCCTATATGACACGATTGGCTTTGAAATGGAATTTTTTTTATTTTTCTTTATTTATTTATTTTTACAACTTTGGCCAATGAGGTTGTCAATCAACTATCATCAACCACAGCAAGGGCTAGCGCCCCTTAGCTAGGCTAGGCAAGGGCGTTGCCTCCCTCTCTAGCCACAAGTAAGGGCATCCATGCACTCGCCAAGATCCACCTAGACCAAGCGAGGGCATCGCAGCCCTAGTTGGCTAATAAGTGAGGGTGTTGGCCCTCGCTTGGATCTAGGCGAGGGTGTGGAGGCCCTTGCAAGCCGGAGTTATAAAAAAGAAACAAAGAAAATAAAAGAAAAATCAAAATATTATTAAAATTTATTTATGCCAGCATCATGCCACGTCACGTAAGATAATTAGCGCTCACATTAACAATTTCCAGCGAAAATTAATCATTAGCAAAACGTAAAATGATTTAAGATTCAATTGACATAGTTAAAAGATTTATAACTAAATCAATAAAAATATAATAACTTTTTGACTTTTTTAATAATTTTTCCTCTAGCTAGGGATAGGCAGGATAATTTGCATGTCAGTTAACCTCCGATTCTTGCACCGCATTATCTTACCCCCGGCGGCGACAAACTGCCACCATCAGTGCCGATCCTCGAGGTTAATCTAGCTCATCTATCGATGGACCTCAATGTGAAAACTTCCAAGTTTTTATTGTTCCTTGCGCGCGAGCGTGAAAGAGACAGGATTAGGGATTTTCTCGGTAGACCCACTTGATAAAGTTCCACCAAACATTCCAAAGCCGAATGTCTAAGATAGTGAAGAAACCGTGCCACAATATGTTGGACACACATTTTGTAATAAAACTTTAAAATGGACATTTTCACATGGGAAGCTACATGGGAAGCTTCCGGCGCGGTTCCCCATCTGTCTTGACCGATGTGTGTGAAGCAAGGTATCCTTTTAAAAACTCATTCCATGTGTTTTGAATGTCCACCGATAACGTGAACATCAAGGAAATGACTCTCGAGATGATGTGACTTGGTCTTTAAACATGGGTACATTTGCCAAAGACTTAGGCCGAAAGGCTTTGTTAATGCAGCTTTTCACCCTTGGTTAATGTCGAGATCCTCGTATTATTTAAATTTGAACTTTTAACTCGATATCTTTTCATAAGTGTTTTTTCTAAAAACCATTTTTACCCAATGAAGAAGTAAATGTGCATACAAGAAATTGATACGACACTAATTCTAATAACATATTAGAAGGTCCGATTCAAAAAAGTTTGACTTGATAGATAGAAAGAGGCATCATTAATATAAAGAGCATATTAAGACTTGTTATGGAGCGATGTGGGATAATATTTTAACAAGCACAAAGTAAAAGATGAGAAGGGTGATCCGTATTGATGGACAAATCTAGGTGCACAAAATGAGGGAGTTTGCCCTTAATATATATATATTATTGAGTTTGTTGATAGGTATACTAGAAAAATTATCACTCTCGCATGCCATGTGGCAAATTTGTAATCGACCACATTTTTGGCTTTGTTTTACTAAGGATGCCACGCAACACATCCACATATAGAGACAAATACGAAAACCGTATTAAGTTCGTATAATGACTTAAACTATAGTAACTTGAAAAGTCATTAGAACGAAATACATGAAAGGACACTCCAATGTGAATATTGATTTCTTCTATACTACTAAATAATTCCAGAAAAACCACACGAAGTTCAAATCTAAGAAAATTTAGAGAAATGCATATATGGAATAAATTAGATCCATCTTATCGTTTGTGATTGTAAAGAATATGAGAAAGAAAATGAGCATGTGATATATCCGTACATGTGCTTTGAATTTTAGGGCATATCCATTGTGATTCTCAAGACTATAAAGGAGCAGTCGGAATTTGAGAAATCCAACCTTCAATTTTTCATGTTTAAAAAGCAATAATATTACACTAATTTCTCAAACTAAATAATTTGAGCCGAGATCAACTTACCATGTTAATAAATGTAAAAATATGCGGTATTAGCTTAGTAGGTTTTCTCGGGTAATTTGGTAGTTCCATAGGCATTCAGCACCATGCTAATTATTTCATATATTTAAGTTGAGTTTTTCATTCAAAACTTTAGTGGCAGACTAAGAAATGGGCACACATACAAAGACAAAAGAAAAAATAGAGAAAAACATGCTAAAACCACGCTAGTTTTATATTAATTTCAATTATACTAATTAAAAAATTCAGAAAAAATTATTTGAAAATAGGAGAACAAGAATTATTCAATAAGGACACAATGATACAGGGGAAAAGTATAAAAAAATCATAAACTTATTATAACAGTACTAATTCAGCTATAAACATTTCAATTTGGTCAATTTAATCTCAAACATTTTCATATTAATATTAATTCAATCCATCTAACCAATTTAAGCCAACAATTTTTGACTTGAATGTCAGACCGTGTGAAGTGACAACATTTCCCTTACTAAAAAAAAAAAAAAAAAGTGACAACATTTTTTAATAGTTTATTAATATTTTTATAATTCTTATTTTTCTATTTTTTTTCCTTCTCTTTTCTTTTTGCTGGCGTGGCCAAGGATCATGGCTAGAGAGGGCGACCCTCACCGATTTAGATACATTGCATTGATTAAGCTATAATAGCTATTCAAGTAAAAATATATATATGAGACCAATACCTTAAATGTGCGATATATGTGATTCCGTCTAATAAACTAATCATGTTTGATTAAATATACTAAGTAATTATCTTGATTTAACGCATCATGACTATAAAAAAGAAAATGAATTATCAGACATTAGTATCCCAAAGAGCCTTGACCAAATTTATGCTTAAGTACAGTGGTATAAAAACCTTGTTTATTATTATGGGTTTTGGAATAGTACCCAATGATTGGAAAAATGGTGAGTCCTCAAATTGACAGTGCAGATCAAAGCACTGAGTTGCCAAAGAAACAACCAATGCATTCATCAAATTCCCAACTGCAGCACAACAACATTGCCTCAGAGCAGCAACTCAAGATGCTGAACTTCACCGCCATCCGATCCGGCTACTAGACCCCGAGCATCGTCAGCTCACAATCTCGGAGCAATGCGGGGAGCATCCCAGTCCGTGACGATGTGGTCTCGGGTGATCTCCTTCAATGAGCGGCACCCACTTAGCGCCATGGTCAGCTCAAACTCATCTCGGAGCATTTGAAGCACTTTCCTCACACCTGCCTCGCCTTCGGCCGCGAGTGAGAAAAGCACTGGCCTTCCAATCTGGAGATCAAATCGAGGATCGCATTATTAAGAGAAGGCGCATCAGCATTGGAAATATAAACATTTTGACAGATAGGAAACAAAAGCTATGGATCAGGACGGTTTCCTGAATCAAGTTACAATGAGTAGTGTAGTCATTATGCAATAGAGTATAAATGCTCCAGAGTCACTTTACCATTCGGTACTTACAAATATGCCAGATGCTCCGAGAGCCAGTGCTTTGAAAACATCTGTTCCACGACGGACACCGCCATCCAGGAATACAGGAACCCTACCTTGAGCCGCTCTCACAACCTGTATATGCAGACTGGATTAAGGGTAACAAAAATGACTCCTTAAGAGACTTGCAATGTACAAGCAATCCTAGCATTGAGAAGATTAACATAAGGACCATGCTTGAGATTGGTGTCAAACTGCAGGATTCAAAAATGTAATACAAAATTTCATATTGATAGCTCAGCGACGGGTGGTAGTATTGCATTGAGATATTAGGAAAGGCCAAAAAGCTGTGCGAAGCAAGCACTCTAGGGCCATGATTGTTGCAGAGAAGCTGCTACCTCTTCCAGAGCCATGATTGTCGCAGGGACATAATCGAGTTGTCGGGCTCCATGATTAGAAACTATGATCCCGGCAGCTCCGCATTCTATGGCTATCCTGGCTGTGATTGAAGTCATAGGGCAATTTCAGAGGCGAGTGCAAGAACATAATGCTAAATCCACACAAGGTGTAGAATTGGCAACATGGCGATCTAAAATTCCCCGTCCACTTACTGTCTTCCGCTGTTAGCACACCTTTGACTAGAATTGGCAACTTGGTGATTGTTTGCAGCCACTTGACATCCTGAACCAGCAAAATCAGTACAAGTTCAGCTAACTATTAGTCAGCTGACATGGTCTGATACAAAAAGTCGGCAGTGTTACCTTCCAGCTAAGGGACCGGTCAACTTGTCCGGCAACATAAGATGCCAATCCAGAGTCGTTGGTCTGAAAAGTAAGCAAAACACAATTAACTCAGTCGTACTCTCACATGGACGAATGCGAAACCAACAGCGCTAAGAAGAGCTAAGGCAATCAGCCCAAAACCCAAGCATAACTGGAAGGGAGAGTGAAGATATGAAAAACAAATGGCAAATTAGCACACCCCGGTGTATTGATGAATTAAAACAAACATCTAGTCCCCACCTTATCCATCTTGCCAAGGTCCAATCCCTCAAAGTTTTTCAATGTCAGGTAAGGTGGCAGCGTGAACCTGCAGAGCATAGTACGTCGATCAAAACCATTGCATATGATTATAGGAATATCTGATGACTGCACAGCTAAATCTCTGAAATATAATGGAATGGTCCATATAAATATTTTTCCTTTACTCAGCTAAGTAACCCTATCACGATTCTGATCATTTTCTAACAGATGCTCACCTATTCTTGATATCGGCTTCCCTGCGACCCAGCCTTGGAGTATCAACAGTCAGGGCAATCGCTTTAAAGCCAGCCCTTTCAGCTCTTCTTACAAGCTGTGCAACAACGTTCCTGTCCTTGTACACCTACTTATGTGCAATCAATAAAGAAAAAGAAAACCAGCAAGCTACATTAATCGTGACAACATTATACTAATTATTATTGCATCCTCTGTCATGAGCGAATTTTCTCACACTTCATTAGTAGCTCAAAATATATTGAACAAATGGAAGATATTGGAAATTCATTCAGTGCAGAGTTCATACACTTATAAGTAACTTCACTGTAAGTGCTTGAAGAATGAATGGCAAAAAAAGACAATCAAGAAACACATGTACATGCATCTTAAGAAATAAGTGAATAAGGTGACTGATAAAACCAGTGGAACAACATGCACTAGTATGATTAGGTATTTTGCAGATCAGTAGATAATGATTGCCCGAAAAGAAGCAGTTATCAGGAGGATAAGAGCAAGAGCCACTACATATACTGAAGCTCAAAATCAAGAAGGCAAATATAATTATCAGAAATCAGATGCACAAACTCACATAGAGCTGGAAAAATCGGATGCCTGGACCCGTTGAGGCAACCTCTTCAACACTTGAAGTAGCCCAAGAGGACAAAGTCTGAAACCATGAAAAGGATTATGTAAGAGGCAGACCATCAACGTTGAATTTTATTGAGAAAAATTCATCAGCCAGGAGCCAACACCCTGTATCTATTGTGCTCGCGGCAGCAAAATGGACACATCTGAGAGAACAGACAAGAAGCATTTCCTTTTCCTGAAGAAAAACTAACCATTATTGTTCCTGCTGCTGAGGCTGCTCTTGCTGTTGCATACTCTCCTGCAAAAAGTATCGGTTTCTTATACCAAAACAGAAGTGCATTTTCTTTCAGTGAGTCTACAAATGATCAACAACAAAAATAGACTGATGCCAATTTAACAACACAGTATGTATTTGTTGTCGGGTTAAATTGGGGAAGGAAGTTGAGAAGAAGAGTACTTTTTACAAAGAATTCGACCAGAACAACAAACTTTGCATTGAAGCTACTAGAACATTCTCTACAATGCATATTTTAGCTCCTCTTGGAGGTCAATTAGATGCAATGACAAAGAAGTTAACTTTAGAGCACTTCCAATGTCCTCTATGGATGTAAAAGTGATCACAGATATCTCCTAAACTCACTGAAATGCGTTTAGCAATCACTGATTCAAAAGGGAACAACAGTATACACCAGGTGTGAAGCAGTTGGACACCATTTTGTTTGTATTACGACTGATTCCATGTGCCAAATCCCAAATAAAGTGAGCAATAATTTTCTTATTAACTGAGATACAGAGTCAAATTCGCGTCGCCTACATTTATGTAAAGAGGCAAGTAGAACAACATGAATTGAAGCACAAACCAATTCTTGAAAAGGAGTCAGGTTATGAAAGGACAAATTACCTTCAGGATGAGCCATTTTCTGCATGGCTGTTGGTGCAATCATGATCGGCATCGAAATCTTGAAACCCAGCACAGTCGTTGACACGTCTATCTTGCTCACATCAATGAGAATGCGAGGTCGGAACCTAACTCCAGTAAAAGGAACATATATTTATTGAAGAACCCCCAGAACTTATTATAAAAGCATAAAAAGTTTATACAGAGGAGCAAACAGTTTCTCAAAGCTGTGAGAGCTAATGAGAACACAAGGGCTCACAAGATCCTGGAGAATGCATTTCGGTTTTCCCGAAGAGTCCACTGGTCTTCTGCACCCGACGAATAGTAGTCAAACACCATCTTCGGCAATTTCTGCCTTGCGATCTCCTCATACTCCATAACGTTAGTGATCTCCATCTCTCCAAATGCAACTTATTCTACCTGCTTACCCAGGGAGCCTCGGAATTAGTATATCTGTACCTTTCCTCATTTTTGCAAAATTATCATGTGCTTAGTAGCTTTGTAATCTAAAAAAATCGAGTCTTGCTCCACAAATATCTGCAAGATTGAGGAGGTGGAAAACAGAGCAATTGATATAAAATTCTCGAGAAGCTAGGACAATAGCCTAAATCCTTACTGTCATTGTCCGGAATCAAATTCACACAAGAATTCTCTGGGTGTGGTAAACAACTATCAATGATCACCAGGTACTAAAGGAGTAGCACCAGCACAAGACTCTTCTTCTTTTTTCACACAAAACTCACCAACGAGAACCGTTCTTGAATTTGATCATTTCAGGCACACAACCAGGGATTTCTGGTTATACCCAATTGGAAAGGCGACGATTGAACGTGAACTCCGGGTTCTCCTGACACACCACGTAGTACAGACAGAAAAGCAAACACCAACCTCAACTCGTTCACAGAACACGCGACGGTCATCAGATACAACCCGGGACTCAAGTTTAACCCCAGGAACACAGCTAAGCCAACAAGCAAACCTCGGATCGACGGCCCAAGAACACAAAATGCGAAACGATCTCAATAGGAAAAAAGAAAAAACCGAAAGGAATTACCGCTTCGAGGCGAAGCACCACCCCATACCAAGCGAAAGATGCGACCGAGGAAAATTTCATCACGGTTTAAAGAACGAACCTTTAGCTTCGGTACCACCCCGAGTCGGCCTTCGGAGAGGAGTCAGCAATGATAAGTCTCTCAGGACACAGCGACGGAGATAGAGAGAGAGACGGCTCTTACGTAAGGAGAGCGGAGGACGAAACAAGAAGACGAGAGAAAAAACAGGAGAGGAAGGACTAAAATAATACAAAACGACGAAAGACAGACAAAAAAACAGAGAGAGAGAAAGAGAGATTGGTTTTGGATTGGCTTTCATGGAAGTGCGAGCCTCTCTCTCTCTCTCTCTCTCTCTCTCTCTCTTCCACATTTCACTTGTCTTCAAATGCATTATATAAACCAGAACAATCATGCCACAAATGATTTTTCTTTTTTTTTTCCAATTGATTGGATCATTTTGTTGTTCACGAGTTTATGGGAAATATGATCACAAGTCTATCCTTTTTTAACTTTTCATTTTTTTTAGGGATAAGAACATATCCAAAATTAATTTATCCAACGATGTAACCGAATGCGAGTGAACATACAAATAAATAAGTTGTATTTGATGATCAATAACAATCTATCATATTGATATTACTAGTGTTGACACAAAAAGAAGAATGACCAACTCTCAAGTTGTTGTGGATGAGGAGGAAACTCAGTCGACAAGAACAAAATTTGATCAAAAGCAAGACAATCGGTGAAGTGCGAGCTTATCGACGGTGAAGAAATTAGCAACACATAAGAGAAATTGACCATCAGAGTCATTGATGGTGTTGATTAAGTATTAACTATTAAGGCAATGCTTTTCATGGAAAAGTTAAGAGATCCCCACCAACACACCAGTAGAAGATAGAGATAGTGGATTGACAGGAGCCCATAATCAATATTCTCAGGATTTGTGATTTTTCAGAGATAATACAAAATCACATAGAGAGTTTATAACCTTTTATGAGTAATTGTGTATAAGATGAGGAAGTAAGTATAGATTTAAAATCCTATGGCTATGTTTGGTCATCAAGATTTCTAATCAAAATAAGATGGATAAGATAAAATATGAAATTCGAGGATTTTGTTATATCTTATCCACTATTTAGTGATTACAGTCATAAAGTCCGATATATTCACATTATATCATGTATACTATTTAGTACAAACGGTATATCAATATAAATGAGCCAAAAAAATTTACAAATGGTGATGGTAAAAATCTCTCATGACATTAGCATCTATTTTACTTTTATTTCCTTTTTATTTGATTTTTTATTTTATTTTCTTTCTTCCCCTTTTAATCATTCTCTAACAAAATTTTATTAAATAGTAAATTGTACTAAAATACTAAAACACTGAAAATATGTAATAGTTATAAATATATGAAATATATTTTATTTATCAATAGATAGAATTAAATTCAAATATATAAATAAAATAATATTAAATTTAAAAAAATAAATTGTTATTTTTTATTTTAAATTTCTTATATTAGAATTCAAATATAATTTATATTGAAATATAATTTTAAATTTGTTAATTTAAGAAGCTTGTGATTTGAAAAAAAAATAACTTTCTTATTATAGATATTAAAAATTCTATCCACATTTATCTTACTTCCCCATGGATAATTTTATCTAGTCTGAATCTCTTTTATATCCGACTTTATCCTATCTCAAATAGCACCAAACACAGGATATGATAAAATTCATCATATTCTGAATTTTATTCTGACCATAAAACATAGTTTAATTGTACATAGAAACTGTTGTTAATGGAATATAAAGCCCATAATTGTACACACAACCAATAATAGCACCTGTGTTTATGCATTCTATCTTTGATTTCCTCATAATTTCACATTTCTAGCAACCTTTTAATCACATGCATTCATAAATTTCTCGCGACCATTTCATTCTAGGACCTTCAACTTTTAATTGCCATTGACTTCAAAGTCATTTATTTTATATTCAAAATTAGCAAATATATCTTTCATAGCCTTTGTTGATTCAATTTGATCCATTTTCTTTTAAAGGATATTTTGCTTTTTTCAGCGAAACAACTAAATCACTCCATTTATAATCAGTCTGAATTTGCTTGATGTTTCTCCATGTATAATTTGATCCTTGCATTTTAACTTCCCATTACAAGCAAGTCCTTTAGATTTATATAATGGTGCAAATAAGTAGAAGTGATGGGTTTTGGTCCAATCCGATTCCAAAGTAGAACTGGGAACAGACCAGACCATCAAATATCCGATCTAGTCCAATGAAACTAATCACTTTTTTTTCACTAAAGAATGGCCATGCTTTCAAACCAATTGTTCGGTTCGGTTGCCAGGTGATCCCAATAAAACTAATTGCACATGTTCCTACATGCAAAAAAGTTAAACTCCACTTGCATGAGCATCAATCACACTTCATATATTTTATGCTCAATGTTAGCCAAAAAGGCCATGAACAATATGGCTAAAAGTCATACTTGGCTTGAGTTTTGTAGATAATTCATCTTATGCTCTATGAGTATATGAGTATTTGGTCAATATGAAACTCTCAAAGGCTTGGAGTGACTTGTCTCTTACAAGTGAGGTGGGGGAGTGAGAATAAAACAAAAAGGTTTGGGGCTAGCCTAACTCCTCTACGCCACGAGGGCAACTACAAAAAGTGATGCACCTCGTGCTTACAACAACTAGTAGTACTCGAACTCAGGATTGGACTCCATATCCAGATCCTCCTCTAGGCAGTGATAGCACCGTTAGGGATGTCTATGTCCATGGGGTCCTAGATAACTTTCCCAAGACCTCCACTAGGTTGCCCATCAAAGCCCCGCAATGGTCCAAATAGATCCTCGCCGACTCGTAGAAACCACACCTTAAAGAGGTGGGGCACCAAGTGCATCAACCTCTCATCCACCCAAACGATTGTCACATAGTGCTCGTGTACATGATCAGTCCCCTCAACAAAATATGGGGTCATCTCCAAGTCCTAACTCACACAAACCCCAAACCTCATGCATCGATTCTCCATCTAAGGGCCTAAAAAATATTGAAACAACAAAGGTGACATAAATCTCAATAACTAAAACTTCCTAAGTCTCATTTAGGAGGACTCTTCGTCTCAGATATGTCCCAAACCCATTGTTGATCGCACACTGATAGCAAGGCCTTTACTTCGCTATAACTATATACGTGACAAGGCACCTCAGACTCCCAATAAACTAGAAATATAACCAATAATCATACTGACAACCTCACCTCACCTCACGTTAGCACATAAAAATTCACGTAAATATTCACACGTGCACATACACTTTCAATGGGCACACAACCAATATAATTAATAATCCATAACACATTAAATATCAATTCCATGCATAATGCATCCATACGTATCTAGATTATTACAACCACTCAAGACCACAACCAACACTCGCATTGGCGGTCTTTCGACATAATTGAGCATCGTCCTACCTCATTGGACATGGCATCGTCTTGGCCTCTCCCAAAGACAGCATTCCATTAGAAGTATCGACCCGACCTCAACCGTGACTCGGCATTCAGAATCCATCGGGCATCGTCCCCCGCAGTCGTATAAGTACGGAATCATTTACGTGATCAATGAGCACACCCAACACTCAAGCCCATTTTTATCTTCCTCAACTAGCCGATGCAAGAGTGTTTAAATGCTCACATGATAAACCATTGCAATTTTTATATGCAAAAATGCCATGAAATAGTCACACGTGATCACCCATAATTCAATTTCTACTCTTTCTTAACAACATACACACATAAAACATGGCATCCGAACTCAACACCTCATGAATGACTATTATCACACCTTTAAACACATTCTTTCAATGTCAAAACTCAAGAGTCTTATTTACATAACTATCATTAAGTCACATAATTCAAGTATAAATTCATTACTTATCACATATAATGATAACTTATCATCCCTTTAATAATAGCTTATCACCCTTAATGATAGACTATCGCGAGTATTTATTAACTTCACCAATAGTTTATCACAATAACTTATCACCTTTTTTATAGCTTATTGCAATAGCTTATCAACTTTTTCAATAGCTTATCGCGATAACTTATCAACATTTTCAATATCTTATCGTGATAACTTATTTCCTTTTAACGATAGCTTAGTGCAACTTTCGCGATAACCTATCACTTTAGTTTATCAACTATAATGATAACCTATCACGCAAATCACCCATTAATTTGGCATAACTAACTTAACATTAATCTAATCCTAATTTTAAGCGTGACTATGGCCTTAATCAAGGATTAAGAAGAATACTTACTTTTTAGGAGTGATTTAACAGCGATGGCAATGGTGACACGGACGCCGACAATGAGAGCGGTGAGTGATGAAACAAACGGCAAGACAAATAGCGACGGTGGAAGTGGCGACGGTGGTGGTGCAACTTGATGATGGTGAGGATAGTGGGGGTTTAGTGATGGTGGCTTGGCAGCTCAGCACGGTGACGGCGCGAAGATGACGGCGAGATGACACGGCGACAAGGCGGCAGCGACGACGTCTCAATGGAGAGAGAGAGAGAGAGAGAGGGGGCAGCGGTGGTGTGGCCGAAGGGAGGAGGAGGGAGAGAAAACTTGAAGAGTTTGAGTGAGAGAGAAAATGAGAGATTGAGAGACTGGTGAGATTTTTTCTTTCCATCGTGACTAGCATTAAAGAGCATGCACCAATTCTCCTCAAATCCCTCCTAGCCAAACAATTTGTTCTTTTGGCTACTTCCCCATCAAATCCTCATTTAATGCAAAAGTCTTATAGAATGGGCAATTTGGTAATTTAAGCAAATCATAATATAAAATACAATACATGTACATGGGCCAAATTCATGTACAAGCTTATATAAATTAACTATGGGCTCAAATGATCTTGATGGGCCTAATTTATCCTCCTTGGGTCCCATGGACGCCCTCCTTAGGCATGAGGTCCATTGGACCCATCCATGGGCTTTGGTCCTCGCAATTCCTCTTTTGCGGCCCATTTCTATTTTTCCGATAATTCGCAGTCAACTGTTGTCAATTTGAGCATCATCATGAAATAATCTCCTCGTAATAGTCTTTAATTCCAAAATCTCGAATATTAATCATACTTCTTAAATAGAAGTCAAATTGAGGATGTCACAAAGTGAGTGTGAGGAATGGAAGTTTGACTCTTGGAGCCTTAATCCCACATAAGGTGGAAAAAGGAATTAACAAATAGGTTTTCTCTTTAAATAGCGAGGAACAATAAGAGTTTTTGGTGGTCTCTTGACCACATGTGATAAAGGTCTTCAATTGAGACAATTTTGCATTCTATAAAAATTATAGTTTAAATTTAATTTATGTATGTGTTTAAGAAATAAAATAGTTTATTTTAGGATTCATTTCTATTTTTAAGAAATTAAATATATATTATTAAAAAAAGAGTCGATCCGGTCTAGTTTCTTCCCAAAACTGAGAACCCCTGGACCAAAAATCACCGGTTCCATTTTTATGGAATTGGGAACCAGACCGATGCCTTTGAGAACCAAACCACACCGGCCAGTTGATCAAATCCGGTGCTAGTGTGAGCAAGAAGATATTGATCTTTGGTTAGGTTCACATTCTTCTAAAGATGCATAAGTTCTTTAGCTCAATATTCAATATTTTTTGTCTACTACTGATTTCGCGAGTTTGATCATTTCATAGCTATGCCTAGCGTCAAACGAGATGGACTGCACATAGGGCCCGCTCGACTAAACCCAATTTGATGTTCGGGCACACCCAATACTTCCTTGAGCCGATCGCATTGACCATCGTCTTTTCGACCAGATCATGTGGTACGGACTAGGAAGAGGAACATGTCCAAAACAATGCAAAACGAAACGAGCAAGGAGCAAATCTGATGGTGGACGCAATTAGAATTCGGCCGAACGCTTGCGGACCCGGCTTTCGTTTTGGCGCTAGACAAGTGAATCACGCCATCTTTTGCTCCACTTCATCGCCTCGCCGCCTCCATGAAACGACGTTTTCATGGTCCATTTAGTCCCTTTGATATTTTAATAAGGGGTTCTTTGTATATGACAACAAAAAACAAAATAATAAAGCTTTCGGTTCATCCATTTGGCGAAAAATAAATATTTTTTAATTTTTTTATTAAAAATGATTACTTATATTATTTGTGATATTCAATTATCGCAAAATATTTCATTATTAACCATGATTTATGTCTAAATATTTTTGTAGATGATGAAATTTTTATTGCTTTTAATACAGTATCGTAGCATTAGTTCTCATGAATTTGCACGTAGTATTGAGGAAGGAAAATTTCTTGCCAAAGATTAAATAAGATTTTATTAATGAAGTGCCGCAGAGACAATTTCTTAAGTAATTAAATAAGAAAATATTACAGTTTTCATCGTAATATTTTATCTTGAACAGTGTGTAATAAGTGTGCAGAACCGAGAGAGTTCTCATGTAAATTATGCTCGACAAGTGTCTAGAACTTGTTAAATTTAACCCTTAAGAGTTGATTGAGTGATTAAGCTTTTTGATTTGGACATACAAATTTTGTGATGAAAATAACTTTGACGCCAGGCCTGCTGCTCCAATAGTGGAGGCTTGGTTTGCCTCCTCTTTTGGACATGGATCGAGTCTAATAAGGAGAGGTTATCCCCGTTTATTTCACAAAAATATTGACATTTATAGAAAAAAAATTCGATAAGTCAATTTTTAATAAAATAACAATACTTTTTTGGTATCCACTTAAATCTGAAGATAAAATGAAATTATTTCTAGTTGTTTAGAAAAGAAAATTATTTTTATTTTCTTAAATAAACATGCACTATTCAAGCACTAATCACCTATGCACGACAGTTGGGGAATTAAACATGGGTAATAAAGTCTCAAGCTTGGCCTTTGTAGAATTGGGCCAAACCTCAATAAACTCAGGCCTCACCCCAGGATTTCAAGCAAGAACTGCAAGGACCCGAGTCCACATTAGTCAAGCTCGAGACCCAATCCTCAAGAACTCAAGCATGAGCATCAATATCTAGAGACCACCTTTAACGGACCTGGACACAAGCATTGAGGCCTCGAGCCCAACCTCAATGGACCCATGCCTAGCCTTAATGAACTTAGGTCCGGATAATAAAGTCTTGTGCCTGATTTCTATGAAGTAGCGTTCAGATGTTGGATAGCCAGGCATGAGCACCGGGGTCCCTAGCTTAGCCTCCTTAGACTTAGGCACCAGGTGCCAGGGTCCCGGGTCCAAAACGTGCATTTTTGGGGTGTGCAATTAGAAATATCATTATTATGACAAAAAAAAAATTAGAAATGCCATTATCCAAAACCTCGAGGCCAAAACGGTAAATGGATGCTGCCCAGCGGTGTGGGCCACAGTTGTTCGTCGTATTTGCGTTGGAAGTGTTTATCCGACTCAGATTATCATTAACAACATCCGACAACAATTCTTCCACAGAGAGATATAGAGAGAGACGTGTCATCGTCATCTTCTTCTTCAAAACCTTCTCCTCTCCTCTCCTCAAAGCTCCGGCGGAGATACGGGAAGAGCACGTCCATCCTCCCTCGGAACCAGAGTCGCAGAAGCTTCGAACTCGATCAAGATGGCGGCGGCGCGGCGGCCGTTGCGGTGCCTGTTGAGCAGCAGCAGGGCTTTCGGCGGCAGGCGGGGCTTTGGAGCTCTTCCTGAAGGCACCAACCCGTCCTCTTCGCAACACCTCATCGACCTGGAGCACGAGTACAGCGCTCACAAGTCAGTCCTCTCTGCCCTCCCTCCCTCCCTCTTTCTGAAATTTCGTCCTTTCTCTTCGTTATCGTTGGTTCCTAGTTTTGCTTGCTCGACTCCGGCTCTGGCTACCGATTTTTGGCCCCTCCGTTGCTTGGATGTTTCCGGAGAGTAATGGGTTTCTGTTGAAGGATTCATTCGTTTGCGTACTTCCTGCATTGCTCCGGTCCTCTGCTTCTGCAGAATTTCTTGAGTTCGCGTTCCGTTTCTTCGCGGAGAATCAGATGTCGTTGGCATATCTTTTCTTTTTATTTTACGGGAAACTGAATCAATTTCCTTCTTTGTTCTTTCTATTTTCGGCTGGATTTGTCAAATGAGTATTATAAATTATTGAACTTTGTGTTTAAAGAAGGGACCTTGGAGAGAAGCCACCTCTAGGACCCGGTGCTGTCATTGAAGCCCGTGTTTTTTTGCAGATGATGAGAACGTCTTCTTTTCCTTAGTTTTCGTAATCCTTGTCTAAAAATAAATGGTTGAGAGAGTTTTCGTAATCCTTGTCTAAAAATAAATGGTTGAAAATCTCTTCCAAAAGCTGGTTTTCCTGCAAAAGAGTGCGCGCCTTGCGCGATATGCAATCATAAGTGTGCCATAGAGTGGATTCTTTAATCACTTATTCGATGAAAAGGAGTTGATTCTTTGATATGGATCAATGATCCTGCCATTTAAAGTGGCTGGTTTTTTTTTTTTTTTTCTCGGACTCGCTCTGGCTGCTAGAGTCTGGCAATGTGTCTGTGAATTAATGCCTTTTGTTAATTTGGGAAAAACTAGCGTTGCGTATACTTTACTTAAATGGGGAGCTTGCCGTAGACTTTTACTTATAGGTGCAGCATGTTCTCTATCTTTTGCTCGTGGTCCCAAATTGTTGGGTAGCGTTCTGGGTTCCAGAATCAAGATACATGCTTTGCACAGAGACCTTTTCATCCAATTTATGACTTTACATTTGGCGTTACTATTGCGGCATAGTAGTGATGGATTCTCGTAGAACTGTGCTAGAATTTCTTGAACATGAAATTACTTTACTTATATAAATCGTTAACAATTGAAAAGAGTCAACAATGGCAGTGTCTGGTTTTAGCATTTTGGGGTTAAATTCTGTTGGATTTTACTCGAAGTTCAGACGTGCATGTACCCATTTATCACTACAACCTTTTAAGTGCCAAGTGAATTATTAGTGAGATAGTATGATTTAGCATTTTGATGAATGATGCTACTGAAGTCCTTTTTTGAGTTCATAAATGCATGTGTCTCTTATTGAGGCAAGTCATACGTCGTTCTAACTTCTTACCTAATTTTTCTGGCTCAAATGCAGTTATCACCCAGTTCCTATGGTGTTTTCTCAAGCTCAGGGATCATCTGTATGGGATCCAGAGGGCAACAAGTATCTGGATTTTCTGTCTGCTTACTCTGCAGTAAATCAGGTAATAGATTGCATGCAAATCTCTATCCCTTATGAATGAATTGATAGTATTTGCCTGATCTGGTTATGCTGGATTGGATGAATTGTCGAAGAGATAAATGGCTAGGAAGCTAGTTATTAGTTATTAGTGGATAGACATAACCAATCTGAATTACTAAAGTGGCTAATGCTCTATTAACTTTCATATGCATCGAATTGACTTGACTTATGTGTTCAGTTTTGTGACCTCCTTCTCTAGGGACATTGTCATCCAAAGATCATGACAGCATTAAAAGAACAGGCAGAAAAGCTTACCCTTAGCTCCAGAGCATTCTACAATGATAGGTTTCCTCTTTTTGCTGAGCACTTAACCAGTATTTTTGGCTATGATATGGTGCTACCAATGAATACCGGTGCCGAAGGTGTGGAAACAGCTTTGAAATTAGCGAGAAAATGGGGTTATGAAAAGAAAAGGATACCAAAAGATGAGGTAATTCATACATGGTTATGCTATTAATATGATATTCAGATTGATTGTTGCATTTATTTACATTGGGAGAAGCCTCCTTTGTTTGGTAGATGCTTGTTGAGCACCAGACAGATCTCCTTTTTCGTCCCTTATCTAAGAGTGGACTAGTTACAACAGACCATCTACTAAAGATCTCCATACATGGAGATCGCAGTTAATTTTCAGAGATATATAATGTACCTTTGTGCACATGGTTCTGCTTTTACATTTTTAACATACAAGGACTTGCTAGCTATCACACCATGTAAGGCTACAAGACTCAGGAATGCCTTTGCCCTCTCACTGAAGGCAAAACCATGACATCTTATTATTTATAGTTTCTCGAGAAAAAAAGTCGGAATAATAGATCATGTCTTGGAAGGAGTACACACTTAGATTGAATGAATAGGTATGCTTCTGTTAGATTGTTGACTACAAACAATCACGATTCATTTGGTATGTCAAAAATGATGGGATGTGCCTCATTCATGCAACATGGTAAAGGAATTATAAGATCTTTTTTTATCAGATTTGTGGTCGGTATCTTGAGGCATTTTCAGAAGTTTTCCAGGGTACTGGAGAAAAAGAGGGTTAATTTTGTCAGTTTTAGGAATTTAGAAGTACAATTACAACAGGGAATGCAAAAACAAAGAAGTCTTGTATGCCTGATTCATAGTGCTTTGAACATGAAGGATCATTTGTGGGAACAAGAATATATGATCCGTTAAGAGTCTGAAAAGCATTGCTGCCTGAATGTCTAGCATTTTAACAACTTTCTTTCTTATGCCTAATCTGGCTTGTACCAATATGCTTTGTCTGGTTCTTTCTAACCCAACTGATTTCCTCAATGATGTTACTTGTTCATATGCATATGAATCTCCAACTGACTAAGCTGTCTAATGTCCTGTACTTTATATTTCTTCTGGAGCCATGGGCTCCCCTTTAGCATCTTTCAGTTGCCATTTGGAGGAGACCCTTTTATCTCCTATTTTCTTAGAGCCTTGGATTTGCCGATGGCTTGATCCTATTGGATCAGCAGATGTCTCTGCTAGGTGCTACTTGCGATCTTCACCCTTCTTCTGCCTTATTTGATCCTAGCTAAAATTCATTCTTGTCTCAAATTAGTGAAGAAGCAAGAAACAAAACAGGTGAACCTAAACATGGTATAGGGAATACAAAACTCTAAAAGGCTACTATTATAATGAGTTTCCTTCCATTCTTCTTATCACCATTTTGGATGTCCTTTCTTGCTCTGCCTATGATGCTTATCTCAAACCACACCTTGTCTCACTCCCCTCCCATGCTTCTTCCGTCCATTCCCAGTCCCTCGAGGGATGTGAGTATGGGTAAGCCCCATTCTTTCATTGGCTGCTTCATATTCTCGCACCTTATAATTAAAAATGACTGCAAATTGGGAGGAAAACCTCCTTTGGGGAAGCATTTGATATTTTCACAGTTCAAAATAGTTAGCCGCCAGAGGGATGTAAGATGAATTCAAGAGATGACACGGTGATGGGAAGGAGGGAAGTCCTCTCTCTCCAATGCTGGACACTCCCATATTTCCAAATGAGTGAGATGGGAGAGTGTGTGAAGGCAATGTGGTAGGCTTGCCAAATTCTTACATCTCCCTATAGACAAAGATTTCAGCGATTTTGCAGTGATCTCTTTGAGCAATTCTACCCCCTCACGAATAGTAAGCTCCTTCAAAGAAGCAAGTCTACCCTTGGCAAACAGAAAGGATATCAAAGAATCGCATTCACTCATGTTAAGAAATTCAAGTTGAGATATCAGGTTATTGCTACTGGGTTCATCTTGAAGAATTATTAGTCCCATGATTTTTGGACAATTCTTAATCCTTAAATGTCTTAATGTGTACATCTTGCTTGGAAGACTTTTGTTAGGGCAATTTATGACTTCCAAATATGAAAGTTAAGACTCAGTAGGCAATGTGGGCCATCTTTTTACGCATAATTTAATTATTTTTTGGTGAAAGTATTACACTAATTCAAAAAATAATAATTTTAAATGATTTCAGATTTTTGTAATTACTTACGTCTAAAGATTTTAGGTTTAATGTTAAAGTGGCTTGTAAAAATTACAGTCAATCACCAAATAAGAATCAGATTCATAAGTTGACATTTTCAACTTGAATTTATTTTTGGTGGGGACAAAACTCAAATTATTTTCTGTTAAAGGTCATAACTTGAAGGGACTTTTACACGCTCTCTTTTTTTCATCTCTTCAATTCTGATCACATCACTAAATTTTACTTCTGTTTCATGCAGAACAGTTAATTTTCTTTTTCAAAACATATCAATATTGAAATGTAATTTTTTTTAATTTTTCATAACTATTTAAATTTCTGAATTTTTTGTTTTGGCCACATCCATTTTCTCTCCGAAGAGGAAGGTGCGGATCTTTCAATCTTACGTCATGAGAGATGTCATGTGACCCATGTTACATGAAGAACTATTAACAACTTGTACATATGCAAAGATGCATTGCTTGAGCTTGAGTGTTGCACTTCAGTCTCAAGTAAGTTTTTGCTTCCACTTTCTGATCCAAGGGTGTGGGGGAGGAGATCATAAATCCTATGTGTTTTTCACAAATGTAAGAACCTGCCAGAGGGTGGTATATTTTTCTATTGTTTCTTTTCTTTAGTACCCAATGTTGATAACACCAAGCCATTTGATCAGCTGTCTCCATAGTGGTGTTGGTTGTTTATTTATGTGCCACGCTTCTTCATTTGAACAACTTCCATAACACTAATTGAGATTTTTTGTCCAAATATCGTTCTTGCAATGATGGAGTCATGTGCAGGCTATCATAGTCTCATGTTGTGGCTGCTTCCATGGTCGTACATTGGCTGTTATTTCTATGAGCTGTGACAATGAGGCTACCCGTGGTTTTGGGCCACTGTTGCCGGGCCATCTTAAAGTTGACTTTGGAGATCAGGTTGCATTGGAGAGAATTTTTAAAGGTCTAAACCATACACAGTCTCTTTTGTCTACTTAGTCTATGGTTTCATAGTATGTTGATCATGCTTCATAATGTATTTCTTCTGACTGGCCCAAGAATTCAGATATATGAGCTTCAGACTGACTATTTTCATTGATATTAACCTTTATTCTATTGAAACAACTTTGTTGTGACATTTTTGATCTAAGACTTATCAATCTTCTGTCTACGAGGTCAGAAAGTGGAGATCGAATTGCTGGATTCCTTTTTGAACCTATTCAAGGAGAAGCTGGGGTATGTATGACTAACGATGTTGACCAAGTAAAAGAATGTTATCTTTTCCAGGGGATGGGACTGTTTTAGATTGAAATGTTGAGGACTTATGTTGATCTTGTTTGATGCCATGCTATCTTCCTCTGTGGCTAGCAGTATTCATATGGATGGAAACTTATGCTGTGCAAATATATTTGTTTCAGCGCTATGCAACCTTTGGTATTTGTTGAGCCTGCCTAACATCTCTAGGAGCATTTGTGATTCAAATATCCCAAATGGACAACTTTCTTTGATTCGCATTCTTGATTGTGAGAACTGTGTTTGTCTTCTTAAGCCAGTCAGTTTCCAGACACTTGACCCTTGTTTCGCAAGGAAATCTGGTTCGACTATATTATAATATGGCCTAAGAAGTTTGTGCTCTGGGATTGAGTTCTCTCTTTGTTTCATCTTCCCCTCACCCAAAGTTTTATATTATTTCTGCCGCATTATTCACAGGTTATACTTCCTCCAGATGGTTATTTGAGGGCTGTCAGAGATCTTTGCTCAAAGTATAATATTCTAATGATTGCTGATGAGATACAAACTGGCTTAGCAAGGACAGGAAAACTGCTGGCATGTGATTGGGAAGAAGTTCGCCCTGACATAGTGGTAAGGCATTAAATTACTCAGATCAATGACCATTTTTATCATTTTGACACGCTAATAATGATTCTGTGTTTGAGTTCATCGTTATTACTTTCAGTGTTGATCTTCCTCTTCATCTTTTGCCTTTTGACTGATGGATGATGTGTTTTCATTGCAGTTATTACTCAAGAATTGTTCATTATTTTAATTTGGTTAGGTCCTCCAGGTTTATTTTGTTGAAGGAAAATTTATGTTAATTTCTATGCCCTTAGAGAAGAATGTGCATCTCTGCCTATTTCCATTGAAGTTCCTTTGAAGTTGAACGAACTGAAACCTTATAATTATCCTCCTGTCTGTCTTCTTACCGGTTGACTGCAGAGTGTTGATGCATGGTAGAGAATGAGAGAATTATTCTATTCCTCAGATATATAGCTGAGAGTACAAGGCTAGAGGAATACAATTTTTAATCTTTAACATGCATAGAATCTGTCCAATATTCTAAAAGTCTAAGCACACATTGGATGTTATCAAATCAAACCACTTCAACCAGAATATATTACTAGTTTTGTCAAGAATTCAATCAACATGGTGATATTCATTTGAGGAGTGACAAAGTACATTCCTTCTAGAATCATAATGGCACAATATCCAAGAGCTGTATTGATTTTCATGTGAATGATGGGGATTAGTCCACAAATTTGTGCTTCCTCATGTTTGCCTCCATGCATCTTTATTTGATCCTTTTGTATTTAAACAGATTCTGGGCAAAGCACTGGGTGGTGGGGTGATACCTGTAAGTGCAGTGCTTGCAGATAAAGATGTAATGCTCTGCATTCGACCTGGAGAGCATGGAAGGTTTGAAAATTGTGCCTTTGGTGAATAATATTTTGTACCTGCTTGTATTTGCAATATTACTTAGTAAATAATTGCAGGGAGTTTTGGCTGCAGACACCTATTATACTCCATATGACTTTCAAGATCTATTTCATTTTGTGATTAACCACAAATTAATTATTTGCCAGCTTCAAATGAAATTCTCGCTATTTCAAATGCAGCAAAAAAAATTTAAAATCAGTTATATTGGTCCAACTTTTTAGGTGCTATAGCATTATTAATCCATCCCATGCAGGATTTTGAGAACTGTTGACCTGACAAACATGTTGTAGTTGGTTGGTATATTAGCTTTTCTCCCCTTAAGATTAGGTTTGAGGTTCTCTAGGATGGAGTTTCAGCCAGTATATCTAGAGCTTATGCACTGAATGAATTGAAGAGTTGACGAAGTGGAGGTACAATGGGCTCCTCCCACAGAAACAGTCAAAAGTATATTGTATGTGGAAGCCTATGGCCATGGTCATGTATCAGAACCTCTTGCATTATGCTCTTGCCTGTGATAGACTTTAGCTGCTGATAAGCAAGCTGCTTTTGTAACAATGCTATTTTGCTTTTGGGTGTTCTAAGGCTGTCTGGAATTATTTCTCACAACCCATTCTCCATTTCGTTGTTGTGTGCAGCACCTTTGGAGGAAATCCTCTGGCCAGTGCAGTAGCAGTTGCTGCTCTAGATGTAATCAGGAGTGAGGGGCTTGCTGAGAGGTGTGTGCTTTTTCACTGGCTCTCATGTTGGATCATCCTTAGCAACAACCTAACCAGTCAAAACCATAGTATTTCTCAATCCAAAACTACTGCCATTTACTATTTGTCAGTGACTTTTTGTCATCTCAGCATATTGGACGTACTGAAGGGTGACCACCTAGAAAAAGGGCCAAACAATTCAATTATCTGCGTATCTTTGGCTCATCACTTTTGGAAATTTGTGATGTCATTTAGCAGTTCTTTAAGCACAGACCACCTTTGCCTGAAGGATTTATGACAAATTTCGTTCTCCTGCTGGGAGTATTTTGCGTTCTTTCCTGTTCTATGCTAGTGTCTATACCTTAGTTATATTTCTAATTCATGTCTACTACTCTTCTACAGATCAGCCCAATTAGGAGAGCAGTTAAGGTCTCAATTAATTAAAGTTCAGCAGAAATTTCCAGAGTATATAAAAGAAGTACGGGGTAGAGGATTGTTCAATGCTGTGGAGCTGAAAAGCTTAAATTTGTTTCCCATCTCTGCATATGACATCTGTCTGAAGTTAAAGGAGAGGGGGATTCTTGCCAAGCCAACACATGATACTATCATCAGATTGACCCCTCCACTGTCAATGAGGTAACGTACATGCTTACAGTTAGTAAATTTGATTGATGAACAATGCATCGCATTTGAATAAGAAATTAGGAAGTCGCTAAGATCAGTACTTTTAAGATTTATAATCAATATAGCCTCAGCCAGAGAGATAAATCCAAATCACGACTTTCTGATTGTCTGGTTATGATGGTTGAATTTTTAAGATGTATCTTATCAATAAAGCCTCAGCCAGAGATAAGTAGAAAAGGCGATGCTTTAATTTTCTGGTTATGATGGTCTTCTTCAAAGAGTTCTGGTTGCAACATTACCTGTTATTCATGGAACTTCTCTTCTTTTTACAAACAGAAGATCATACCAGTAGATGGATATAGACACCTCTAATATTTGCAAAATGAGGACAGAATGGGAACCAAATTCTTTTTGAAAATACCATGGATCAAAGTGCCTGCAAATGAGATCCATCTACACGCTGCCAAAAATTTATGAAGAGCATCTTAAACAATCACCTAGAGCAGTAGTTTGTACCTTTTTTTGATGAAATTGACCACACCCAATAGTTTGACATAGGTGGAGATCCTCTGTCCTTTTGAAATGTATGCTTCCGATATTTGTCTCTTGTTATGGATTCAGCTTTATTAAGAATTGGTAATTTTTAATTTAACACTTACATCGCTTGTACTCTTTCTGATTGCTTAGTTTGGCTTTTTGAATGCGCGTGCTCTTACTTTAAATGCTGAAGTAGTTCCATCTGCTGATGCACCTGCTGTCTTTGACGTTTGCTTGGAATTTTTTTAGTGCGGATGAGCTACAGCAAGGTTCAAAAGCACTTCATGATGTTCTGGAACTGGACCTCCCAAAGATGCCAAAGGCTAAACCAGAGAATTCATCCCCTACTTCCAGTGCATGTGATCGTTGTGGCCGGAAAATGTATTGACTCTTCGAAGTACTTCTCAATGAAATGCGTACATATTCTCCCTTTTTTTTTTTCTAGACAAATATAGCCAGTGCAGGTTACACCTTATTTTCTGAAATAAGGCTCCACAGCACTCTGCGCTAATATTCTCTTCTCTCACTTGCCTTTCCTTAAATCTTGTGACAGAAAAATAAAATGATTTTCTTAAAATGGTATCTGGATATTTATAGGACTGTCATTCTGTTAACATCAGTAATAGAAGTACAATGCCAGATGAAGCTCAGTTATATTATAGTATAGCCAGATGAGTTCTCATTGCAGTCACTCTTTGGTCTTAATACATTGCTGGCAATTGGAATGGCAAACATTTTAGTAAAACGAAAGTTGTGGATATAACAGAAGCAACAGACATTAGAGCATGATCAGCAACAACTTAGTTAAATAGTGCTGTGGTTTAGCTTCAAAATAGGTCTATTCGGCATATTTCTTTCCCCAGGACAGGTCCTTTGGTGTATCAAGCGCAACAATCATTTGTATATTCTCTGATAATGTGCTGATGATACGTCCGTTTGGTATTGTGCGACTTGGTCGGCGATGGGAATTACCAACTGCTGGTCTAGTATTCTTTCTATTGCCATCTGGTTACTTTTTCCACGATCAATATTTTGGGTTTTGGATCTTCCAATTAAGCTAGAGGTGAATCTGTTGTGACCCATTTCTTAACTTATATCTGATGGGTTGAATTGTTATACAAATTATAAATGGGTTTAAAATGGTGAAACCCAAAACAATGTGTTAAATGGGTTCACAATCTAATTAAACCCAATTTACCTTTATGACTCTTTTTTCACACTTGTATTCCGCGCTCTTACCTTAGTTTGATAGTTTGTGTATGCATTTTCTTGGACGAGATTAAGTCAGGTATAGATTACTATAATTATATTACATGAAAATGATTCAAAATAGTTAATTTGAGTTGGACTATTTTCAACTCAACCCGACTCATCCATCCATTTAATGGATGGGTTTAGTGAAGGGGACCTTGGCATTGTTGGGCAACATTAGGACCTGGTAGCTTTCAACTCAAAAGCAAGTCACCCCACTCGTCATCTAATCTCCCTGTTTATACGGATGAGATTAAACGAAAGCTTATGTTTATCCCTGCTGATCACATGATCTTCTGAAAGTGTGCTGACTCGTTCATGCAGACAGTCATGCTGAAATAGCAGACCCAACACTTGGTACAAACGATGATACCCTCAGAGAAAACCAAGATGGATGCCGGCACTTAGAACCAGCTTTAGAAATGTGCAAATGGTCTATAGATATCATATCCTAGTTCAACATTAGCATTACCATTAGCATTCGCATTAGCTTGACTTGGTTGCTGGGATCAAACCGGCATTTGAGTTATCATCCGGCTCAATTTTGCAGTCCTTCATCCAGCACTTGCGTGTCGATTCCATGCCATCTGTGGCCGCTTAACAAGATTAAAGAAGGGCATTATGATGAGAAGAGAACAAATATTTCTTTTATCAGCTTGTGGTACAAAATCTAATTACATAAGAAGGATAAATCTTGGGGTATGCGTGCAATGGTTTCATCACGCGTTTTCTTGGTCCAAGGCTCGCTTAGGCAAGAGGCAAGTTGAGTTCTCGAGCAGACAGTCATACCAACTTAAGCATAAGAAAAAGCAGTCACGGCGTTTCATTTTCACTAAGTCCAGCTTCTCGGGTGTGACTAACCACCCAAGAAATGTGAACGCAAATCCAAAAGGTGATCGCGGCAGAGAATGAACCGGCCTCACCCCCACCGGCTCACCCCCAAAAGCAGTGCTGATCTCGCACCCGACGCCACGGGAGTTGTCCTGCGCCACAAGCGTCGCTGCTCCTAGCGGAGTGAGCGGACACAAAACATAGCAGGTTGAATGAGTAAATGGGGTAAAGCAACCATGTTGGACGAGAAGCAGCCCCACGTTCTGAAGATTTTTTCAAGTCCTCCCGAAGGATCACGCATCAGCACGCTCCCGGACAAACGAGCCTTCCAATTATCGTATCATCCGCGCAATCGCACATCCTGAAAATGGTGAAGAACAGCACGTGTGCCCCAGATAAAAGCAGTCTCGAATAAAGAAATCCACCAGCCGGTTGGCATTGATGGTTCCGCGAAGAGATCGACACGCGTTTCCGATTCTGGCCATACCCTCCAGCCCCACGAGCCAAGAAAATATTCTTGGGATTGGCCTTTCCTGGCACGGCAAAAGGAGGACAAATCGACAGTTCGGACCCCTTTCAACCACTTTCGATTCCAACATAACACTCCCCCTTTCCATGATGCTGTCTTCATCACTTTCCCAAGATGAACGAACCGGACAAAAAAAGTCGGTGACAGCATCAATGAGGCAGGGGGGGGTGGTGTTTGCTGATCCATCATGTTGGTTAGAATAATAGAGCAAGATGCAGATGCTCAACAAGAGGACATTATAGAAAGGGTACGTGGCGTAGAAGCCATCGCATTCAAAGATTACTGTAGCTCGCTCGAGACCTAAAAAGCTCAAGATCGCAGCAATGCAAGCTAAGAAACCTCGTGTCCATTGACAAAGGAAGGAGCAGGCAGCTCAGTGATCTCCATCAGTCCAATTATTGAAAGACCATAGAACATAGACCCCCCTTTCTCTCACTTCTGCCCTTTAGAGAAAAGGAAAAAGATAAGACAAAAAGCAGAGATCTACAACGACATGGAACCAGAAGATTCAATACCCAGTTCGCCTATCATTCAAAACCAACCCCTTTCGAAACTGCTCCGAAAGTAGTTGGAGTGACAGGACGGACATTCAAAAAGCAAGGCACTTTTTAAGGTCTTGCGTACTTTTGAAGAGCAAGTGCATAGGTACCTACCAAGACAGCATCATTTTTCCAACACAAGTGAAAGATGCTTCAACTTCAAATTTCTGACATAACAACCACCTAACTATGCTAGAGGAAGGATGCATGTGGGTGAATCTGATGGTGGCATCTCTTGGACCCACTTAGACAATGCAAACTCATTCTCAGCATATATGAAAAAATCCAACAAATACTTTCTGGCCCAAAGAAGTAAAAATCATTTATTTGACAGGCACTTCATCATTTTCTGGGCATTCTCCACTGCTAACATCACAGCAGAATGCTTGCTAGTGACAAGGGAACCATTTTCAAACAATGCTCGGACACAACCTGCAGTATCGCTCTCTGGTCTAGGAGTCTGCTTCAGCAAGAACAACAATTTAGGGCAATGGACAACAATAGAAGAGGCACACCCTGCAAATGATCTGAATGTGCACCACTGCATCATTAGGATATGTGAAAAAGAAGCAACCACTTCACCTTATTAGGTATACAAGATCAGTCACCAATGAGTGAAAGAGTATTCATTGTAAGAGAAGGAAAAGAAAGGGAGAATAAAAGCCAACGCAAGCATTACAGATGACGTCTGCCCAGTCCTTATAACCATCATAGCTTTCCCACAGGTTTCAAAAGAAGCATGAAGTTGCCAAACATGATAAAATACACCCATCCCAGATAACTGGGGCCTGAACTCCCATTTAGCATGTTACAATATCTTCACAACAAGGAGCTCATCATTGTTTTATCACGACTCTCCATAAGCTTGGAATTCCACCTTCAAAATCCTTTATTATAATTCACCTCAGCTGACTGCGTTGGCACAAGCATCAGGATTTCAAAGCCCCACAGAGAGTACATTGGTTCGTGAATTTCTAGAGTATATGTTTTCACTACAATATTCACAGAGTATGAGATTACAAGTCGAGAAGACTACAAACTTAGCAATCTAACATCGTTTCTATAGTTGTTGTGCTTGTTGCAAGCGTATGTCTTAGGAAATCCACCAGCAGAAGCATCACATATATCAGAGCTTAGCACAGAAGTAAGAGACTTGCCGTGTAGGCCCCCCCAAAGAAGTACTTCACATAGACAGCACACTTTGGTTCACTTGAAGCTGCTTTTGGCTGCTCCTAGCACGGACAAAATCGTGGTCTCATCCTTGACCCACTGGAAGGGTGCCAAGTAGTTTTCCCTTTTAGCAATCAGCTTACCCTGAAATAATAGGTATACCCCCAGATAAAACAGCATTAATTTCTTTTTCATTTATAGGATAGCATCTTAGTGTCAGTACAATATTCCCACCTAAAAGGTTGGTGATGAAATAATTGAAGATGGGTAGAAGGTGGTAGAAGGTCATGCAATCAAATCACAGTGCGTGTCTAAGAATAATCCCCATGTCATCTCCTAAACAGAAAAGAAATTAAAACAATATACCAAGTTCTAGTGGTAGAGAATCTACAGATCCCAAAAACACTAAGCAGGTTGGTAGACAGTAGCTTCTTTCAAAAAGGTACAGTAACTCCAGCAAAGCATTTGGACAGAAAGGTTGAAACGGAAACAAGTACAGGCTGCAAAACAATCCCCACAAGAAGAAGAAGAAGCAGTGGCAGCTAATATGATGAACCTATAAAATTTGCACAGGAATGCTTTTTGCATCTTTTGCTAGCCGCATATTCACATGTAAAAGTTGCTTCTCCAACTAATCACTTAATAATACATGAATTTTATTTGCACTCCCAAAGAGATTGACTAACTCATTAGCCATACAAGAAACAATATCCACTTTCTACACACCATTACACTGAAATATCATTTTCTTGACAATTCTAATCAATCCTTAAAAGATTGCTTTTAATCTTGTTTCCAAATATGGCTGTTGCAATTCTAATTAAATGATTGGTAAAACTTCATAGCAAAGGAAGGTGAAACCTATGGCGGCCTCCATTGATCTCAGAAAGCAGATAAAGCTTGCTTTAGTAGTTTCTGCATCTTCTGTTTTTAAAATCAAGACATCTTCTACCTCAACAATTTTTTCAAACAATAGTATCTGGGGAAAATCCATTGAAATCAATTAACACATAACTCAGACAAAAATATTCTACATATCAATCAGTTATTACTACGATACATCATTTCCTATACCTATTGTAGCTGTAATTACAAGAGCAGATGTGAATTAAAGAAAAACAGGTAGCCAAGGAAGACTTCAAAATTATGGCATGGAGGCAGTGACCACATTAATATCCAAGTATTGAGAATGATCCACCTTAGAAAAAAAACTTTATGCTTAGAACAAGAGACAAAATTACTTGTGGAGCTGCAAAACTAGAGTTTCATACAGAAATGACCATCTGAAAACATCAAAACCTACAGGAAGACTACCAAAGGTTTACTTGAGTTGAATGTTCACATCAAAATCCAATAAGTAAAAGAGCCATCAAAGAAAGTAATGAGAGACTCATTATCAAATCTAAAATAAAGACATACAGAGGTCAGTCCGCTAATGATGGCCCTTTGAAGGGAGCTGAGACTCGATCCACACCCCCAAAAGAATACCAAGCCACGAAATAGAAAACATGAAGCAACATTCCTTGCACTTGCAGAAACTAGCTAAGCCACGATGAGACTACCAATCTAGAAACAATTGTAAAACAATACTACCTCAAAAGCATGAAATTGAAAATATGAAGCAGTCAAACTATCAAAGATGTTCCTAGCAATCCACATAATAACTAATCTACAAACTAATCCAGCAATCATTTCAATAATTAATATACAAGCTAGTCAAGGCACGAGCAGACTATATGATTCAGCAAAATAGTATGTAAAGGAATAATCCATCTTTGCACCAAACAGAAAATATGAAGCAAACAAAATATCAGAGATGTACCTGAACTTCCAGGGGGATATCAAAATGAGTTCATCTCCAAGCAGTAGGTCCTCCTTTTGACCAGCATTCTAGCCGCAGTTCCATAAGGCTCCTCAAATGCAGTCGAAATCCAAGACCCATCAGCCATGTCCTTCAACCCAGACTGCTCGCTAGGTCTTATGGCAACCAAAGTTGCCCCTTTAAGTACAACCCCATCAGGCAACTCCAAGTGAGGCGCATACCAGAGCCTCATATTGAGCGCAGGAACCATTGTCCTCTTCGAAGCTGAAGAAGCTGACAAGGGTTTCACCCTCAGCTCCTCAAGCTGATCTCTGTTCATGCACAACACTCCTTGTCCATCAGCATCCGTCAAAACCAAGCTATCAAGAGTCTTGTGCTCTGCAATTATGGGCTGCAACAAGTAGTGCCTTGCAGATGCAGCGATCAAAGAGCTTATCGTCCAAACGACCCTCAATTTGAGGCCTCCATTTGTGTAGAAGGACTCTGGAATACTTCCATTATCGTCGTTGGCGCAACCCGCATCTGCTCCATTCTCAAAACCCACCAAATTCTTGAATGGCCCAGGCCGTACAACCGAAGAAGCGCCCAAGATCACGCAATTGTCAAGCGTAGACCCGAAATCCGCCCTCCACTTCAACAAAATCCCACCATCGATCCCCAGCTCTCCGCTCGGCAATTCGATGCGAAGGAACCGAATCTCATTGAAATTCTTCAAGACCTGAGTAGGAGAGTGGTGAGTGACGCCACCCTGGTCCATTTCGCCGTCGCATTCGCTCCCAACGGCAAGCGAAGACGAAGAGGAAGGACCCAGCTGGGCCCTCTTCGCTCCGGAGAACAAGCCAAGCACCTGGAGAGGCTTCATTATGTTGCCCAGAAGCGCGTGGAAGAAGCTCGCGAGCGGGTTGCGGGCCTTGTCGGAGAGGACAGGGGAGCAGTTCTCGTCGTCGGAGATGACGCAATCGACGCGGACGAGGACGGCGTCCACCTGGGGGACCAGGTGGTGGAAGCGGCGGGAGACGACGCCGCAGCGGCCGAGGGCCTTGACGTCGGCGATCCTGTTGAAGATGAGGAGGAGGAGGGAGTCGGGCAGGCGGTCGAAGTGGTCGACCAGGACGGGCTCCGGGTGCACTCGAGAGGAGGAGCTCGGATCTGACCGCAAAGACGACATTTTTAACGCGAATCGACACGGCTTTCGAAGGTCCCGGTGTCATACGACGCTCATCCGGAGGAACTGCGACATGGGTATTTCTCCTCCTCGCAGTAGATCTACGACCCAACAGCTAACGAAACCTAGAGAGACAGAGAGAGACAGAGAGAGACAGAAACAGAGCTTACAGGTGATGAAGAAGAAGAGAGAAAGAGAGAGGAAAGAGCTCAGGTGGGAATAGAGAGAGAAAGAGGAGGATGAGAGAGATCCCCCTGTGGCTAATGTCTGGCTGGACATGGCAAAGACTTCATCTTGTAGAGAAGAAGAGACAGACAGAGACAGATGAGCGAGAGGGATGAGAGTGAGCTGTTTGGTCCGCAGTGGGAGGCGTGAAGTGAACATCAACCATCTCCAAGTAAACCCCCATTGAGTTTTTATTTCTCTTTTGTTTGTAGAATATTTTGACATGTATAAAGGGCATTTTCTTTTTCTTTTTTTAAAAACTAGGGATTGTGAAAATAAAATTGAATTTCGGAATAGTTTAGCGGATTGCTAAGCAGGCTCTAATTACCCTTTCGCAAAACGCCCCCATACACTGGACGGATTCTCTCAAGCCCTACTGATCGTAATTTGATTTCTTGTTTAGTCGCTACCAACTTATTGTATGTCAGTTAAAAATCGAGTAAAGTGCAGGAGCTCATTTACTTTTTGAAAATGGAAAATTGATTACACTAATTTTACCTAGCGTCTGTTATTGATATCATTTTTTTAAAACAATATAACTTTGTTTTGTGCAATCATATTCTATTTTTATTTCCAAAAATGCATGGCTTTACATGGCCACTTAGGGCTTGTTGGGTAATTGGTTTATTTCTCTATTTTTTATGTTCCAAAAAAAAAACAGAAATCTATTTGTGTGGTCATTTAATTTTTCTATTCTCCAAAATAAATCAATAATCTAGGTATAAATGTGGAACAAGAATAAAAAGTAAAACTAGAACAAAAGGAGAAATAAAGTCATTTTAGACGGATGAGCTAATATAACATAATACTCGTCTTTTGTCCAAGTTAGACCCACGTCTAGACAAGGTCTCCTGACCCGATCTAAGTCCCATTTTTCATTATTAAAAAATTAAAATTTCAGAAAATTTAGGAAAACATTTAGAAATTAAATTTTAAGTAGTTTTACTAGATTTTTATGTTAATTCTAGTTTAGAATTAATCTAGCATTAAAAGAATGTGAAAATATTTTGATGAAAATTAGATTCAAAATTCAAATAAGCTCTTGGAGCTTTACCGCATGGATTTTTTAATGTCACTATCTTTTAAAGATTATGTTAGGTCGCTACAACTTAACAACTCCAAAGGTGACTTCTTCATAAATAAAGTGTCGATGTGATTGAGATCAACGCTCTTCTTCACCACCAACATCTACAATTCTACTTTAATAGAAAATTAAATGACTCTGAACAAATCTTTTACATTACCATGGAATTCCAATTTGTCTCACATTCATAGGAGTCAAATAAACCTATACTATGTGGAATTCATATATTATTTGCTCAAAGGTTTGATGAATTTTTGTAAATAAATGCACTAACTTTAGAATTGCCTCTAACCTCAAGTTGTTTCATCCTAGTTCATTCTACCATGTAACGCTTGCTCGTCTTCTTGCTGTTAAAAAAACTCAAAGGATCCGTGTGCCTATTTATTATAATGCCCAAAAACTTACAATTAATCTACTCATATTATGAGTTATAAACGGTGGAACTCTATGTTGCCATTTCCAGTCATCCATCTTCGATTAATTATTTCATTGGATTTTTTGAAGCCATCTTAGAATATCTTCATTAGTTAAATTCCTGCAAAAGTTCAGTTTTATCCAAAAACATTTTTATAATTAATTCTATTCCGAGAATAGAAATTGGTGTAATTATCAAATGCTTTCTTCTGCTTAGAAATTCATAAAGAGAATAGAGATAATAAAAATTATTTCTAAATAAAAATTATTCTCGAGAACATAAATGTTACCAAACACACTATTCAAAATTTGTAGCAATAAATTTGATAACTAGATAACAATAAATAAACAAATAGAGTAAATGTAAAGATAAACCGAGTCATATCCGGCAAAATTAGAACAATGCCTTTTATAATGTCTCATGATAGGACCCTTTTGAGTCATGTACAAAGAGAATCATGTTTAAGTGTAAAATGCAAATTCAAATATGAGAATTACCTAAGATTCCGATGTAAAATGAGACTTGAATGCTATGTAACAATATTAATGAAAAATGATAAATCAAATAAATTTTTATTGTTAAATGCACGTAAATCCTAAATGCGTTTGAATGAAATTTTTTAATTTTTATGAATTGACATGGTTTAGATATGAAAATGCCGAATCTTGATAATCTAAGGACTAGGGTTCTTCTAAATTGCTTAAGTAAGGCTAGGGTTCTTCATTAGATGAGTAAGCGACATTGTTTACCTTCTAAATTGCTCACTTCAATTTAATGGCACGTCATGTTGGATTATATATTATAAATTAATGTTACATCGGATTTTTTGATAAAACAAATCACCGATGGCACTTACACAATTGATTTTTAAAATTTACAATATTTAAGTGAGCCAAAAAAAAAAATTATAACACTCAAATAAGCATCATATGAAGGTTATAATACTCCCTAGTTTTTTTATCCTCATAACAAACAATAACACATTTGGCCATAAACTTTTGTTCAATGTATAATGTCATCATTCAATTTTTAATTTGTACATTATGGTTTCTAAATTTTTGCCTAATGTAAAAAACTATCTCGAGACTTCTAATTTGTTAATGTAATACATGAATTATTGTCCATCCGTTTACATCTTTTCATATAGTCTAAGGTCTAAATGGAACATTTATTAATAGTTTAGGGATCACATTAATAAAAATTAAATGTCAAGGGATAAAATTGTATAATTAAAAATTCAGAGATGATATTGTATTTTGGACCAAACTTCATATTTATTTATATCATTTTTCCTTAACATAACTATTGATGATAAGGTGAACAACCTTTGAAAGTTGATTGCATTGACGAAAACCGGCTCGAACGTGGATTGCTTGAGCCATGAGTCAAATCATGGATGGAGCTCAAACATTTCTTATTTTTACATGCTCCAATTACATAGTACGATACTCTCTTTTGGTCATAACCATCACCAATCAAGATACTAAGCAATTTCAACGGGCAAAGCATAAATTATTCAATACAAAATCACATTAGCAATACAATCACGATAGAGAGAGGATGAAATCGAAATCGAGACAAGCAGAAACCCTAGCCCTCGCTTCTGAAGACTTCCACAACACTCTGGAAGCACAGGCTCTAATAGAATGGCAATAGATCTTCTGTAGGTCTGCACGAACAAACCCGAAAGACGAAAGGGCTCGATCAGAAATATCACTTGATTATTGAACTGTTGAATTAGTCAAGAAACCAACCCTGAAAAGCAGACCTTTGAATGTTAGATGCTTAACCCCTTTGGTGAGGCTGAAGAATCAAGTGTCTTAGCGCGTGCCTAAACCATTAATACGGGGGAAAATTACTCAGTTTATGTCAAGTCAGTCGTAAACTTTTGAATATTACAACAACAACCCTAAATCTTTGCTCAAAGTTCACTAACGCTACGGTCTAGTAATCACTAATGTCCTATGAGACACACTATCATGTTCGCGACTTTTTGCGAAGATTGACCAAAATGGTGGCTAGAATTTCGGCAAAAATTTATAATTAAATTGATAATTTTAAGTTTATGATCAAATTAATACACATAATAAATTGAAAATTGATTGGACAATTTCACTTTAATAAAGACTACCGACCAAAAAAGTCCAGCTTACTTTTGACCAATATGATCCTAGCAAGAATAAACTAGCAAACCTCCTGTTCTGAACCAAATCGCCGAGGTCCCCTCGACGACTTCCGGCACACTCGCGGTCGAAAGTTCGACCGGCGGTCCGATCTCAACACCAGAGAATCCAAGCCCACGAGTCGTCGTCGTCGTCGTCTTCCTCGACCGGGGGGCGTCCTCCGAGATCGTACGGACGTCACGGCGCCTGCAACTTTTCTCCGCCATTTTCTCGAGAAAGTCGGGGGGTTCGCATGACATGAACACATGCCTCAACGTGCGGGTTTCCTCTCCGCCTTCTGTCAGAAGAAACGTAGGGGAAATATATTATAAGACTCTGCCCAGATCCAACCTCTGCTCACATCACATGTTGCCTGATGCTCACAGCTTTTAAGGTTTTGAAGAAAGCTCATCAAGAAATTATTTTAATAGTGCTCTTAAAAAAGAAGAAAAAAAAAAATTTAAGTGTGCACATAACATGGACTTTAATAGAATAATCAATGCGGTTCTGGCATTAGGTATAGGTTGTTGCTATATTAAAGGATCCAAACTTTTTGGGCTAGTCTTCAAAATTTTAAAATTATTTTTGGAGTAATGGTACCGACGATTCTATAAGGTCATCGTTGAACTTTTTAATTTCCTTCCGATGTACTCGTTTTGCTAAAATTTAATGAAATTTGCTGATCTGGCCAATTGAGTTAAGTCTCTCTTTTTTTGTTTTATTTTGTCCATGGATTTTATTAGTTTGTGTGATTTCATCCTTAACCTATTTAATTTATTTACATTCCTAACAGCCTTTACTTTGAACATGGTTGAGGATCGTCAAATGTTTTTCGAGATAAATCCGGACAATCCTTATTCAAGACTAGTAACTTTTGGCACAATCCATTGACAAGACATACACATGGCATGTGTTAATGTGTTTATAAAAGATTAATCAGGATAACAATAAATGTGCCGGGCATGATTTTTTTTTTTATTTGTCCTGCTCTAATTCTCAATTTACTTTTAAACTATTATCTTACTTCTTTTGCAATGTGTGGAAATTGAAACCTACACCCAAAACTAATTGTCACCACCCCAAACCCTTGAGAAGATGAGTATTCGAACCCTCCACTTAATCCTTCTCATGTAGAAATGGTGGCCACTAGGATCTAGTCATTTGTCGAGCATGAATTCACCAACCCATTTATGTCCTTAGACAAGTTTAATTAAATAATTTAAAATGTCCTTTGTGTAAACATAATATGTTAAGATACATTTAGATATAAAAACAAACTCGTATGAACCAGTAAGCATTCTTGTAGATAAGAATTTATATCTTGAATTTTTTGTGTTATGTAATATATTTACTCGACATGTTATGTTTGGGCTATAATAAATGTTTTGATTTGGAATTAGATCTAAATTTGACGCAACACAGTTGAGAGAGAATAAAAAAAAGTTCGTGGACAAAATTGAATGAATAAATAAGAAAAAATTGAACAAAAATAATGATAAGTAAAAAACTAAAGGGAATGTTCCATTGATGTCAGCATATTCCATTAATGATTTAATATAAGGATCATATTGAATCATTTTTCTAAAATTCAGAGACGACATCGAATAAAAAATAAGTTAAGAGATGACATTAAGTAATGAGCAAAAATTTTAAAAAAACTATCAGTGTCCTAATTTTTAGGTTGCATGCTTGCACAAATTTTCAAAGTCTCTAGTTTTCAATATGCGTTAACAATGTGTTCAGAGACACACAATTCATTTGAGTCATGTGCTCTCGATAAGTTGCCAATTCTTTTGGTGAATTGAGCGACAGTCTAGTTAGCTTTATAAAATCATAAGCAATCAAATTAGCGAAATTAACCCTAACTTTATGTCTTGAGATAGGTCAAATACTTGTTGCGACTGTTGTTTGGAGCGTAGAGCATTTCCAGCTTGGGAACAAACCGTGCAGCAGGCACAAGCTAACAGTCTCGACTCAGCCGGCTCATAAGACTTGCAAAATATTCCACGAGTCTCTAGATAAACAGGTTTTTGCCCTTGTGCGCTGGATTATAATTGAACAAGAAAGACTCTCTTTTTTTTTAATTTTGATTTCAGTTTGGCTTTAAAAAAAAAGTATTTCCTCGTAAATTCTCATGATTGACTTTCAATTGGGTAAGGGGAGCTGAGCTTTGCTTGGTGCTCCAAATCAGGTTCAATAAATCACCCGAGCAAAATTTGAGTGTGCTTAAAGGTGATAGATTCAATAACTCACAAGGGCTAAAATCAAAACATTAGATGCTTAATAAAATTAAACAAATTTGGTAGTTCTGCCTAATTATGATTTAAATGATTTAAGTATGGAAAAATGCATTTGATGTGTTAAAAAGAACCGGTTTACTTCATTTTCTCACAATTTAGAGTTTTTTATTTTATTTTATATCAAACGCAATCCCAGATTTAGAGAAAACTTTCAACCATCATAGATGTAAAAAAAATTTCTTTCTATTTTCAAAAATATTTTATGATATTTTATTAAATAAAGACATTGAAGCTCTCCAGCTGCTGGCCAAACGACGAATCGATGAATCCAAGCCAACTCATCACAAGCACATAAAGAAAATCCATAATGCTTCTCAATTTCAAAGGGCAAGTGACTCGATTCAGATTAAATTTAATGCAAGTTAATTAATTGATTTATTAATGGAACAAGGCATTATATAGTTGACTTTGTCATTTATCAGTTGTCACTTGGGAGATGCGTGGTTATATTATTGTTGCCAGATTATAATTGGAATGTTCACATGCTTTTGCAATTACAAATGCCTCCAGCAATCCTCTCCGGCAAGGCGAAGCAGCCATCGCTGGTAGTGTGATGCTATCGTCATTGGTGGTTGTGCGAGGTGGGATCTGCGGCGGTTGATGGTGGTGAGGCCAAGCGGCGGCGGCGGCAGTGGAAGAAGCGATGGCCAAGCCTTGCGGTGGTGGTCTACAACATCGTTTTCTAAGGACAGCAATTGCGGACTTAAAATTTCTCTTCTTTTTCTAGCAAGAAGAAATTCTTTTTGAAAAAAGAAATCATTTTAAAAGAAAGAGCTAATGTCTAGGGAAAAAAATGTGTGTGCCAATTCAGACATCTAATCAACAAAAAAAAAATTCAGACATCTAACAGCTACCTAATGGCATTAGAGTCACGTCAGCAATTTCCGTAAATCAATCTAGTGGAGGCCTAATCAAATTCAAAAAGTTCGGATGCTAGATTGCATGAAATCACATTCCTCATACTGCCTACATTATGTGATATAATTATCAATGAATATGTTTAAAAAAATTACGATTTTAAATGTTAAATTAAATGTGAAGAGAATGGAATGAAGAACACAAGCAATTTCCTCGAGTGATACATAAGTTATTAAACGGGGAATTATATGAAGAACACAAGTCATTTTTATTACCGTATTTATTTCACCAATCCTTTTAATTTCATGTCGTATTAATTTTTCGGCACGCAAAAACATGTTTAAAAGAGAAATCGTCGTTTCAGTCAAGGGCAATTCTATGGTCCGCCAAACGGCAAATCCTTAGGTTATAGCGCATCGTGTGTTTTCCTAACTCGTGCAAAATATCATAACACAAAAACTCTGATTAAAGGTTTTATGGTCAACAAGCAAGATTCACTCCTTTTTAATCCAACGATCATCAAGGGATCGGAATCCGTTCTCCGAGAATCCTTAAAAAGGTCTTAAGCTATGGTAAAGACCTTACCCAATTACTTTATGGATCTTTCTTCTTCTTTTTTTCAAAAAATAAATATATCATCCATATCTCAAAATCTCGAGATGACATATAAGAGGTTCAAAATAAAGCAAATTTCAAATAACAAAGTACAACAATAAAACACAAACTAGTATGATAAGCACACTCTTATCTCATAAGAACCAATCTATCTCAATATCAAAATCGATCATCAAATCTCTTATCATCATAAGTGATGAGCACATATCGTAATCTCTTCTTTCGATAGTTATGACTTGCCTAGTGAGTGGTACACATGTAGGTTCAGTGTCTTTAACACCATCATCCTACGAAGACACCAAAAACAAGTTGTACAAAGTCCCAAATACAAATCTAAATAGGAGAGATTGAATGGGCATAGATAGGCTTCTAAGAGACTCCTAAATCTAAATCTAAATTGAAAGATAAGAGCTTCCAAAAGAAGGAGAAGTCAAGTAACTGCTTCCAATGCAATATGTGTTGTGAAAATTTCTTAATGAATTTTGAAGTTGACAAAATTATACATGAGTATTTGGTAAGTCTCATAAGAAGTATTTTGATTTAGGGAATTATTTTTGTAAGAGACGTCTATAACAATCTCGATCTTGTCTAGATTGTGGAATTTACTTCACGTGAAAAAAGTTCAGACTTTATATTGAAGATGAAGATCTTTAGACTATACATTGAAGATGAATATCTTCAAACTTAGAGAACTACATATGTGCCCATTCTAACACAAGTTCAGAATGTATATGATAGCTAGTGATCTAGCTCAGATTTCATACTTAGGAAGATTTGATTGACTCAATCTTAAAAATTGTTTTGCAAATCAACTTTGTAATACAAAACATCTAAGTTAATTGGCAAATCAATTTCAAGACAAATTCTTTCTAAAAAGGAGAAGCTTTACTTATGGAAACCAAAGCTCCTAGCTATATGGGCGACCAGAATCAAGTGGAAATTCATATTTCGCCACTCAAACTCAATCATTTTGATACATATTTATCAAATGGATAGATTGGAAGATGATACTCTAGAGATTGTCCAATGACTAGTTTGAAAGTAGATGAGTATAAAAAGACACCAAGGTGCCAAGGAGCAAGTAAGAGACAGTCTAGAATCTAGAATTCTAAAGTTTGAATGTACTACGGCTATATATTTTTCATATGTGAGATATAATTTTGTAATCTTTAGAGAAGCACTAAAAGAGTGATTAAGTGAGATAGTGTGACCTATCATACATTTAGGTGATCATTCATTATTGTAATCTCTTGTTAATTATCTAGTAGAATATAGACAATAGACTATTAGCATGGGAGGGTAGACGTAAGTTTGATCTAAGCCGAATCACTATAAGCTTTGTGTGTAAATTATCTTATCCTTAAATTCTTGCTATATTAGTCTATTGCACACTTGCTAAACTTCTTATAAAGTTTGTTCAGAATCTGACTTTTGCACTCTCAGTTCAGAGTCAGATCTTGACTTTCTCAATTTCACTTTAAATTTGTCAAGATTTAATAGAATACTTATTCACCTTTTCTAGGTGATACTTGCTAGACACATCAATATGAACTCACTGCATTCCTCCTTGATTCTGTCAGATTTCTTGATCTAAAGGATCCAAAGTAGCGGATTGATTCATAACAATGGAAGCAGAAGATACACCTAGCAAAAAGAGAATAGCATCGGCAATGACCAAAGAAAACAAAAAGAAGAAAAAATTTAATTATATCCATGAAATACTCCCAGATCAAATTGGGAGAGAAAATCTCAATTCAGGTTGAGAAAATAAAACCTCCCTTGACTGAGAGTTATTTCTCAATCAAGGGAGCTGGGTGTGCAAAAGAAAAAAGGAACCAAAGAAAAGTGGGTAAGAAGAGAAAGTGCCTAGGGTTTTAGATCTACATACTGTGCTTACACAATGAAGTTCACTCTATTGACCTTCCACGTAAGCAATTTTACAAATGAATCGTCTTATGTGAGGGAATATAGATAAAATATACGCCAAAATTGACCAATTTAATATCTCTTGACTTTCTCAATAATAACCTTTTTGCTTCTATTGCAATTATTAATTTACCATTATCTTTTTTAATCAAACATATTTTTTGTTGCTTCTACAACTGAGATGGGCAACAAGACGTGAATTGCTTTTCCATCCGCTAAAATAATACACTTTTGAGCATTCCCGAATGTAGAGTTTTCTTCAGTGGTACTTTGATGAGGGGTTACAAGTTATAGATATCAATGACTCATAATTTGACTAAAAAATAAATATGAACAAATGTCTATGTTTGTAAATCTGCAATCAGAAAATCTGTCGGAGGGAGTTTTCTCAATGAGTTATGGAGGAAAAATATGGTTTTACGAAACATAATTCCATATGAGATTTGAAATTTTGGAAGCGCAAAATTGGAAAATGTGTTATATTAATTAATAAGATATTTTGTTGGTTTCAATTGATATCACCGAAAAAAATAAATTTAGTGAAATTTGGTTGTCTACCGTTTGTTTCCCACAAAAATGAAAAAGTTGGAGTGTAAAAGTGGCAAACGTCAAAGTCTTAAATTTAATTTTTGAAGACACAACTTTTCAAAGGCATAGACCTCGAATAGCTTTAAAGCATGTAGGCGCCGATATCATTCGTCCTTTATTGTTCACATTATTGAAAAATCATCAATAGGAAAAAATATATTTATCTCACAAGAAGGATTTTACATGTTAACGAAAAAAAAATCGATATGTGATAACTTTCGCATTTTTAAATGAGTGCAAGTAAGCCATCTCGTACACGCACTAGTCCAAGTCTTGTTGGTACACTTAATTGTAATATGGGAAACCACAATTTTATCCTTCTTCTTTTTTGTTAATTACTAGGTCTCGTAAGGAAAATTTCGTAAGATCATTATTTTAAAAGTTTAAGCTAATAAATGATAACACGGTTAATTTAAATATATTAACATTATATCTTAGCACGTGAGCTTCTCATATATTGAATACATCAATTCATATAATAAAAATTATCAACTTTACTAGTAATATATTAGGTTAATACATGTAAGAATCCCAAATCAATACAACTCCGCCACATCTATCCTAAATTATTTTTTGTATCCCAAAAAAATTCTATACTGATACACTCATACCACATTTACTTTAAGTTAATTTTCATGTCACAAAAAAAATTAGGGATTTTAGCATATTTTTCGAAACTTGAGGGAGCTCTCGGTGTAGAATTGGCAAAATAGAAGATTTCCCCATCTAAGATTTTGGTGATTTGGGATTTTTCTGTAATGCAAAAATTAATCTGAAATAAATGTGACATTATTGCACTAGTTTGGGATTTTCTTTGCTACAAGAATTAATTTTGAGGAAACACGACATGTGTATCAATTGAGTTATTTTTGTAATATAAAAATTAATTTATGATAAATATGATATGATGTATTAATTTGGGATTTTTTTTTACTGTATTAGCCGAAGAAATGCTTATGGTATGGTTTACACTTGACAATGATATCACCAGAAAAGTAAATGTTGTTGCCTACCATTCTTCTCCCTGAAAAGTTACATTGCAAAAGGCAGCCTTCCATGTTAAAAAGTCTTGCGAATTTTTTGAATTTTCCAAAGGCATGAACCTCCAACTAGCTAGCTCTTCCTATAGCCCAGCCATTCGTTTGTCTCCCGCTTGTACAGTGGTTCGCAATTTCTGACACGAACGAGCACAGTTCGGAACGTCGGTCGATGTCGGCACCACACGAAATTATCGTCCGGATTAACGGTAAAATCACTAATAGAGCAGGATGTGGCGGCCATCTTCCGTAGCTATCCAGGCAGGAGGGGGGCATGTGGGGGATAGGGACATTTTTTTTATTATTTTCTTGCATTAAATACTTGTAATAAATGCCAGCAATATAGAATTTTCTAGAGATAGAGAGAGAAGTCATTTGCTTTTCTTGGAATTGAATTTTAGGCCACGGAGGGATGGCGTTGCTTCACGGGAATCTCAATCTTTTGCACTCTTTCCTTCTCTTTTGTTTTGGTTGTTTCTCGCCTAAGATTGCTTTTTGCTTGCATTGCCATTCTCCTGAAAACTCACGTGAACCAACCCATCAACTTGGGATCTTACCAACCGATCTATTGAGGCAGAGTGCTCATACATCGAGGTCTCTCATTTATTTTGTGAAAAATGAATGATTTCAAAAATATTTTGATGTTCTGAGATCAATCAATAAAAATATTTTTGTTATGGAGGATGATTTATGTCTCGATATTTCGTGGATGGTGAAAGTTTTTTTTGTTCATTTATTTTTTTGAACGACATAAACGATTTCAAATCATTCATTTTCTGAAAAATATCTCCTACATCACGCATCACGGAACTTCTTATTTTGATTGTCCTCAAATGATCGCACTTCTCACCTATGGATTGAGGGCACCTTTTAAGGTTATCCCACATGGCATGTCTACACGGCCTATATGATTTTTATATACATGCAGGCTCCCTCTATCTTTTCTCTTAAGTTTCTAAGCTGAGTTTTCCAACATGATAGCATAATCGGGTTTTGCTTGATGTGTTATATGTATCTAGTTTTCCTTCACTTATTAATTTAAATTCCTAGATTAGGCTTTCTAATGGCGCACTCAAACATCTCTTTTTCTAACTTCATTGATGTTTGTCTTGTATCGAACCCAACATAATAATTAAGGGTACGATTGTGGAGAATTATGAAGTGTACTTTTGTTAAGTCACCAGCAAAACCCTAGTTCAAAAAGGTAATCACGGATGTGTTTAATATGTCAAATGTCCATCAATCAAGCAAAGGCCTAAAGTCATAAGACGAAAAGAAAGACAGAAAAAAGCATGAACCTTTTACCTTTAATTCCCTACACCTGAACTTTGAACTTCTTTTTTCTTAATAAAAGATGCAGGAACCTATAAAATTATATAGCTAGTGCTCTTTTCTTTAATACGCTAGTTGTTATTGTTATTTTTCCCTAGTAAAGTTTCAAAAATACCAAAAAAGAAAAAAAGGTTTGTACCCTGCTCAAATAAAGTCTGGAAAATTTCACAGTTTCTCCATATTGATCTTCCGCTTTAATACAAGCCAACCCATATGAGGACATCATGTTTTCAAAAGTATTTTCCAAAGTCAAAATTATCTTCATAAAAAAAGTTCTATCTTAGACTTTATAAATCCCGATATTTACATGTTTATAAAAAGGACATGAAACGCATGCCTGAATATTTATAATTAGGAACATGTCTCTGTCTATTTCAAATTAGTGTTCATGCATATTAAAAAGCGCCATCATACAGTCAACTTATCCATGAATTTGCGTCATTTGGACATAGATTGACATTTTCAGAAAAAATATAAATAAGAACACGCATGTCACAAGGAATCATGCTAAAAAGGATGTAAAATTCTCGCATGATTATGTCTCTTAAATGATTTTAATAATTGTTTTCAACAAGCTACATGTGGTAGCAAAAGAATGTCATATAAAAAAGAGCTAACCTTATGACCCTAGACCAAAGAATTCTGCTTTTACTTTGACCAATACCTTTTTGAAGTAAAAATATAAGAAATCAGCCCATGAAAAAATAGTTTTTTTTTTTAATACATGGTTGTAAGTGAGATGATTTTTGGGACGCTTATCCCGTCAACTTTCTATTATTTCCTACACCCATAAAATTTTCATATGTATGAAATAGCGAGTCAAGTATCAGTAACCGCCGTAAAATTTCTTTTAATAAATAAATAATTTCGCTTGAAGCTATACAATGAGCCTCTTCGATTTTTGTAAACACAACAAGTTTATGCAAAACTAAAACATATACTAAAATAAACTTATCCTCGCCGGTCAGAAAATTCTACGGGTAACCTGGAGTTTTCTTTTTATTATACAAAAATTAGAGCAGCTAGGTTTAATTGGGATAAAAACAAATTCCTTATATTAAGAAAATGGATAATAGTCCATAAATCTTATCCAAGGTATAATATGGTCCTAAAAATTTCAATTCGTCCAATGCAGCCCTTAAACTTTACCTCAATGTACAATATTGTTCTAGAACTTTTAATTTATTCAATTTGATCCCTAAAATTTTAGTACATATTTGATCCAATCCTTGAACTATATGGAGAATGTTTAATGACATCCTTCCATTGATCCTAGTTTAGTCAAAGACAAAATCGAACACATACAAAAAGTTCGGGATTAACGTTACACATCGAATTAAAGTTGAGGAATCATTTATGTCATTTTGAATAATTGCATCAAGGGGAAAAAACAGAAGGGAAAATCGAGACCCGTTCAAGAATCAAGCAGGTTGGGTAATTGATCGTTACAATCCACTCCCATGCCTACCCCCATCTCTCTTCCACTTGGCCAAATCCTGCTCATATTCACCTCATCATCATCTCTCTCTTTGAAAAGTCAGTTTTGGAGAGACTAAATAAAAAAATTCAGGGATCAAATTGTTATTAAGTCAAAGTTCATAAACTGTACTTATCATTATCCCTTTCGAAAAATTACCCCCAAAAAAATCCAGACCCGTTTACGAATCGGGCGGGTCGGGTAACCGATCCGGTGCAGTCCAGTCCCACGCCTACCCTCCACCCATCTCTCTTCCACTTGACCAGAACCAGCTCACATTCGTCACCATTACCATCACGATCATCTCTCTCTCTCTCTCTTTCTCTCTCTAATAGGTCAGTTTTCCTTCGCCTGGATCTTCTCGCTCCTCCTCCCCCCCCCCTGCTTTCTCTCTCTAGGTTTCGCTCCTCGATGCCGCCGCCGCCGCCGTCGACGTCGATTCCCCGCGGCGGATCCATGCCGAGCATGTCGTCCTCCCGGCCAGATCCGAACCCCTCCCGGGTCCACCCCGACCCGCTCCTCCCCGTCCCCGTCGACCACTTCGACCGCCTCCCCGACTCCCTCCTCCTCCTCGTCTTCAACCGCGTCGCCGACGTCAAGGCCCTCGGCCGCTGCGGCGCCGTCTCCCGCCGCTTCCGCCTCCTCGTCCCCCAGGTCGACACCGTCCTCGTCCGCGTCGACTGCGTCATCTCCGACGACGACGACGACGGGTCCTCCTCCGCCTCATCCTCACCCGGCGCCGCCCTCCTCTCCGACAAGGGCCGCAACCCCCTCGCCAGCTTCTTCCGCGTCGTCCTCGGCAACATAGTGAAGCCCCTCCAGGTGCTCGGCCTGTTCTCCGGTGGTGCTAGGAGGGGAGCAGGGCAGTCGGGCCCTTCCTCCTCCTCGTCTTCCCTCGCCGTCGGGAGCGAATGCGACGGGGAGATCGACCAAGGCGGCGTAACGCACCACTCTCCCACTCAGGTCTTGAAGAATTTCAACGAGATTCGGTTCCTTCGCATCGAATTGCCAAGCGGAGAGTTGGGGATCGATGGTGGGATTCTGTTGAAGTGGAGGGCGGATTTCGGGTCTACGCTCGACAATTGCGTGATTTTGGGCGCTTCTTCGGTTGTACGGCCCGGGCCGTTCAAGAATTTGGTGGGTTTTGAGAATGGAACGGATGCGGGTTGCGCCAACGACGATAATGGAAGTATCCCCGAGTCCTTCTACACAAACGGAGGCCTCAAATTGAGGGTTGTCTGGACGATAAGCTCTTTGATCGCTGCATCTGCAAGGCACTACTTGTTGCAGCCCATAATTGCAGAGCACAAGACTCTTGATAGCTTGGTTTTGACGGATGCTGATGGACAAGGAGTGTTGTGCATGAACAGAGAGCAGCTCGAGGAGCTGAGGGTGAAACCATTATCAGCTTCTTCAGCTTCGAAGAGGACGTTGGTGCCCGCGCTCAATATGAGGCTCTGGTATGCGCCGCACTTGGAATTGCCTGACGGGGTTGTGCTGAAAGGGGCGACTTTGGTTGCCATAAGACCTAGCGAGCAGTCTGGGTCGAAGAAGGACATGACTGATGGGTCCTGGATTTCGACTGCATTTGAGGAGCCTTATGGAACTGCGGCTAGAATGTTACTGAAAAGGAGGACATACTGCTTGGAGATGAACTCATTCTGACAGTCCCCGTGGAATTTCAGGTACATCCCTGATGGTCTGTTTGCTTTGTGGTTTCGGTTTTGCATGATGGATGTCTTATTGCTTTGCATATTGTTTCTGTGTTAGTATATAGTCTGTTCGCAGCCTGACTAGTTTGTAATATTAATTAATGAAGCAATTGCTAGATAAATTGTTGTGTTTGGCGTTCTATTTGGATGTAGATTGACCATCATCTCCTCCTGAATGCACCCTTACTAGGAGACAGACTGGTTCCTCCCTATGTCTCGATTTACAATTTGATGTTTTCATATGATCAATTCTGTGTGATTTCTATGAAATGTAACTACAGATTTTTTAAAATGAACTGAAAAAAGCACACTGCCAATTTAGGGACTGGTGGTTTAGAAAGAGAATATAGCAGTCTCTTCTGTGGTTAGAGGATTAGTCAATCTCTTTGTGAGTGAATATGAAATTCATCTGATGACATTTATTCAAATATTAGTTTGGTGAAGAGCTTTTAAATATGAGAGTTGGGGTAGTGAAAATGGGAATAACATTTGTATGCCAATTTATTGACGGTCTGCCTAGGTTTATCATCTTCACTTCTTATGTTTTGGTAAGGGTGTTTTAGCTTCTACTTGCTAAGTGCTGTCGTGGAGTTGCTGCACCTTTTTGGTAGAAGCTGCTGCCCAGGAAGCTCTTCCAAACTCCTGCTTAGTGTCTTTGGGACTTGTAGATTCTCTCAACTTAAAACAGTATGTTCATTTGTCTTTGATTCGGAGATATTTATGACGTGCACTGTGCAAGATGATGCACAACCTTCTAGCCATCTTTGATCGTAGTTAACCAATCTTTTGGGTTTGAGCACCCATAGTAATACTATTACGCTATCTTATAGATGAATATTGTTGCTATCTCACCTGTAGATGAACCTTTTATATTTTCAGGGTAAACTGATTGCTTAAAGGGAAACAAGTTGTACCTTCTGATAGGTCAAGGATCAGACCACAATTTTGTCTATATGCTAGCAGCAGCCAATGCAGCTTCTACAGAGCCAAAATGTGCTGTGTATGTAAAGTACTTTTTGGGTGGCCCTATACAGCAAGTCTCTTACTTCTGTTCTAGGCTTTGATAACGAGATGCATCTGCTCGTTAATTTTCTCAGGAATATGCTTGCAATGACTACATCAGTTATAAAAAATGATGTTCTATTCCTGAGTTTGTAGTCTTTTGAACTTATCATCTCGCACTATGTGAATATTGTAGTGAAGAACATATACTCTAGAAGTTCACTGACAAGTGCACTCTCCATGGCCCTTTGAATTACTAATGCTCATGCCGGCACAGTCCATCGGGGCGAAATATAAAGGATTTGAAGGTGGCATCCCGAGCTTTTGATGAGTTATGATAAAAATGACAAGTTCTTGATTGCGAGGGTGATGTAGCATGGAACATGGGAGATTAGGGCCCAGTTCCATGGGACAGGGTGTTCAATGTTATGTAGCAACTTCATTCTTCTTTCAAAGCTTGTTGTAGAATGTTATAGTTTGAAGGACCAATAAGACCTTGTGATATCAATGTATGATTATATCAGCTTTTCTCGGCCCCCGTTTCTGTTGCTTCTATTACAATGCTGTTTCCATATGCAACTTGTTGATACTTTGTCTTGTACACATCTAGTAAATTCTTTCCTTTCACATATCCTAATGACGTGGGTGCAGTTTCGGATGATTCGCAGGGAGTGTCTAATTTTATGGTTTTCCATTCCCCAAACTGTTGTAAAATGTTCGTGCAGAAGCATACTACTAGACCACAATCTGACTATTTGGGCATTGTTTGAAAATGGTTCCCTTGTCACTAGCAAGCATTTTGCCATAATATGGACCATGGAAAGTGCCCCGAAAGTGACTGAAGGCACTCTAAATGAATGACTTTTGCTGTTTTGGGCCAAAAGCATTAGCTGGATTCTTTGGATATGTTCTGAAAATGAGTTGTGTTTCTTCAAGTGGGGTCCAAGGGCCGCCACCTTCAGGTTCACTGACAAACATATTCTTCCTCAAGATTGGTAGCGTAGGTGGTTGTGATGTCAAACTTTGAAGTTGAAGCCTCACTCTCCTGAGGTTGAGAAAATGATGCTGCCTTGGGGGAAGCCCTTGTGCACTTGCCTCTTTGGGTCAGTTCTTGAACCACTTTCAGAGCAGACTTTGGCCATTCTCATCTGAAAGATGAGTAGCCTGATTAGAGAGAGAGAGAGAGAGAGAGATGACTATAGTTCTTCAATTATTGGTCTGATGTCGATTTCTGAGCTGTTCGTGCATCTCCTTTTGTTAATAATGTGCACGCGAGGTTTCTTCCCTTGCATTGCCACCATTATCCAAATCCATGTGAACCAAGTTTGGACTTCTTCATATATACGTCAGGTTCTACACCTTGTTATCTTTTTCTATTGTGCCTCTATGTTGTGAATCTGCGTCTTGTTTCACTATCTCAGCCTGCATGACGGATCATCAGCAACCCCCTGAATTATTGGATGATGCCTCCCGTTATACTTTATTCTTCTTTCGTGCTGTGCTGAACAAGGACTGTACAATTTGAGCTGGAGCATTACTCAGATGCTCGTCCGACTCTGGCAAATCAAAGTCCAGCGAACCCAAATGCTTTTATAATCTCGCAGGATGCGATAGTCATTATTGCATACATTATCATCTTTTGTAGACATATCTAACTCGACCAAATCTTGTCAACGTTTCATGAGTGTCAATTCTAGAATGATGTTGATGGGATGTCCGTTGTTTATAACTATAAACTTGTGTTAATCGTCTATACTTATCCTCCACGTAGTTCTTTTTTGTCATGACACTTCGCATCAGTCCTTATCACCCAAAAACCTATTTCACGGTCGGCGCACATCCATTATCAAGTCAAACAATAAGCAATTGTCAATAAAATTGTCTCAACCGCGCGTGCGAGTTTCCTCCATAATTGTTATACATTTATACAAACATTGATTATATGACAACAGAAGCATCATTCACTGCATATATGCATGGCTTCGCATGCTTCCTTCAAAGCAAACTTCTGGAGTTTGGCAAAGAGAGATAAAGAGGGTAAACAACTAAATGAGTTCATTTGGTATAAAAAATAAAAGATGGGTCATGTGAAATTGGACAGTGGCAATGCTCGATCTGCATGAGTCATGCTGTGGTTGATTTGACTGTATAGAACAGTTTCAAGAACAATGAAGAACGGCAACAATAAAATTCTTGATTCATACTTCCGGAAAACCCAGGAAAGCACACAATGGCACGTGGGGATAATACAAATCAAATGCTCAGACTCGAGCCGAAATCACCTCCAAATCAACATATAAGCAACTAAAACATAAATTACTCGAACAAGAAATTCATAGACAATGAAAGATATAAAAGTCGCATTCCGATCCGCTCATGGCTTGTCGCCACCATATCTACATCTTCACTCTCTGCGCCATAGCATCCAACTGCATTAACTGGAAATAAATTAAGATTATGAAGACAATATGATCTAGAGTGCAGTTTCTTATTTCAATGAAACTCCATAAAGAATCACAAGAAATATGAGCAACATCCCAAAATCTTCCTAGCAATACCTTTCATCGATAAATACTTCGATACATCGTGAAATAAGAAATACCAGAAACAAGCAAACGAGTATATGAATGTAATGTGTACATTTGCCAGAAAGACATAAGCAAAAGCAATCTGTATGATGAATGACCGCAGACTCCAAATGGTTAGAACAATGTGATAGAACATATGTCTCATGTTAAGGGCATCACTCAACCACAGAGCCTTTGTTCCCCAAAAGCAAGAATCGGATTATTTAGGAACAAAGAGAGATGCAGCTGCGAGACTTTACGTTCTTGTGTGTAATCTTCGCTTAAAAATTTGTACTCTCATATATTGGTACAGTAGGCAAGGACTGGCAATGAAAGCACATATCATCAAACTTATTTTATTTCCACAAAACCCAAAACACTTGTGAATTGGCAAAATCCACAGCTGCAAACTAGGAAGAAGTTAAACCAAAACTCGATAACTAGAATGTGAGAGATGAAAAATAGCCTTCATTGAAGCAAACGAGCGTGGCTAAACATGTGCTAGTCCAAAATAACTACCCTATTCATAAATGACCAGTAGTAATGAAGATGAACAAACGAGATAAGCCAGCCCAGTACAAAAGATGAGGGATATATGGAAACTCCAATAGCTCTATGGAGCTCAAGAAGACAATGACAGAGAGAAGAGACTACAACTCCATCAGCACAATGAAGCTTTCTACTTCATATCAAGATAGAATAACATAATTCAGGGATATGTTTAATGTCATTCGAAGTTGGCGCACCATCAGAAAGTTTAACAGCAATTCCAACTGGTGACTTAACAGGAATTTCTGGCAAATGCCAACTGATCTGCAAAGAATTACCAGAGACATTGGCACTCTGCTACTTGTGTTGGTTACTATGCTTTAAAGGACAGTGAAAACAATCCACCTTGCGGATGTGCCAAGTGGATATTTGAATAAAATGGGCAAGACCCATTCCGTAGATTAGACTTCATAGTAGTTTGTCATCTAAAATGGACAGATACATATTCTCCTGGAAACAAAGGTTCTTATTACAAAAGTAAAGCAACAGCACAAGCTCACATAAAGTAGAAGGTTTAGGTGATGTGCCAGCGTAGGATAATGGTAAGATTTCAGGACTAAGATTTTCTGTTGCCCAAAATTCAATGGTGATAAAAAGAATTCGCCGGCTAGAAATACTTAAATCCCCAGAGGTAAGCTACTGCAAGGACCTATGACCATATGCTGCACTATGTGGTTCTGAGCAAACATCTTCGTTGCAGTTGAAGTATGTAAAGATTAAACATACTTCAATTATTTAACCATCTATCAAAATAAATAAAGAAGATCAATTATTTAACCATTACTGTGATACATAGGAAAAGGGTGAATTTAGCTGACTGCTCTCTTGTACCATTTAATCCCAGTTGAACTTATGGGAAAAAAACTTTAGTGCTTTCTGTTTGAAAATTTCATTTAACCCTTCAGGGTTTGTACTTAGACACTAAAAGCATCCTAATGGAAATTATGAGATAAAGACACGATGGTTTCTAAGTTGAGCAAAGAATATTAACCTTAAGCTAGTATTTGAAGCAATTAAGCTATTACTACTAGTAGTTGCTGAAAGCCAAATCCAGAAATGATCGGTATTCTTCTCATCCCATTGTGTTGGGTTTCTAGTTCACCAACACAAGATGAGTCTAAAGTCTAATGTAAGCTACCAATGGGGACCAGCTTTAGCATCAAAAGTGGGCATGAAAAGTACAAAACTAAGTCTATATATGCGTTAATGATGAATGGATTAGGAGAATTATGTGCTGCACCGATTCTGGAAATAGAAGGTAAGAAAAAACCTGTTAGAACTGACAAGATAAACGAGAAGGGACAGGTCCAAGGGGGATGTTATATGTTTTAAGTGCTAGTCATCTGTAAGATTTACAGGACAAACTCTAACCTATGGCTGACAACATGACCTAGGAATGCCCAGATACTAACATAACATTTCAAGTTGGTATCCAGGTACTCAAGGCAGTCAACACATTTTTGTGCATTTCTTCTAAGATGAAGAATTGCCTCTTTAGTTCAGAAGAATGATCTCCAGAAGAACTGAATTGTAATTCAAGAAGATACAGTACTTGAAAGCAATAACATGTTCCAAAACTAGGACCAAATGAGGGCATGTTTCAGACTAGGTCCATATTGAGGGCAACATTTTTCCAATTTGAGATGGGAACAGGATAAATCTCCATTGCCCAACCCTCTAAGTCTGCTTAACACCTAATAAATAGCATAATGCAGACCAAATTTCTCAACCATGGTAGAGATGAAATAATTCTCATGGAAATACTAACTGACAAATGGAATGGAGCAACATTGAAAGGATGGCTTGATAGCTTGCCTTAAATGCCAAACAAAGGGTTTAAATCTCCAAAAACTGAAGCCATCGATAACAATAGAATGATTCATTCACCTTCCACTTTTTTTTAATAAATATTTCATCTTTTAAAGCAGCAGGACAACAAAGATCTCAGCTTGGTATATACGATTTCTTTTGATAGAAGAATATGAAGTTTTTGGCCAATTTGACCAAATTTATCAACTCACAACCCTTGTCTATGCTTACAGTAACTGCCTTAAAGCCACATCTTACAAAATTTATGGCAGTAATTACATTTGGAATTCTTTCAATGGAATGTAATGAGATGATGAAGAAAACATGAATGAGATGAGAGTTACATTTGCTAGATTTGGTTCTGACTACGAATGGTGAAAAAATTCCAAAATTTCCCTTAGACAATATGTATGTGAGAGAGAGAGAGAGAAGCAGGCATTGAAGAATACTACTTTTTCGTGTTCTGTCGTTGGAAAGCAATGTGTAAAATTTTGTGAAACCATTGTTGACTCTTCTAAAACTTTGGCATAAGCCTATAGTGTAAAAATCTATATGATGGAAGCAATAAGGGATCTAGAAAGCTTTGAACACAGGACCTCTTCTTTGGATGGCATGGAAAATTTTTTGGGACAACTTTCTAAAAGTTCAAGCTAATATATTGACATATGGTTTAATATTTAAATATTTTAACAAAATATCAATCCCTTAGATAACACATGACACTTTTCCATTAAAGAATGACAGAAAATTGAACATAGGAAAGCGATGGGAGCGGCAAGAACAATTTTTGGTAGATTTTTTAGCATATAATCAATTCATCCTCTCTATTCAACAAAGAACTTGGGTCTTCTCATAGTTTCAGGAGCAATGGACCCTTCAGTAATAGCCAAAAGAAGATAGAAGTAGGAGGTTGATCCATGATTAACCGCATCAGTTCCTGTTTGTTAACATGAGAAAACAAAACGAGATTTTTTTCTTTCTTTGTAAAAATGAAGCATGAACAAGAAGAGTTTGTGCAACAAATTGAAGGGGAAAGTATGCTCTATTAGATTTCTATCTTGAATGAAGATCAGCTATAAGAATTATTATTAGGTCTCTTGTCGGTACAAAGATTTTTCTACATGTTCACCATCAGATGGGTGACGCATCTACTTAAAGATAGACACATAACCATTTCTATAGTTGCCCTTATGTGAATTACATATTTCTGATCAGTAATTAGAAGAAATATGGAAGAAAAGAATTTAAATCACTATTCCTTTACATATGTCACAAAAACTACTTACGTTAATTACTAGCTTAAGAACAGTCAATTTGTCATGGCAGTATTTATTGTGGCCTTGAGCAGAAAAGGATTTTCTAGTAATCATTGGACTTTTTTGTGAAGTCTGTGAAAGTATGCAAAATCAAAATAAGAGCCTCGGCTATTCATAAAGCAATCTTTGAAGCATATGACCTCGAAAATTGGACTTCCATATAAAATGAATGCCCAGCTCGTTATTAAGATGAACTATAATCATGCGTTTTAAGCTGGATCTACTGCCTGCTACTGCTTTTACTCATCAGAGAAGAAAAGATCTCCACCGTTAAATCAAAATGTCTCCTTATGCATGAAATTTAATACCTTTCCTCATCCCATATTCAAGAAATTCAACTTCCAAGGCTATCAAGTTCTTCAAGATTCGTACACATCTATACCGTCTCTTTTTTTTCAACCATTTATATTCGATTTCAACAATTATCTCAACCTGTCTACAGCATCTTAGTTGATTTGTTTATCGAACATTTTCCGCTCTTGTTTTCCCTTGCACATAAAAAAATGCGTGCTATATAGTCAATGTAAGAGACAACTCTCCATTCTTCAACTGAGAACTTACAAAGACAAAAGGAGTTGGTTTGATTAGAGAAGCATATGCTTTCTGTCTCTCTTCATCTCCACGGTTCTCTTCTTTAACCCTCATTCAAACAGCTAAAGTCGTCAATGGATCAAAACTCTTAATCCAAACCTCCAATCCCTCATGAATTGCCAGCTTAGTTTCAAATGTTTAGCGTGATAATTAGTCATGCAGCATAACTACTCATGCCTTGAATTCAGCAGACCCAATGGTATAAATCATTTAAATAGTTACGTCTTCTGTCAGCAAGTGTCCTCAAGGTCCTTGCTAGTGTCAAGAAGAGACACCTTGTCAAGCATGTTAGATAATGCACATCATAAATTTCGAAATTATTCTGCTAGATGATCAGAAAAAGAACTACCCGTACTGAGCATAGCAATTGGAAAGTGCCTAATAGACATGAGTGAACATTGCCTAACTAGTTTCAGCCGAAAAAATCTCAGTGTTTTACTCTAAAAGAGGCTGTTCTTTATTAACTAATGACAACACGAGAAGATATAGAAGAGACTCTCTCTTAAGCTCATTTTCTTGGTCAAGTATCGAAACACTGCAACGATTACCCCTTTTCATATGCTGTGTCCTTAGTCTATTTTGTTCTCTGATCTTCTCAGCAGGTGATAAACGTATTAGAACTAATATATGTCTGTAATTAGCATGTTTTACGACAACACATGCTTTGATGCTGCAGGAGCCATGTATTATGAAACACCAATTGATTGAACCCCGGGTATTATGCAAGTAGAAACCATTTCTTTGGCAAAAAAAAAAATTGGGAAATGTATACTATTCCAATAAAATAAGATACTTAATGTGGATAAACCATGTAACGAGGAGATGCACAGTGCAATAAAAAAAAAGGTGACACGTTAGACCTATAAAATTTTGTACTAGGATCGTATCGTGTGACCATTTTTATGACATTCTTATTAAGAAAATTTCATTTTGGCCAACTTTTGCGCACGTTTATTGACACTAAGCATAAATAACACATGAACACGAAGTGTAGGCCTCAAAATTAATTTGGCTCAACCAAAATTTTTTTCCTGCTAGAACTAATGTATGATATACGAGACTGGGAAAAGTAGGTTTCAAGAGGACTTCTCAAGAATAATTTTTCTTTAGACCTTTTTATTTTGGATGGACAGTTTCCTCAAGAATGTGAAAATAAAGAGAAAAAGAATGCTTTTTAGGCTCTTTTCCTGAAAGCACAGCTCTTTTTAAAGTCCCTAAGAAAAAAACAAGGAAATGCAGTTACACTTGTGGTCATGTCATCAAATTTATGAATTTGTCATTCATAAATTGCTGATAAGAATGTTTCTAGATAATTAGATATTTACCATTTTTAAACTTCTTCACTAATGTAAGTTCACATGACCCTTGCATGCTGTGTCTTGCCTAGTCATGAAAGAGCTTCTACTTTTTCCTTAATCAAAGAATAAGCCTGAAGAGTCTCCAGGCTTCCAAAACCCTTTAATTTGTCTTTTTGCCCCCCAAAACAAGAGAACTAGCTAGTCAGTCCTTATGGTATTAGTCCCCACAAAAACAAGCAAGCAGAGAAGGTAAGACATTTTTCCAGGTCCCTATGCATTAATCATGTGTTTGCTTCACCAACTATTCAGAGCAATCATTCACCTCTGTAATCAGAGAGAAGGAAAGGACAAAGAGGGACAAAAGAAAAAGGATCGATTTTTTTTTTTAAATTATGGAAGAACCCTTTTGCAATCATCTCCTTTGTCCACACCCAAAATTTGAAATGTTGTCTAAAAGCAGAAATCAACATTATTCTCATCACTACAGTGCCACCAAAAGTTTCATATCAATAAAGTCGATATGCCTACGTGCATGGAGTTCGAAACTGTATAGCATATGATACAGCAAGTGATTTGTAGGATCCATGTAAGCTAAAAAGAATAAAACCCACGCATCCTCCGACAGTGCGCCGATTCATAGCCATGTGTTGCAAGCTCAGAGGCACTTTAACCCAAAAAATGAAAAGCAAGAACCAAGAAAAAGAGGAAATGAATAAACAAAGAATCAAGACATTTTTCTTAAAGCTGCTAAAAAGGCCCACATTCATGAGAGGGGCACAAAAACACAAGCGCAAATCCAAGAAAAAACCTTAAAAAGCCTTCCCTATTTTTTTTGTGTGTGTGTGTGTGGAATAATATGTCATGACCTGATTACCTACATTTGCTCAATGAGCCAGAGGGATGGCAACACCTGGCTCAAGAATTTCAGAGAGGTTGCTACAGGAAGAGGGAACCAAAGAAATTTCAGAAACAAACGAGGAGACACCGAGCCGATCTCTTATAATATTTCACGGCAGCCTATGCAGCATCGAGAATCAGGAGACAGAGAGAGAGAGAGAGAAAAAAAAAACAATGTAAATATACCATAACCACCATGAAAATACTCCCCACCCCAATGAGATTATTCTTTTTTATGCTTCCCAAGATTTTTTTTTAAATTAATAAAAAATCATAAAGATTCATGGGACGATACCCTAGCACATCAAATCCAAAAAGCTAAAACCTAAGGAAACAAAAAAATTGAGAGAGAGAGAAAGAACAAGAAAACCCATGAGAACCCAAATCAAGAATTGAGGCAAGGAGAGGAATCAAACAAGCAGCCACTTACTTAGAGCAAGAAAAGGCTATAATGCAGTAGGCATCATCAACCAAGACCCACGAGAGTGAACAAAAGAAGTGTTGAAATCTTACCGGAAAGAAGATGGATTACATACGAATGGATCTTGATGGAGTTCATCCGTTCTTGGTTTTTCCCTTGTGGTGGCTGGCGGCTGCGGCCGTGGCGTGTCGGGTACCGTCACTGTAGCAGAGCTGCAACCGGCCATCTATCCCAGATTGGAACTGGGCAATGTGGTGGTTTTGGTGGTGGTGATTAGTCTCAACAGCGACAGGCATGGCCGTGCCAAGCAGGAATGGCATGCTTGCACCGTCCATGGGAGAAGTGAACCTCTGGAGGTGGTGAGGCAAAAGAGACGGTGATGATGAATTGGACTGAAGGGTCCCCCTATTGAAGCCGCCGAGGCCAGAAGAAGAGGTTGAAGATATGCTGAAGTTCAGATTGTACTCCGGCTGCGACGTGCCTGTGGCTGCCGCCACCGGGATGAGGTGGTCAGGCACGAAGGAGAAATGCGGGAGCTCCTGGTGGTGGCTGCCCCCGCCACCACTTTCAGTGGAGATGGTAAAGGCTGGAACTTGCATTGCCTGCGGCAGCGAATTTGTGTTGTTCCCCATTTGAATCTGCCCGGGAAATCCACCAGAGGTGTGGTGAGGATGTCCCCTAGAGAATTGTGCACCTAATAGCCCACTAGTGATGTACTCCATGGTCATCGAGCTCCACTGCCTCGCCGCCGCCGCCTTGTGGAACAGATTGGCCTCGCTGCTGCCAGAAGGACTACTTGTGGTCGTTGCAACGGTGGTGCTATTGGTGGTGGTTGTGGTGGCGGTGTTTCCAGTGCTCATAGCCCCAGTGAGGAGCTCAGTGAAGGAAGAGTTTTGAGAAATCGGGTTCAGGTTTTGATTATTGGTCTCCTTCTCCTTCGCAGTCCTCTCCCTTGCCCTCTCCCGAGCCTTAACGCGATTAACCCGGAGCTCGGATCGGGACAGAGAGAGACCCGAACCCTTGCTGTTCTCAGAGTTGCTGCTACAAGCGGATTTGGACAAGGAGAGGTTCTGGTTCTGTTGCTGGTAATTTGAGTCACCGTCCAGCTCAACCTCAGCCGAATCGAACCCGAGCTCCTGCTCTGTGCCGCCATCACTCACCCTCTTCTCATCACTGAACTGCTGCGGCGTGTCGGGGAACGAGCCATTGAGTGAAGGAAGCTCCGCGATGGAGTCAGATGCAGCCTTGATAAGCCACTCCACTGCCTTGCTCGGCTGGTCATAGCCCAACCGGTCCTGAATGTCATAAAATTGGATCGCAGTGGCAACGGACAGGCGGACCCTCCGGTCCCTGAGGCCTTTTGAGGTCAGGACCTTGCTGTGTCGGTCCTTTCCGCCGGAGGACCGTGAAACCCTAATGATCCGGGAGTTGGGCCAACCCCGGAGCTTATTGGTGCCGCTGCCGGCAGGCCCGATACCAGCTGCGGCTGCAGTGATGCTCATGGAATGCTTTTGCTGAGCCCCATCTTCGTCGTCATCTGGGTACTGGTGGTCACCGATTTTCCGCCCCATCTTGGCCGAATCAATGCTCCTGCTGGTTCCATTTCCAACCCTTGGGAATTTACAGGCTTGTGTCTGGATCTCCTCCACCTCCATGCCGCTTTCATGCCTCAGAACAGCAAGGACTGAGAACTTGACGAGACCCTTTTGGCTTTTTTCACTCTTAATTTATGCTTTGTTCTAGAGTGAAGAGAAGAGGAGAAGGAGGAAGAGGGAGGGTTTGAATTTGAGGAAGTGGGTTTCAGAGAGAGAAGTGGTGGGTTGAAGTTGCAAGTGAAAAGGAGGGATTTTGGTGGGTGTGGTGATGGTGGTGGTGGTGGTGGTGGTGGTGATGGCGAGAGTGCAGGTGGGGTTGCAATGTCCTACGCATTGATGACGATAACACAGAGGGAGTACTTTGGCTGGGAAGCGATAAAAAAGAGCCTGTTTTTACGCCTTCGACATATCAAAGTCCAAGTCAGGGATGTCTGTGTAAGTGTGTGAGGAGAAGAGAGAGAGAGAGGTCAATAACGATAGAGCAGCTTCCTCTCTTCTCTCTCTATCGCTATTCTTGCAGTGTTTCTTGCAGCGTGTGCCTCTTTCGAAAGCAAAGCCTGAGATGGTTTCAGAAGGAAGCCTCAGCCTTCAGCGCTGCAAAAAAACAGAAAGCGCAAAAAAGAACCACAATGAAAGAAAAAACAAAGAAGAGAAATTTAACCATTCATCACCATAATTCACAGAGAAAGAGAGAAGATAAAAAAACGAAAACAGCAAGCATCAGATGCTCCATACGTACGCATTGCTTGAACCACACATACACACAGACTCACCTCACTCATTCAGCTGACCGCAGAAAGAGAGAGAGAGAGAGAGAGAGAGAGAGAGGGGGAGAGAGAGAGAGATCTGACTTAGTTATGATACGCTTCACATACTACACCCACCCCATACCTAGAAGCATTATTGTGGCTACAAAGCTTTTAACAACAGCTCAAGACCTATCTCACAGCTTTTCAAAGACGATAAAAGCTTCCCAAGAACCACCACCCCCCAAAGATAAAAAGATAAAGAAAAGAAAAGTGGATTGAAATTAATAGGAGAGTTCGAGGGGAAGGAGGGGAGGGGGGCTACTGAGTAATGGCTAGCGGGGTGGTTACATATCAAACCTTGATCTGGAGCTTTCCAAAAAATTTCCTCTCCTCTTTTCTTCTTTTTTCCAAGATTCAAAGCTCGATGAGCAAGCCGAAACACCAGTCAATTCTTGTACGGCACGGCTGATCTGAGCTTTCTACAGATGACCCTTTTCTTCTTGTTGGAGCTCCGGCTGACCTTAAAGAATGGCAAACACAAAGAACAGCCCGATGAGTTTATGGCGGTGTAAAAGAACCGAACGTGAAAAAACAAGATAGCCAGTAATTAATTTGAGCACTGTTCCTACACTACCCACAGAACCAAGGAAAAAAAACCCACAAAAAAGAAAAAAATTAATAGGGAGGAAGGAAATCTTGATACAGAGGAAACAATGTGTGTTGGTGTTGGGGGGGTTGGATTCTTGACAGGTGTTGAGCTCTCAGGGCGAAAAAGGACCTGGTTATTTTTATTTTTATTTCTTTGCTATTATGGCAGAAGTAGCTGAATGAACAGCAATAATTGGAGTCAAATTACACCGAAACTGAGCTCATACTTGACAGATCTGCCTTCCAATTTGTGCAAATCTAAAAACTTCCTCAGATTAATTAATTCCCTCTGGAATCGAACATTGATTTGTGCTTCTCTGTGCGCCCCTCTTCGAAGGGTCTCGAAATCTTGAAACCAAATTCCAACAAGAAGAAGATGAAGATGAAGATGAAGAAGCAGCAGCAATCTCAAGTGTCAGCACAAGAACGAAACAAACCCACAATTTGCTTTCAATTACTGAGCTTTTAGCATCAAGAGACGGTGGTGTTGCTGAAGAAATTAAGAGGGAGGGCGAAGCCAACACCTTCTTGGGGAGACCACTCCTCCGGCAGATTAAAGAAACGAAAAGACGCAGATTTTGCGGCTTTCGAGTTTCGCACAAACTGTAAGGTCTCGGCTGCTCATCCATGACCCGCCATGGACGGGACCTTTGAGCTCAGATGGGCATCGCCATCGTCGTCGTCATCAAGAACGACGACAAGAACCGGAATTCTTGAGCTCAAAGGCTATGGCGAGCTAAGGAAGAGGACGAGGGAGGGAGGGCAGCACAAGACGGATGGGTGTGTACTGAAAATGGGTCTGTCTTTTCAAGTGGGGTTGGGGACTGGCTTCGATGGACCGAAGGGAAAAATCCAAGTGTCTTGGAGGAAAAAAAATATCTGCTCAGACAAGAGAGAGAGAGAGAGACTTATGAACTCAAGATTGCCCTAAAGAAGGAGAGAGAGGGAGAGAGAGAGAGAGAGATTGAGGAGACAAGTGGAGTGAGTTGGGTTGGGTTACGGCTCATTTCCATTCGTTGATCCACATTCGTTCCAGCCAAAATATATTACGCCGGGCTTATCGGGAGAAAGATAGATCGAGCACACTTGCCCATCTCTCTCTCTCTCTCTCTCTCTCTCTCTCTCCAATCTTTTATTCGCCCCTCCGTCTCCGTCTATTTGTCCTGATTGCCATTTTCAGTTGTGATCCTCTTAATTTCCGTACGCCTTGTGATGTTCGATTTGCTCTTGGTCCTCTCTTAACTATAATGTCTAATATAATCGATTGCAAAATAAGGTTGGTGTCATCTCGTGTTGATCGAAATTTGCACGTGAGATCACCATGCGATAAAACCGCTCTCCTAACCACCCTACTATGATCCTCTCCTGCGCAATTTCTATTTTCGATTGGTTCTATCCAACCCTAACATTAATGAAGTTAGGAAAGGGCCGGTCGGTCGGTTGAATGGTTCGAAGCATGCTCCTCTTCTATATCCCTCTCCCATTTTCATCACTCTCTCGGATCTTGGATTACTAATCGGTGGAATATTCAAAATCTTTTTTTAGCTCACATTCAAGAAAAGAATATTTTAGGAACATTCGTAGAATTAGAAGAACTCTTGCTTTTTTGCTCAAGGGGAAAGTAGTTTTTGACTTTGTTTAGCATTATCGTTTTGCTTTCTTGATCGGAAAGATAGCTTACTATCAAAGACAAGATTAATCAAAATTCGTCAACGTAACACTTTAACGCTCAGCAATTCCCTCGTTTGATAGAGATAGGGCAAGTGTGGAACCCTAACCCGAAGGGGTGCATTTCCTATCATTGGATCAAGGAAGCCATCCAACCCCTCTTTTTCTTGACTGAAAACACTCCTTGGATGAAATGATAAAGAATGATTGGGAACTCTATTTACCGATCGGTCACATTGGTGAGTTATTGCCCACCAGCTAAAGGTGCTTCTCGTTGGGTGAATTCCTCTTTTTGCTACTCAGCTAGCAAGGTATTCGTAGCCATTTTTAACTCTTGTTTTTCTCCCAAGGATAGGTTCTTAAGCGTCACTTGCCCCCGTACCACTAGAAACACCACTTCTTGTCCAACTAGCATACATCTATTTACTACATGAATTGGTGATAACATTTGCACTAACATCTACTCCATCACTATGTAGTTTAGGCATTTCTTTCTTTTAATTGTCTTTTTATACATTATAAGGAGCATCACTCAATGACTTTTATGAAATAGAAAAGCTATGTTAGATAAATCCTAACTATGAAACACCCTACTAACTCTCCAGATCAAGTAAGATGTGAGCCAAATTTCTTACAGATAACCCAAATAAAGAATTGATTGCACTTAATAGTGAAGGGGATTGACTTAACCTTAAAGGCCCAAGAAATTGTCAGTTCCTTTTGCTTATGCCTAGTTTTCTTGTTTCTATTTAGTAATAATGAGTAGAAATATGCAAGTTGCATTGCATGCATAACATATATGCCTACTTTTGTCTCGGGCTAATTTTCCAAAATGCACAAAATTCACTCCGTCTATCTTATCAGTGGAGTAAAGGACCATATTAAGGCGGCAGACATGACTAGTAAAATTCATATGAATGGAAGACGATATGATTTGAAACATGGGATTTGTTGTCTTTAGAATATTTTCATAACTTGATTAACATAATAAATATCGCAATTAAAGCAATGTTCACAAGACATTTGTAAGAGGGGAAAGTGGGCATAACTTACTGCCAATCACTCTTTTCTGTAAGGCAAAAGCAAGTCCTAGGCTTATTTCAGAAACCTTGCCCTTTGCTATATCTCATGGCAAAGAGGTGAAAACAAGTAAAAAGGATGGGTCACGTTACAAGATGGTGCAAAGGGGGAGATTAGGGCACCAAAATTTTCCTAAATTGATAAATGGACCCCAAAAAAGAAGAACAATAAATTATTATCCCCCACCACCCAAATGTCGAGTTGGGAAGTCATTCCCCCTTTAAACCAATCATATACTTTTTAAAAAAAGTTATTTTCTTTCTTTTTTTAATTTTTGCTTATCTTACTCGACCCTCTAAAGGCAAGAACTTTGATGGGCATTTAGTGATGATAAAACTCTTATTAAATTTATCTGATGAGCATTAAGAAACATAATGGGCCGTACAAGCAATGATGTGTCTCATTGCCTCCCAACTTTGTAAATAAATATAAAATTTGGTTGTGCGAAGGTACCAATATGATGGGCCACGAGAAGCACCGATGAGAAAGAAAGCCACTATGAACCCTTATGCTGGCAAACACAACAGCAACCTGCGGACCTTTCTTTAACCTAAAAAAAAAGAAAAGAAGAAGGAGGAGAAATTACGTTTTCCGTCCCTAGTTGTCGTCAAATTTCGCAGTCGATTGTTCTAATTTCGCAATCTGAGTCCTTGTACTACTCTCCCACGTCGATTTATGCCCTTCCGTCGAATCTCGTTGAAGAAGTTGTCGGAACTTGCTGAGCCAGCACCGGCTAGTGATATAATGAGTCCTACGTGCACAAACCTCTAAATAAAAGTTATGTTTTTAGTCCATGTACGAGTCACAGTACTCTTTGTAATGTTTAATATTACACCCTATGCTTTGGTTTTATAACAATGTCGATCCTCACGCAATTTGTAGACAAGGGTTTTAAGTAACACTTTTTCAAACTTTCATTGTAAATAAGACAAGCTCTAATTTGATGCATGAGATGTATGCGTTTCAATCTTTACAAAAATAATAATTGCTTCATTAGTAATAAATGGAGCGATATTTGTAAAGACACTTAATATTTGAGAGTTGAGATACACACTCGATACTAATAAGTAGAAATAGTTTCTCACTACTCAAATAACTCCTTACAATCAATGTGACACCAACTTGGTATTACTAGAATCCCGATGATTCCTATAAATCATAATAAATGTTCTATCTACACGGATCTAAACTGAAAACAAGGATGGCATATTTCATATTTAAGTGGGGATTGGTTTTAATCAGGCTCTTAATTTGATGAGGACACTTAAAAATTAGGAATCATCAATTAAAATTTGATCTTGATTTGACATTTTCATAAGATTTCGAATGGAAACGCCACAGAAGTAATTTATTTTTCATTATAAATATAACATTATGACTTGTTTTATAACTACAATAAAATATGCAAACTAAAATTGATCAACCTTATAATGCGGGGAGCAAAAAAGCTAAAGTTGCTTTAGAGGTTTGTACGTGTCAATAGCCTGATTGATTAGGCAATTTCCAACACAAGTTTGTTTGTGTCGTGAAAATAACTTGAAATAAATGTGTCACACCGATACAAACTCAGAGTAAATATGTCACATGAGTACAAATTTAGGGCTTTTTGCATCATTAAAAAAAAAATTGAGATAAATATATCACACTTGACACGGTTAGGGTTTTCTTGTAGCTTTTCCCCCCTTTTTCTTAAATTTTTGGGAACAATTGTCATGATCAATTCATAAGTTCCACTTATTTCAACAACCAATAACATATTGCTCCATCATTTAAAAAAAGCTTTGGTAACATTTTTTAGTATGTCTAGCATTTCTCCTTAAAAGAGCAATACCATTTGTACCAAGAAGTTTTATTAAAAATTAATTGGCTGAAAATGGTGAGAGACATTAGTAAGTTGAAAATGAAAAGGGAAAATACATGCGGACCAAGAAATCTTATTAAAATCTCTTATTAAGTGATGTTGCAATTTGTTATTGATTGTTAATCAATCAATTCAACTTTTTTCAACCGCTAATAAAAAGTTGCAACATCTTGGTGAGAAAGGTTTAGTAAGTTTCTTTATATATGCATAGCATTTGCCTGAAAGTATGACAGCATCGGCAGAAACAAAGAAACAATACAGACAATCGGTATTACTTTCAACTAATCGTGTGGTTACATCGTATGTTCTGAATTTGAATTTCACTAAACATCACCTATATATATCAGTCCTTCGCAAGAGTAGATTGATACACTGTTAGGCCCTTTATGCAGAAAATGAATTATTGAAAAAATATTTTCCTAATAAACAAGTACTTACTTGAAATAATTACTCAAAAAAAATATTTAATATTGATAATAATTTATATATAAATATTTTCATAAATAATGAAAATATCGTTAGTTCATTCGTGTTTATAAACAATACAAGCAATTATTTTTAGGAAAAAGTTTTAAAATTATTCATTTTTTGCAAAACAAACGTATCCTTAGTACACATTTAAAAAAAAAACGTATCCTTAGTGCACAACAATTCTTCGTAGGTGGCTTACCTACCATTAATTTGGAGATTGTCACTATTTTTTTCTCTAATGAAAATTATATAGAAGGTAGACAAGGTCACCTGCAGAGAATTTTTTTCACTATAGAAAAGGTTAGAAACACTTAATATTTTTTTCATTCTTGGTTTTTTTTTTTTTTTTGGATCGGTGTTGTTGGTTGACTAAGTTGTCTTTAGGAAAAACTAAAAGTATTAATTGCGTCCATATTCGTTTTTTCTCAATAATTTCAAACATTTAATTTAATTTTTTTTCCACAAAAACTGTGTCTTTTTTAACAAATTCCTATCATAGGCTTATATTAATCTTTATTGGGGAAAAATATCTTAACAGGGACTAATTTTATCTTTGCATACTAAAATTGCAACTTTGTTCTAAAGTAATGAAAATGACTCATAAGTTGCTATATTGTATTGCACACAACATTTATTCACGACAAATGCTAATTAATGAAGCCAGCTCATAATACAACTATTTGTTTTTCAGATTAATAATAATATTGTAATAATGTTCCGTAACTAATAAAGTATTTCTTCCTGCCGGTATCTAGATGAGTGTTCGATGCAACAAATGTTTTTTTTTTGTTTTGTTACCTCGGGCATATAAGTTCTATCTAGTCTAAATATCCTATATAATGATAAGAGAGACTTCTTTATCTATGATCTCTTTCCGAATAACTATTTCAGAGTCTTGTTCATCTATATATGGTAAATACTTAGTTAATTTGATCAGATCAAGCATTACCATCTCAATAATCCTTCTTTTTATAATCCTCTTGCTTGCTTTTTCTTTCATAGAAATGCACATGAAATCATCACATAAAATAGTTATTTTTACAGCCAAAACTACTCAGATGAATTGAAATACCAATATATGATAGATAGGCATCATACACGTGCATGAATTTGGTGTACAAATTAAGCAAAGCCATATTCCTTTTCTTAGGACAAATATTTTCAAAACTTCCTCACTTTTGCCATTTATAAATTAATATTATCCAGTATAAATAGGGAAAAGTACTTTCCATAGACATCCACTTTAGATAAATCCTACTTTATAGGAAGTACAAAATATACTCCAAAACTCGTCATCCACAAATTGATTCAACTTAGAGTGATAATGGAAATCAATAAGTAAAACTTGCATTTATAGTCAAGTCAAACCAAAATGTGATATAAAAACACACTCACAAGCTATATGTATCTACAGACATGGAAAACTATGCATGAATAATATCAGCATGAAATAAATAAAAAGTTTATCTAAGTTTGATTAAAAAGAGGTTGTGAGATTACAACGCTAAAATCTGGCAGAAATTAAGGTAAAAAGTGTTTCTTTTTCTTTTTCTTTTTATTTGGGGGGAGACCCGAGAAGAAAAGATTGATATGCGTGCATTAATACATGAAATAATACACTCTTGAATTGGCTCTAGAATGTATCTGAATCGTGACGAAGCCACGCCCTAGATGTAGCCATACTTTGCAGCACGCACAAGGCTCGAGACCAATCTTCTCGTCCGGCAAAACAAGCACGAAAATGGACAAACCCAAAACAAGAAACATTTCTATTCTGATGCTGGAAACTCCTCGACCCATTCCAATTCCGCTTGGACCCAACCATGAAAATCATGCTTGTTTTGTTCGGTCGTCGAGCCACACACCTCGTTTGAATTCGGATTTCTTACTTGGACGGGTATAGTCAACTTAACTCGTGCGCGAGTGACAAAAGGGGAGATTTTTTATCTTTTATGATCTTGAGGGGGAAGCCACGCCGCCTTTACTTGCGCTGGTCAGTTACGGCAAAGAGAGACACCTAGAAATGCTTTCTTCCATTGGAAGGAACTTGGGGAAGTTCTGGCATCAGCATTCCTTTTAGAAAGCAAAATTGCAGTCACAAGAAAACTGCTGGTCCCTCAAGTATGAGAGTTATAGGGTCTATTCAATTGATCCCTCTCTTTGAGCTTAAAACGATAATTTCGGTATATATCATCATTTGCAATTGTGGATTGGTTAGTTCAGATCAACAAATGCATTTTTTGGATTTTTGGACCAATAGGTTCAATATTAGACTAGGCCTAATATCCTAAAAAGTCTCAAATTTTAGCTTTTGTCCCAATTTTACGTTTTGTCTAATAAAAAACCTCTAATTTTAAGTTGAGTCAAAAAATTTCCATAAACTTTTTTTATCCTATACAAAAAACCTCAACTTTAGGTCACGTCTTAATTCTATCCTTTTTTTTTTGGTCCTATGGAAAATCCCCAACTTTAGATCTTGTCCCAATGTTATGGTCCAATCTCAATTTCTCATAAAAAAATCATAAACTTTCACTTGAGTCCCAAGCCTACCCTCATTAATCCTGCGTCCAAAATTCCTTTTTGACAATCGAGATATGGAAATCTCTAAAGGTGTGCAAAAGATCTGGAAACCGCCCAAAACCAGACCGAACCAAAACTGGCGGTTCCTAAGGGAGCCAGTCTAGTTCTCAGTTGCAATTTATTGAAACCGATGCATACTAGTCTATTTCTTGGTTCTAAGTGTGGAACTGTCCACCCACCCATTCAGACTAGACTGGTAAAATAAATACATATATTTAATTTGTAAGAAAAATTTCTGAACAAAAAAATTTAAGAAAAATGAAAACCCTAAAATCCCTATTTTGCAGCTTTAACACCCATTAACTGAGTACTCGTCTCATCTCACTCTCATCTCGTCTAAGTCATCTCTCCATCCCTCATTGACGACCTCCACTCCCAAGCTTAACGTCCATTGACTCATGGCCTCAATTTTCAATTTTTAATAGGAGTCTAATATTTTTACTAATCTTACAATTAAGAATAGGGAAGTTTTTTTTTCTTTACTTTCGCTTGCTTAAATTTTTTTTTATTATGGCGTGACAACTTGATGGGACTAGTTCCATGGACCCACCTAGGAACCAGATCATATTGGTGATCCTATTCCCAAGTGGATCTATAAAACCAACAAGCGGTTCCAGGTTCCAATTTTTTGGAACCAGTCCTGTGGGAACCGCCCACCTAGACCATGCTCACTCCTAGAAAATTCCCAAGTATGAGTTGTTCAAGTGTCCCGAACACGAGCTCTCCAACTGTCAAAGATGGAACATTTTTAAGTACGAGAGATCGACGAGCAAAAAATTAGTAAGTGCGATTTTGATGGAGGGTTTATAGAGAGCAAATTTGGAACTCAAGTAAATGTTAGTTATCTTTCATGAGACAAAAAATTAGAGTAAAATTGAAATTGGACCTAAACTTAGGATTTTTTACAAGTCAAAAAAAAGTTTATGATGGAATTAGTATTGAACTAAAGTTGATGGTTTTTTATGAGATAAAAAAATTTAGAGTAGAATCAGGTCTGAACTTAAAGTTTATGATTTTTATGAGACAAAAAAAAATTTAGGGTAAAATTGGGACATGACCTAAAGTTAGAGGTTTTCTATAAGATAAAAATTAGAATTAGGACAAGAACTAAAGTTGGAGATTTTAAAGGTATTAGGCCTATAAGACTATAATTCAAAGTATCATATAAAGATGACCCTATGATTGTCCTCGCTACAATTATATATGAACTTTCGCATGTGTCCTCATATGAAATGTCTCCAAAATAAGTAGTCGAGAGCATTTTAGTAAGAGGGGATGATGGGAAAACCTAGAAATAGATAGACCTCTCTTAAGTGACTTAGTAGTTTTCTCGTTTCGAGTTTAGGTGGTAACAACTGGGTCCACCGAGGTCGAGAAATATTTGCCGAAAGCCCGATGACTCGAACAAGGGATAAATTTTATCAGGCTTCTGGGAATTGTAAAAGGACTGCAGTGACTAATGAGTAGGATCAAACACATTGAGGGAGGGAGGGAGGGAGAGGGTAGTGTCTGTATGTGAATGGGAGTCGGACCTATTTGTCTTTGACCTTCGTACATGGTGAGATGGCAAGGTACGGTATAATTTTACGTGTGAATTGAGGACTGGAAGATATATCACGACCCAAGATCCACGCATGAATTTATGACACCAAATTGTCAAAACTTCGCAAGATGAAAGAGGGTTGAACCTTGAGGGGATTGTTTGTTAGGAGGGATTAAAAGTGAAGAGAAATGGTTTTGGAAACGCAATTGAATTTGGATGGAGGAAAGGGATGGAGGAAAGAGATAGAGGGAACAAATTAAGAGGGATTAAGAGAAATCAAGAGGGATTTTTTTTGGTCAAAACAAAGGTGCCATTCATATATCAGAATGATGCTTGACAGGTATATAGAAAGCTTTCAAGTCTAGTATATCGTAAATAATTGCAGAATAAAGCAGAACCCAGAAAGCAAGAGGAATTGATTCAGTGGATTTTATATACATTCTAAATCATTCCAAATCTTCCCAAATGTGGATGGATTAAAAAGACATACATTAATAAACAAGTTTGTTCTTGTTTCTTATTTCTGATCAAATAGATCAATCTTTATGTCGCAATACATTAGTTCGTTTTTTTTACCGTTGCTAACATATAAACAACATTATAACAATCCTTTCTTTCTCTTCTTTCATTTCTAATCTCTCCATCCAAACTAAGTGCAAAAGTTGGATAGATTGTGCTGTAATTGCATGAGAAGTGTTTTGTTGACATGATATCCAACAATTGATCACATCTATCCATCTAGTTGACACAATAAGCACTCATTTTTCATTGGAAAATGTCACCAAAAATCCCGAACTATGCCCATTGGGACAATTTTACCCTGAACTTTTTTTTGTACCATAAAAAACCCCAAACTATGCCCATTGGGATAATTTTACCCTAAACTTTTTTTGTACCACTAAAAACCCTAAACTATGCTACTTGAGACAATTTTACCCTGAACTTTTTTTTTACCACTAAAAACCCTAAACTATGCTACTTGGGACAATTTTCCCCTCTGCTGGACCAGCAGAGGGGAAGAAGAAAAAAAAAAAAAAAAAAAAAGAAGAAGAAAAAGACGAAAATGCCCTTCAGTTAAAAAGTCTAGGGTAAATGTGTCCCAAGTGACATAGTTCAGGGTTTTTCGTGGCACAAGAAAAAGTTTATGGTAAAATTGTCCAAGTGGCATAGTTTAGGGTTTTTTATGGTATAAAAAAAAGTTCAGGGTAAAATTGTCCCAAGTAGTATAGTTTGGGATTTTTTATGGTACAAAAAAAAGTTCAGGGTAAAATTGTCCCAAGGGGCATAATTTGGGATTTTTGGTGTCCTTTTCCCCTTTTCATATGTTGAAAAGCAATTATCATGCCAACAATGGTGAATGCGATTGATTGGATGATATCACCTCAATAAGGCATAAAATCCTCTCACATATGCATTCTCAACATTCAATGAATTTTTCTACTTTCTAAGTCTAGATCTTTCCAGGTTTCTCACTTCAATACAAACAGAAGAACTTCAAGACCTCATTAATGGGGCTAATTCCTTAAATATCTTAGACTTTAGGTTTAATATCAATTATGTCCCGAACTTATTTTTTGTCTAATAAAATTCCAACTTTCACTTTAGTCCCAAATATACTCACACATTCAAAAATCGCCATTGATTTCTTTAAAATTATCACATTAGGAGATTGTCGTTGTTTTATACGAAAGTAAGGATGGTGATGAAGACATGGGTTTTGATAATAAATATTTTACTAGCCTTGATGCTAATCATTTTAAAGCAACTAGTAACGATTTCTAGATGGTAGGCAAATTTGAGACTAGATTAAAAGTATGGACTTTTTTTAGATGAATAGAAGTTCGTGATAGAATTAGAATTAGACCTAAAATTAGTGTATTCTAGAGAATTTGGCCCATTAGAATGAGTTCATATAACAAAAAAATATTTGAGTTATCTTTACTTTCAACATTTAACAAAAAGGCCAAGTTTCCATCACTCAAAGTCGTGTAAATTTATGCATGCCCCGTTGAATTGAGCTTGATAGATAGACAATTAGGAAAAAAACCAAAAACCTCCATCCGAAGACCACTCTCTACATCCTCTACCGCTCTGAATTTGTACCTTGAATTTCGTTTTTAGAAATTACACCTTGCCACCCATTACACACATAAACTCGTACATAATAATGCCATTTTATTTCCAAAAGTTATCCCATCCATATCCTAAATTCTCCACCTCACTCAAAACAGGTAATGTTAAATTTTTTCAGAAGTATACAAATATGAGTGATCTAAAGTCACCTAAATTGTTTCATAACTTTACGAACTAAATCATTTTTGTTTTGGTGGGGGATATTACAATAAAAATTAGTTATTAAGGTATATAAAAATGTCTCTATAAGTCAATCATATGCCCCTAAATGCTTTCGAGGCAGATGGATCAATCATCTTGGACACGGCCATTTCTAAATATATCCAAAGATTAATCGGAGACTATTATATCTAAATTGCTAATGATGTCTCATAGAGTTAAATAGTTTTGCCTCTACTCATATCTTCTGTCAAAAGTTTTCCTTTCTTTATATCTCTCTTCAAAAAGCAAATATAAATTGCACAAATATCAATAACATAAAATCAAATATATTTTTCGTTAATAGTATCTTTTTAAGGCTTATAGTTGGCATTTTTCAATTTCCCTTTTTATTTGGAGCAACATAGTACTGTTTTTGCTTAATGGTCTCCATCCTGAGTTTTCATTTTTTTTTCCTTTATGAGGGTTTTTTAGGCCTTATTGTGTACTTCAATTTGGCATTAATGGAAATTATCAACAACATGCACAAAATTAGTTTCAAAATGCATCAATCTTTTGCATTACTTTTAGCAAACTAAACATATCATGTTGAGAGAATTAGTAACTTAAATGGCGTCATTGGCAATGGGCTGGATGTTCAACTTTTACATTGATTTTAAATATAGTTCTAAATTTCTAAAACAAATTTTCTTTTCATAAGCAATCTTAAATATTATTGTTTACTTATTTGCTCCAACGTCGATTAAGTATATCTTGGAGGCGGCAAGTATCCATGGCTAACAGCTTGACATTTTAGTCAACTGTTTTCTCAACAAAGTTCCGGCACAAATTAGAGGCTGATAACAAAAGTATAGAGGCACTGTGACGCAAAATGAGTGACTCTAATTGTGAGATTTTGTAAGGGATCACAAAAAATCTCCTTTTTTTGCCTAGTACTAAACATGAACATATTTAATTGGGGAGACAAACTAAGTCTAAAAAGATTTGAACTCAAGACTTCCAACTGTGATACTATGTAAGATTTTGTGTGGGATTACAACCAATTGTTCTAAAATTATACGTGGTTTAATATTTAATTAGTCTAACACTAATAATCATTTTTATTAGCATAATAGTTTTTGAGCAATTGTGAGAATAACAAATTATTGTGAGTCACAAATTCTTGAAGGGGGTGCCCTACAATAATTTATAATTATATGTTATTTGATTTTTTATGATTCAGAGTAGATTGTTATTCTCATGATAGATTAAAGACTGTCACCCAATTCTTTTTGTTGTTGGCTGAAAGCCAAAGCTAGTAGTTATTTCTTGTAGAAAAAAGTCCTAAAGCTCTTTAATTCTTTAGCGAGTACCAAAAACTTTCCCCATCTTTAGTTTTTTGTATCCACTACTCTTAAATATGCTACATTGCATCCTAGACGAAATCCCGTCGGCAGAAAAGATCCAACTGCCCTCATTTGAAAAACACCAACCCCCAAAATCTTCCACAAAACCCTAGTCTCCATCACCCACAAACTCCCAATCTCTCCCCCAACATCCACCACTAATGTGCCGTCGATTCCCCCACCCAAACGTGGGCATCACCGCTGATGACCCCGTTCTAGTCGCTGCCATCGATCCCTCCCCCACCTCTCTCGATAGTGTCGAAGGGGCCGAGCGACAAGAAGCCCAGTGGCATGGGATGGGGTGGAAGGAGGTGTTCGACCCAATATACAATGTGGTCATTGAATTTTTAATTGTTTAATATAGTTCATGAACTTTGTTTAATGTATTTTATGAACTCTTAATACATATTCAATATTATTCTTCTATTAACTCAAGATCAAGGACTATATTGAAGATTTTCATATAGTTCGGGGATTATATTAAACATGTACCAAAAGTCCAAAGACAACATTGAACAAATTAAAAGCTTAAGGACTACATTGAAGATTAGGCTAAAGTTTAAGGATCATATTGAACAAATTAAAAATTTATGAATTATATTGCACATTGAGTCAAAGTTTATCAACTATACCATGGACAAATAGTTGGCTAAGGCTAGTGTTATATAAGAGTTATAAATTCTGATAAAAAAAAGAGAGTTATACAATGGCAGAAATCTTTGAGGTGATGGTTTTGCTCGGCAGCCAATGATTCTTTAATTCAACTATGAGGTGGATCTCCATTATTGTTTTATCATTGATCTTTTGGGAGAAATAACGTGGACAATCCATAAATTTTGATTCATTAGACAATGCCATTTCTAAAATTTTAATTTGTTTAATATGATCTATAAACTTGGGTCAATTGAGCAATTTTGTCTATAAACTTTTGATTTGTTTAGTTTAATCTCTAAACTGTGGTCTAGTATTCAATGTGATCCCTAAATTTTTAAACATTTTTGTATAGCTCAAGGACTACATTGGATATTTACCAATAGTTTTAAAACCACATTAAACAAAATAAAATTCTATGAACGATATTAAACATTGAGCCAAAATTTAAAGATCTCAATTGCACAAATTAAAAGTTCAATGATGACTTTACACGTTAGACCATAGTTTAGGAACCATTTTGGCAATTATTCCATCCTTTAGCTAAGGCGATGGTTTTCTTATGCACTCAACCATCCACTTAATCAATTGTGATGTTGATCTCTTTGCTTGTCTAAATATTAAAAATGATCAATGAAATACAATTGTAATGGTTTAGTAGTTTTGAGACTTTATAGTGACTTATGAATTGTTTGCCATATAAAATCGATACTATTTTCTCTCGATTTACAAAGGAATTGGATCGCTACCTAGAAGTGCTATGTGGCACTACAAGTTTGATTGTGATCGTAATCTTGAGTTAATACCATAAAAAATCCCAAATCAGCATTCTTATGTGCATTTATCCCAAATCAATATTCGACTTACCAAGAATCACAAATCGTTACCCTCCAAAACTAATTTTCATCTCATAACTAATGCCCCTAACTCAAATCTACCATCCATTGACATTCCTTCCAATATCCCTTTAAAACACATGAGTTTCAACATAAGTAGCAAGACGTATTTGACTTGGATGTGGAGAATGACAGAACTAAGATAGAAAATCTATGCATTTCTACATATATTCATTCTAGTGGATGGTAGATTTGGGGCGGGGCACCAATCTAAGATTTTCTATGAAACGAACATTAATTTGAGATAAGTGTGTGATATGAGTATCAATATGAGATTTTTAGTGAAACATTGAGGATAAATGTATCATGGAGACGTTAGTGTAAGATTTTTTTGTGAGATCAAATTACTTTCGAGTAAATATGTTGTAGGACACTAATTTGAGATTTTAACCATGTTGACCCCCACAAATTTTTTGGGATAAATAGTGTGGTATTGTCGAATCTTAGTTTTCACAAATGCCGGCAAAGATGCAATCATCCATAATTTTTCTTGCTATAAGTTTTCAGGGCACACCTCGACAGGGAAAATATATCCATCTGAGTTCTGAAGGATTCGACCTCGGGACACGGTCGAGATCGAACGATGTTATTGTAATTCGAAAGATCTCAAAGTTCAAACCAAAACGTGGGGGGAGGAGGGATGTTCTTAGAGAGACGCGAACTGTGCATCGTGCTTCATCGGCACATGGGAACGGGGGACCTGGGCGGAGTCGAATTCTCCATCGATCGGGTACCGAAGACAATCAAAGCTCGTGCTGTTGGACAGGAGGAAAGCGGGTCAAACGAAAATGATGGGTCTCTCGGAATCGTTAGATGAGCGGAGAGCAGAGGAGAGATAGAGGAGAGAGAAAGTTTTACCTGTAGTAAGTACAACTGAGAGAGAGAGAGAGAGAGATGGTGGCATTTTTTTATCTTTTTGATATTTTATGGGTAGAGGGAAAGGAAGACCGGGACACGTGCTGGTCATCGAGAAGTCAGCCCCAACAACGCATTGATAGATTACACGCCTGACTTCTCCCTCAGACCACGACACGTGCCTCTGCCTCCTCTCTCTCTCTCTCTCTCTCTATCTCTGTGTGCATTGGGCGACGCACCCGCCTTTTCCTTTCTCCATCTTCCACTTCTTCGACTTTCAGCCTTTTCCCCACTCTCTCCCTCTCTCTCTCTTTTATCTCCCCTCCTTGCAGCAGAAGATAAGAAATAAAGAGCACGAGGGTGTGGCCTGCAAAAAGTTTAGTACGAAAACAACCATAGTGTGAAACGGCATCTATATTGATTCTTCTTGCTTGCTTTCTCTCTATTTAATTTGGTTGTAAGTAGTGGGGGTATTGTTGTTCTCACAGCCTGACCCAATGCATTGCCTGAATTCTAAATAATGATGAAGAAAATACATAAATTGATAATCATCATCTTAACCTTTAATCATGCAAATCCCATATAAAGGATTACATGATCGGTGGATGAGATGATGTTGATTTATATGATTGATAAACCATACAATAACTTTTCTTTCTCAGCTATTTAGCATTTGAAATGTTACAACTTTTTCCAACTGAAATATTTATATTGTTGTCGGTGTGAGTTGTACTGCCCCTCAATACTCTCTAGATTCAATGTGTGGTTCTGTCCATCTCTCTTTCAAAACCATTTTGCCTTCATGATCATCCCTTCCCCTACCCCCACCTTTATCAAATCGAGACTAGGACTTAGTCCATTATCAAACCACGAATCTACTAGAGGGAATCCCGGTTTGACATAATTTACAATGAGAGAATTCATACCATGCGACTCAAGTCTCTAGGGTGAGACTCAGGCATGACTACTTAATATTTGTAACAATTTGAGATGAGTTAGAATTAATAATTAAGCTCCAAGACCTCCTCCGCCCGATATGACACTCAATGTGTCTTTTTATTTAGTGTTGGCTTCTTCTAACCAAGCCCTAATAAGCTATTGCAATGGAAAAAGAATTCTTATTTATTTATTTTCCAAATTCTATATTTGAATCACCTTATTGGTGCATTCTCTTGAGATTGTAATGACTTTTGTGCATTCTCTATATTAAAAATGATAATGACTTTTGTGCTTCAACAATTATTGTTATGAATTGTATGATAAAATTGTCACACTCCCGATTATTAGCTACCTCCAAACAACTTGAAAGATATTCATTTTTGTGTTAATACCACGAAAAAAGAAAATCAAATTGCTATACTAACAACAAATCTACCCAAAACTAGTGTTTTGACTATAAAAAACTCTAAATTGATACGTATGTGACATATTGACCCATAATTTTTTTCTATCAAATACTACTATTAAATTGCTGACTTGGATGCCACATGGACTTAACGTACATGACAAGTCCAAGTGCATCAATTAACGAATCAATACCACAAAAAACTCCCAAATTGGTATACTTATAATAAATTTATCCCAAACTACTTTTTAGGTTATCAAAAACCTCGAACTAGTACATATGTGACACATTTATCCTCCATTGACTTCCATCAAATTTTATCATTAAATTATGATATCCGTTAGCTTCCATCAAATTGTCACGAGTAAAATTATGGTCTGACCTATATAATAAAGTGCCTTGAAGCAGGTTTGTGCTAAATGTTTGGGTAAAATTATGTCTCTATGCATTATTTGAGGACCATAGAATTCCTTGTGACCATAATTTTATACTTTGAGGCACTTGTATATTTGGGTAAAATTATGTCACTACGCATTATTCAAGGGCCATGGTTTGGGCTTCGAGGCAGAGCATAGGAATTGAGCTTGGCACATTTATGCTAACTAGAAAAAACTATACAATGGAGAAACATTTAGGAATTGCTTTTGGAGAGCTGTGTACTGAAAAATTGTCACGGGTAACCCCGAATTATATAAGTGCCTCGAAGCAATCCTTGAGTAATCATACAAAAAAATTATGGTCTCCATTAGCTACCATTAAATTGTCACTAGTAAAATTCTTACCATCTATTAGTTTCTATCAAATTTTACCTTGATTTGTTTAGAAAAGTTGTCACGTCAAATACTAAATACCCTCTTTTGAATGGGATTTAGATTTTAACAATTACTATATAACACTTGTGAAAAGACACTGCTTATACTCACATTGAAGGAGCATTGACAAAAGGTCAAGTAAAACTCGCGAGGTTGTAATCCATCGCAATGTTCTTACACGAGATGCCACATTAGGTAGTGATTAAGCTATAGTGGTACTTGGTCGAGCCATTTTGTCAACAGTACTATTGGAGTTATTAAAGGTGTCACTAAAGAGTTCTTGCTAAATGGCATTCGCAATTTCCCCAACCTGTAACAAAGATGACAATGATGGACTCGATGAAAAGGAAGACGATCTAGAATTCTCACTAAATTTAATGGTAAAATTTAATAGAAGCTAATTGAAGGATAAATGTGTCATATGTGTACCAATTTGGGATTTTTTGTGTGGCCCAATAATTTGTTTAGGGTAAAGTTATCACAAATATAGTAGTTTTGGGTTTTTTATGGCATTAACTCACTAATTGATCCATGTGGACTTGCCAAGTGTATCAATCAACAAGTTAATGGCAATATTTGACAGAGGCCAATGGAGGGAAAATATGTTACATTCGTACCGCTACGAGGTTTTGGTGGTCAAAAAATTAGTTTAGAATAAATTTATTACTAGTGTACCAATTTATGATTTTTCATATTATTAGCCTTAATTTTTATTGATTCTGATATTTGACAAAATTTGTTTAAATTCCTTTGAGCTTTTTCATTAAAAATAAATAAAGTTAATTACAAAAACAAGCCATGGTAGGCCCTAGATTAACTAGGAGAGAATTGTCCAAAAAAATCCTAAATCTACAATATTTTTGCCAATTCAGTTTTACACCTTTCAAATATGTCAATTAAGTCTTAAACATTTTTCTAAAGAATTTGTCAATTGAGTTTGTTCGGTCAATTTTAAACAGAAATCACTAACATGGACACTAGTAGTGCCATGACCGACGGTCTATGTTAATGTGGACAAATTTTCTTTTCTTTTCTTTTTTTCTTTTTTACCATTGATGAGGGTTGACCAATCCTTGCAAACCACAAGTGAGGACCAACTTGTTGGCCACTTTGGCCACTAGGTGAGGGCTGATAAGGGTCGACTAACTCTCGCTTATGACTGGTGAAGGTTGGTTGGTGACCATTTTGGAAGAGAAAAAAGGAAAAGAGAGGGGAAAAGAAAAGAAAAGAGGAGAGAAGAAAAATATAACATAAAATTCACAAATTTCACAAGAATTATAAAAATTATATACGTCGGCCTTGATCATGTCACGTAAGATGGCCGACATCCATATTAGCGAGTTCCAACTAAAATTGGTTGGATTGACTCAATTCGTAAAAATGTAAAAAATTTTAAGATTCAATTGGTAAAATTAAAAAAATAATGATTAAATTGATAAAAATATAATAAATTTAGAATTTTTTGGATAATTTTTTTGATTAATAGGCTTAAGTTTTTTATTCTCTCAGTTGAATTAGTTTATCTTACTTTTCGGTAATTGTTTTTTTTGGGGGGGCGGGATGACATCTCTAAGATTTGGATAAGAATCCCCGTACAACCAACATAGATTTCCTTGAAGTTTAAATATATAAATACATACATATATATGTGTACCAATTATTCTCAATTCTTCCTGCCAAAAGGGGCTGCATGAGGAGGCAATCAGAGACCATTATTGTCGTAAATTATTTGGACAATGTCGTACGGCACCTCGTTCACGTTCGCCAGTGTTAGTCGGTACCATCAGCAGCAGATAAGGCCTTCCCCCCTTTTTCCATCTTCATGTGCTGGTTTGGCTTGGCATAACATATGGTGAGAAGTTAGTTGCAGAAATCATGAGCTTCTTTTGATAATTACTACTTAAATGTGCCAAACATGCTCTCTTTTCAAAAGCCATTCTTTCGGACATATTTTGGTCATTATTGGTGCTTTGGCATGTCACGCTTGTCCAACTTTGCTAGTCGCTTTTGTCGCCACCACTTTATTCCTCCCCAACATGGCACCGGCGGCGGCCATTGTCCCTCGATGACAAATGAAACCGCGCTGTCTTCGTTTTGCGTTCAAGATGTTACGGCTTTTACTCGCCGCATTTAATGGGCACGTACCTTTCTGTGCCTGCTTCAAATTGTCTAGTTCATGCGGTCCAACCGAATTTCTCGGTTGTTTAGCGTCGCCTTGCCAGAGTGAATAGAGAAATCTAGGATTGCGGATCGTGTAGGATAGGATGTGTACCATGGACTCTTTCACATGATTCCTAGAGTAGGTTCCGTAGCGCACGGCAATTTCACGGTGAGTATCGTTCATACGGCAAATAGACAAATTAGATAATTTCGATTCCACCGTTGGGTTTGTTTATTTATCATGCAACAGCACAAAAGCAATGTGGACTGTAGGCGGCCCCATCCGAGTGCATGTCATTGGCACAATGTTGAGACTTTAACAGTGCAATGTCGGCATAGGCGATGTAGCATCGTAGACTCATGTGGCGTATGATTTCATCTTAACCTTAAAATTTATGTGAATTGGACCCTCCTATCATATTGCTTAGGGATGAGCAACATGGACCGACCAAGCCAAGAAATGCCCAAACCAGACCAAACTGGCCGATTCTAGGTGATTCCCAGAGATATCGATCTAGTTCCCTATCACATTAAAGTGAAACCGGTGATTTTCAATCCGATTCCCAATTCTAGGGAGAACCATACTACCAAGACCAGACCAATTATTATTTATTGATTTCTCATGCTTCCATTTCCTCTTCTCTTTCCTTCTTCTCTCGCGGCTCATGAGTCTAGTCACCCCTTTGCTCTTTCCCTCTCCTCTTTCACACACGCCTCTTTCAAACTTTCCCAACCCTAATCGCCTCTCAGCCTTGCTCACGATAATTGCCTCTCGCCTCTCAGCCTGGCTTATGTATGGTAATCGCCTCTCGGGAATCACAGTGGTGAGCACACCATTGGGCTCATGGAAGTTGCGGTCTCTCTCACCCTCATCCTTTGGTTCCTCCGCAGCTTCACTTTGATAGTCTCGTCCCCCGGCCAATCACCCATGAGGCATGGCCTCACCAAATCTTCAACTTCACCTCGACTGGTCTCAACCATGGCTTGTCCATCTTGTACACGAAGATCGCCACCGTCTCTTCCTCGGTGACTTGGTTGTACAACATGGTGCCCCACAAGCGTTGGGTGGCGAGAAGTTCGAGAGGGAGCGATGAAAAAGACGGCCGCATCTTTAATTTTCTTCTGGCACTTGTCGTGTGGGTTTGACGTTGGAAGATCGAGGAACCAGTTCGGTAGTAAGACCTAAAGATCTAGTCCCTGGTTCTAAAAACTGGAAGCCAGTCTTTCTGGTCTAGTTTTTTATTTCTAAGTGGGAATAGACCTAATTTTGAACCAATCATCCCTAATATTGTTCATTTTAGTTAGTTACTATTCCCCCATGCTCACAAGGCTTTGAAACCTTCATGCTAGTTTGAGGTTGCAAGAGCTTACGGCAACCACTTAGACTTGATTAAAAAGGATAGCATGTAGCATAGAGTGTGTGACCATACGAGAAATCCAAATAACTCGAGGCAAGTTCAAAAATCATTTGCTCATAGCGAGCTATAGTTACATATTACTTACCGGCCTCCTCTCTTTCCTGCATGGCTTCTAACCTATGAGAGCTACATGCAATAGTCTCTCAATGGGGTGCCTAGCCAGACTGCATTCCTTATTTTAACATCTTGGTGCCTAAATGCCTTATATTCCTCATTGGTTAGTGGATATGTTTCTTCCCATTAAATAGGGAATACAGAAGGTGACATTGCAGAGTCTCTTACTCTAGGGTGAATCTCTACCTATTTCTTCTCCCTTGTACACTTTAAAGACCTACTCAAGTTCATATCCTATCAAGAGGTCCCTAACCACTATATTATTTCAAGACATGGGAATTGTCTCTATCCCATTGGTTTTATGCTGAGGAACACCCCAAATAGGGTTCGACAACAATTAAATGACCTATCCCCACCATAGGAGTAGGCCTCGTCACTTTGCAACAAGGGCATAAGGGGTCTCCCACCTCAAGAGGATTCTCCCTTTTGTTTCCTTGTAAGCCTTTTAAAACTTGCTTAGGTGTCCATGATGTAGAACTTGAGTATCACGTAATTCAGTCATTTATCAAAACAAACAAGAGAAGTACAACAACAAACAATGCATATCCCGGTCACATACTTGTTAAAGCCTACGGACTTTGATTATCCAATAAGAGAGGAATTGGTAACCCAACCTTGCGATCTCTAAGGCAATTTACATGGACATCGAAGCAATGTCACTGATATACAACACCAAATGCAAAGTTTTAACTTAAGAGGGTGAGTTAAGAACTTTGGCAAAGCATCTCAACTTAGAGAGAGAGAGGGACGGGTCGATGGCTACCACCAGTGCCTGAGGTCCATCTCCGAGGCATGTCAGAAAAGCCACCGCCCGTCGAGTTGACGGTAACTCACCGCCCATCAGAAACAATGCACATCGACCGTGTAGTAGTTAGGCAGCTTTCCTATTGCTGATGCTCTCCCCATTTGACTCCCAATTCTGGGTGGAGGGGCGAGCAGTCGCATGACTCAAATCCCACCGAATGAGAATCGATTGAATGCGACTCTTCCTCCTTCCCTTTCGGCAAAGGATGTGGTTGTCACTTTCACATCACTTTTCCGGGCCGAAAACCTTAAAAAAAAAAAAACTCACAAAGCCGGAAGACACGAATAATAATATAAAAATTTGGCCCAAAGTGACTTTCTGCTTTTGCAATAATGGACAGCACAGGACAGTCACCCAAAACGACTTGTCACTTCAGTGACGCCTTCTGGATTTAGCAAAGAAGAAACGATTCGGACGGTACTCCAAAATTTCAAATTCTCTTGCCCCGTTGACTCTCAATTATGCGAGCGATTGATTTGATTTTGATTTTGATTTCTCCTCAAGAGTCGCTGAAAACGTTGGCTTTAGCATCATTATTTGTTGAAGTTGAAAGAAAGTAATATCCTTGACATCTGGCTACAGTTTGGTGTCTTGTTATAGAATAACCTCATCAAATCATATGGAATTTGATCTCCTATGTTGAGCCCACCCCACCTGTTTGGTAATCCAGGTAAATTGATATAATTATATTTTTTATTTTAACGTACTGATACTCGCACGTCGATACTCCCCAAATTCCTTTACATATATTTTTCTTTTGGGAATACAGGAGCGCATAGCAGAGAGTCCCATCCCTTGGGAGTTCTTCCCCGATCATTTCTCCTTTAAACTTTTTAAGAAGATGTTCAAGTCCAGCATCATTATTTGTTGAAGTCAAAAGACAGAAACATGTTCTAACCCACCTCAAGGGGGAAGGAAAGATTGCGTAAAGGCATGGACACTTACCCCTAAACTTAGGTTGTCTGGTTTTGACCAATAATTTCAAGTGCTGAGCTAAAAGGGACACGAGGAGAAGTGAATGCTTGTCGCAATTGAGCCACATTGCAATAATGTCGTGTTTTTCCCTACCTTTCAATCTGTTAGTGCTGTTTCTTGTTAATGCTGTTTCTTGACTTTCTCGGATGGGGTCATACCTTTTTAAAGTTGTGCCGATTTTTCAATTAATTCACGTCGACGTCATTTTCGAATGGAGACGTGCTGTTTTTTCATTAGCTTTTTCTCTTGTTCGCATCGCGATATTTCGATGGTGTAAAGTAGGGTCAACCTTCTTGGAATCGATAATTAAAACTTGGGTTTTGGCTAATCTTGTGGTTAAGATGAAACTTGCCTTTACTTGCAAGATTTCTTCGGTTGATGTTTATGTTATAGGCCGACTCGCCATGCCTGCTGTAACTTCTTGGTCTTGCAATACCAAGAGCTCGTTTGGCAATCTTGCAGCTTCCTAGTACAGTCGTGCCTTGTTGCATATATGTTTGGAAGCATGTATTTTGTTGCTCGATAGAAAAGTAGCATAAGGAATTGAACCTCATCACCTATTTTGGAGTAATAAAAAGGTGATTCGAATACCTTATGATCTGAAAATATGTCTTATTTATGTTAACCTTAATGATGACTTGAATTTGCCATCTAACATCGTATGCTTTGGATTCCATTATGCAAGTGCCAAATCGAGATTCAAAAACATCCAAATCGCGAAGACGTCGACTGAGACGAATTGAATGGCATTGATTGAGACAACCTCAAAGTAGTATAGGGGGCAAGATGTGATTTGCTGGTAAGACATCCCAAGACTTCAATATTGGTAAACTTGTGGGCAAGTTTTTTTTTTTAAAAGAAAAGCATGAGGTTAATCTTTTCATGAAATAAAAAATTAAAAAAATCCAAATCTTTCAGTAGTTTTTACATCCACAGCTCACTAAGATATTTATAGCAAGTGCCTTGTGAAAGGTGGCTATGTGGTGCCTTGGTAGGCTTTTAATATGCTATTCATATCACTTAAAAAAGGGAGAACAGGAAAACTTTCGGCTGTTGTCGGGTTGTCAAACGCTGAGTCAAGCAAAACACCCTTCAACATCAATGCTTCAAAATAAATTTTTATCTTTTCTGTTTTTTTTCCCCAAATTTTCATGACTGCTCAAACTATATTCAATTTAATACTTGATTCGATCTCGGATTAAACTTGAAATTCTCGGTGATATTTAGTGAAAATAAGTTAATAAAAATGGCTTACCTAACTTGGTTTTTAAGGGTTTTCGTGGTTGGGTTTGGAGGTATTTTTAACCCAACGCCGAACTTATCAGTTTGGGAAAATTTCAATCCAAAACCAAACCAAACCATTAAAATTTCACTTCAAACCAAACTGATAACTTAGGTTTGTTATTGGTCTCACTCGGATTCAAACCATTACCACCCAGTCGATTTATAAGAAAGAAGTTCAATACATACCTAGACTGTTTAACTTTCAACATGCAATGCGAAATCTAAAAAAAAAAAAACCTTTTCCACACGCTTATTGGAAGAAAGGGAATATAATCACAGCTAAATCAGATTAAATTATTGAAGGGTTAAAAAAATTATTTTAGAAAGGGAAAATACAAAAGTTCATAGAAAACCCTTTCGTAAGTATTATTTGGGATTAAAAACCAGGCAATAATGGTCAATTTCAGAGTTCATTTAATAGCATAGAAGAATCTCTGTGATAGAGAGAACATGCTTGGTTAGGCCAAATTACAAAATTCAATAGTAAAGAAGAAGACGAACTTATTCAATAAACTTGTCGGTTTGGTTCAATTTTATCGGTTTCCTAAGTTCTGAAACAAAACCTAACCAGATTGATAAGCCGACCTTATTGATTCGGTTCGATTTATTGGTTGTTGGTTTTTCATGGACATCACATTCAAACGTGTATGATCCGATATCGAATATAGAGGCAAAGCTCAGAAAGAAAACACAGAACCACAATCCCGGCCCATTCTCTTATTGGTAGGTAAGTAATGTTTTGGGCCAAGACCGTCAGTTGGGCCTTGCAAAAGTCCATGTATTTATATTATTTTTATTGATCAACAGGTAAGTTTCAAGCGAAAATACAATCTGTTTGGAATTGTTGTAGGATCTATCTTTGTTATGAACTTGTAGTACGGCACGAGACCTCTCCAGCGACACAAACGGAAGGGCACCACCGGAAGTGGAGCCTCCATTTGCACACACAATAGCGACGCTTTTTCAATTTGGTCATCTGTGACGTTGGATGCAAAACGTGGGTTCCTGTGTTGCATACCTATTGCGACGGAAATGTTGCACGTATTAGCTCTAGAATTACTACGGTTATCCGAGTAGTAAATTGATTTAATGAGCCATTCGCAGTTTTTTGGTCACCTATGGGGAGAGAATCGCAGCCTTAAAATAAGTAATACGATATTGGAAATTTTGAAAAATTCTAGAGCGTTTTGTCGCCGGTGCAGTCCACGGTGGCGCGTCCAGCTTGCCCCGACATCAGATTGTAAACGACGTTTTTGGTGTTGCACTAGGCACGGCAGATACTATGATCCGTGAGTTTTCTGCAAATTTTTTCGGAATTATTGCAAATTTTGTTGATTTTCTAGAACCTTTTTACGGAGTTTCGGCATATACTGAGGATATTGTTGCTTTTAATGGAAGGAAAATGGTGTTGTGAGTTATCATTCATGGAAAAAAACAATAAACCCTATTTTTTGTCATGTCGAGGTCTTCTCAATGAAAAAAAACATATACACGGACCTATTTCTAAAGTTGCATTATTCTTTACTTAATCTCACGGGACAGTGATTATCCCATAGTCATGGTTTTAACCACTCTCCTTTTATTATTTCCATTTCGGGCTTTGAAAAAAAGGAAGTTAAATCGGAATTTCACGTGGAGAGTGATCCAGCGTGGCACGGAAAATAATTTTAAGATTGTTAAAATGGAGTTTACCCCATTGGAATCGATGAATTTCTAGTTCACCTTTCTTGAACTGCAGTGCTCTGTGCTGCAACATCCTATCAATCACCTCCACGGGAAGGATGCGATGCGCATGGCTAGTCCGATGAGCGCAAGCCGGCCGGCTGTATTTTGCTCATCGTGCACCACTGCCGGTCTCCACCGCGGCACAGCTCCTCAGTAGTGTCGTTCGATACTCAACATGCCCGGGAAAGAGCTGCACAAAAGTAATGGAGATCACGGAGACATTGCTTCTGCTTTCGGTTCGAATCCAGTTCGAGAAGGCACGCGTCCGACCCTTTGAATTGTGCCGGACCGTGCTTCACCTCGTTAGTCGGCGAAGAGCAGAAGGTGCAGCCAGGCGATGAGGCCTTCAAGCACTTGGTGCAGTCACATGAAGCAGGATCATCGGCTGAGATGAATGCGGGGCAGGTTTAAGCAGCGAACCGGGAGGTGACAAACTTCGCTGATCCCAAGGAGCTTCTTCCTTCCCGTCTCGTCGATGAAGTAGATGCTCACAACCGAACCGAATGCATCGAATCCAGCGGTGACAAGAGAGAGAGAGACATGATAGTGTTGATCCCCAGGAATTGCTGGAAGACATGAAGGCCGACACCGGCAATGAGTCCTCGGCTCACTGATGTTTTCTTGATCGAGTTCGTGACATCGATGCTGTCCGATGATCTGGTCTCATGCTCCTTCTCGGCTGAATCTTCTAGTTCTTGCACTTCTTTCTCAGCTTCACTCAGCTGGGTAGATTCTCCTCGTTTTGGCTTTGGCTTCTTGTCACCTCCCCGGTCGCTGAACGACAAAACCAGCCGCGAAATTTTTGAATCACTAGCAGAATATAAATTGGGTCGCAAGCATCGATACATCATTACCCGTCTATCTGTCGGAGAAGCATGAGAAGAAACTGCAACAGAGCTGGGATTCCAGCGACTTCGAGCATCCACCGCCACCTTCCCGGAATGTGCCGGAGAAAATCGATACAGGCATCAGGGTTCTGCTTGATGATTTACTTGCTTCATCGGCATGTTGTTTTGTAGCCTAAATGTGTCATTTTTGTGTACTAGTTCTCCCCTTGGTGAAATGTGTCATTGGCATATTGTTTTGTAGCCGAAATTACACATTTTTATCCCCCGACTTCATTGGCATATTGTTTTATTTATTGGCATATTGTTTTGTAGCCAGATGCATGCGTCCTGGGCGTGGGGCGCCAGCCCTTTACGACCCTCCATTAGATCTAGGCGAGAGTCGCTCACTAGCCCTCACCGGCCATCACCGTTGCCTCACCAATGATGGGGCAGCAGCCATAGGTGGGAAAGCCTCCTCCGCCGGTGCTTCCCCCTCCTTTTTTTAAAAAATGTTTTTAATTTAATTAAATTAATTTTTATATTAAAAATTGAATTTCGGATAAAACGATATCATTTTGGACTTATCTAGCCACGTCGACACACACAACGACATCGTTTTACCCTTATATTGTCGAAAAAACACCATGTCACTAATTTCGTCAGATTTTTTTCACTATTGGCACTTGGTATTCCATTCTTTTTCGATTTTGGCACTCAAATATATCTTTTAAAAGTTTTGGTATCTAAGTGTTTACTTGTACTAAATTTTGACACTTCAATTGTACTTTAGCCAATAATTCCCATTAGCAATCGAAATATAGGACACAGACTCACTCTAACAAGTGATTGTAGTCGATAAATTAAAGGAACTTTTTGTTGGGGTCAGGTGTTTGCGGATTTGATGTTGGAATGAAGCTGATTTCATTGATCGAGCGAAATAAAGAACAATAACAAGTCTATGAGCTGATGATATTGGCTCATTGTGCAGCAAGAAAGACCTGCGAGACGGGCATTTTATCCATGGATTCGAAGTGGTCATCTCTGATATAAAGAGGCGAGCAACACCGGCATCGTATCAAAGAGGAGACCCCCCCGATCCCAGCGGGAGAAGGCGAGGCAGGAAGATGTACGGTTCCTCCATGTCGGAGAGAAGCACTCCTTGGAAAGCAGAGGGACCTGCTTCTGCAAGAACTCCTCCCTCCACTATTCCTTTCTTTCTTCACTTGAGTTCATAATAAGGATGATTGGTTTCCTATCTAGTTCGATTCATGAAATTCGACACTAAAAATCGGACTATTTGGTCTTAAGATCGAGAATTGGACCGATGGCCAGGTCGGGTATGATTTTGGTTTGGTCTAGTAGAACTGGTTTTTTTTTCTTTATTGCTTTTTTTTCCCACTATTTGAAACTAGACGGAAATAATGTTTAGTTCACATTTTACTAATTTTTTGTAAAATAATAAAATAAAAAGGTATATTTAACCAGGAATCAAATAACCCAAACACCAGGTCCACTTTAAGAATCACTTTTAAGAATCGGGAAGTGAACCGCACTCTCAATAACTGGACCAAATAGGCCAGTCCAATCTAGGGCCTCGATGCGTAAAATGGCTATTAAGCGTGAAGCTCCATGTTTCTTTCTTGCTCATCAAGTGGCATGATCAGGAGCCACAGAGAAGGTTTTACGCATGCCAGAAAAGGATCATCTTTGTGTCACTGCTTGTTCCAGGGACATTCAGAGTGAATGCATCACAGTCCGCGTGCCAGTTTAAGTTTACCGGACACCGTCGTCAGTTCGGTTCTTGCAAGCAAGCCTAAGACAGACATTAGACCAAGTTCTCGTGTGCTCACATTCAAAGCGACAGTATGGCTCAGGCTTTCGCCAGACCAATTAGCGCTTGCCAGATTACGTCAAAGCACGCGAGGGACAAGAAGGATCGCCGACTTTTGTTTCACCTTCCTCCTACCTGATTTACAGTCCCTCAAACGACTGGGATGCATCAATATTTCATGGAAGACATCTTCATCTTGCGGCTGATCGTCCAAATTATGATGCTAGAGTCAATGTGGTCAGGGGTCACCCCATCTTTTTCTTTGCAAAAAGGCGTGGAAGGCCTACTTTGCGTTGGCAAAGCATGGCAAGAGACGCCTTCAGATACGACAAGTAGCACACCACTTTAGTGTTTCCGGAATACAAAGGTTAGAAGGCAAGACAGCATGATACCTTGGCTTCTGGTGAAATTTGTAATATACTGAACCAAGCTGACCACATTTCAAGAATCTACAGGACCCAAGCCGCATATAGTTTCCAAACCGTGACTGGTTCTGTCGACTGCATCACCTCCATCCACACAGACAAAGCCTGCAGATGCTCATATGTGCTTGGTAGATTAGAACCACACAAACACAAATGCAAAAGTTTCGATAACAGTACCTCACCTGCAGACAGAAAGCAAGACGAATTTGCAAGCTTGTCCTCCCTGTATTATTCTGGATGATTCAACAACTATGAGCTGTATCTATCGTCGCCATCAAGGAGTGGGCACATTTTCCTTCAGCTCATCCTGCTTCTCATCACCTTCTGCTTTCTCAATACTCACCACCCTGTCCAAAAGAGACATCTCCAAGTAAGCGAGATCTCCATAGCCAAGTAATGCAAGAGATACTAAAATTTTCGCAAAATTTGAGTTTCTAGAATTCAGTTTACCATTGATCCATTGTGAATGTTGTATAAGACAGTCTTACTAATAAATGATAGGACGGTTGCAGAACAGGTCTATTTCTCTCATTGGGAGCTTGAGAATTAGGATGAATACAGCAATAAATTGTTACACTCCAACTACAGAGTTCCTCCACTTACATGATGGCAGATAAAATGAGTAAGCTTGAAATAGTAGGGGAAAGAGAGCACCTGAAACTTTGCTGATACAATAGGTCAAAACAGAAAGGAGTATGGTAAAGACCAATTGTCAAACAAGTCAGAAGAAGGCCGTGCAAGGTGTAAAATAATTAGTCAGAGCTCATGAGCCGAACGAAATCTCTCATGTCATGTGAAAACACAGTTTAAATCAAACTGCAATTAACAATAGGTACCATGTAAATTCCGCAGAACTAATTATTCTATTACAATCAAGCTTCTGCCTCCTGATAGAGCAAAAGGTACTTAATGGTCAGTAAGGCTATCACGAGCCAGAAACCAGTACTGGATAAACTAAAATTACAATATAAAAAAACTTGGTCAATAAGGCAAGAACTGGTTGCTGGAAACTACAAATCCTTTAAATAATTAATTGCTGCAACAAAATAAATAACTGAAGTCAAAAGCCCCATACTTTAAAGATGGTGTACATAAAAAATGGTTGATCCAGTATCTACAAAATTATTCCGTTTGACAAGAAACAAAAAATATTCTGGTGACAACCCTAATCTCTTGCAAGAAGTTTGTCTCCACATAACGTAATCTTCCAGCAATCAACTTGGAACAGAAAAACAGAACCTCTCTTGGGCACAACTGCAAACCACCAGAAACAAGTTTAGCTATTCCCAGAAAAAATACAATAAATAGTACAATAAAGCAAGGGAAATTGAAACAAAAACCTGTTATATGACTCTAAATTACTTAATAATCAGACTCCAATGTAGTGACACGATGACCCTAAGATGCTGACCTAGTTATTGAAGCAGCAAGCTGACAATTCTAGATTATAAATTCAAATCTTCATGTGCATCATCAGCACAACTAGTCATGCACATATATGCTAAGACCAGCCAAATCAATTTGGAAACTATTTTACTTTATGGTGCCAAGCTTAAGACAATAGAGAAATGCTTTTGTGCTACAGTTTTATGAAACATAGAGTTTAGTCCGGGAAAATTGGACAAAGGTACAAATCTAGTATAACAACTCATTTTTTCCATCAGTCTTCAATATCTGGTAACTTGAGATTTTGCAATATATAGATAATCCATAGGGTAGTAAATACTTATGCAATCTAGGTGTAACACCAATACCCAATCAGAATCTTACTAAACTTACAAGTCAAAATTTGAACTTACCCCGAAATCTATCATCTTTCGTGATTAATCCAAATGTTTCTGCAGTTTCACGTATCATAATACCACTTGCACCAGAAAGTGAAGTCACTTTACACTCAGCAACTGCCACAAAACAGACCAGAAAATAAAGATAACAAAGATTGTATTAAGCCAAAAGCATATAAACTCCAAGGTCAGAGATGATACTTTGGTGAACAAGCTATAAGAAACAACTTCTTATTTAATGTAACTTTATGAAAGCATAGCCATAGATGATAACAGTAATTCGGTGGGAAGAGAACAAGAAACAGAAAGATTGTCTGACCTCGAACAATAGCCCCATGTAAATCCGCACCGAGGAGGCACTGAGCCAGCTGATTCCTTTTACAGAATATGAAGAGATGTGACTACAAAAGCTGAATACTTCTACTATGGTAGGGTTTGACCAAGAATGCATTATTAGCCACACACACACAGAGCCAAATATATCTTACCCACTGATGTTCAAAAGTTCCGTTATGTAGCCTTTCCACATTTCATGCATTGGCTTAAAGAAGTCAAATCTGCAATTCAACAAATGAAAAAATAAACAAATAAAAATTCCAACAATGTGAACATAACCAAGACCAAATGATGCCACCAGATATCAGATTCTATCATACAAAAAACTCTAATGGATCATTCATCTGTGTTCATTCACATTCAAGTTAACTTTGCAAAATCAAACCACAAAAGCTAGCCCCGAATAAACATTAAACAATCCAGAGCAGTAATCTGAAGAAAATTTTCTCTATGCTCCAGTTCAACAAAAATAATTTCATTTGTTGTCAACATGCTACTCTACTTTAAATATGTCAATATAGTATCTTCTTTGACAAAGTTTCATTGCTCAAACAACAAGAAGGTGTTATATGGAAAGCCAACTTCTTTCAACTGAAACCTACAGGATTTATACTCATAGTTTATCTGGAATAGACATTTAACATGCAGTAGAATTCCCTTTGTAAGATCCACACTTTAACTCAAACCCATCCTGTACTGCCCACAAAAAGATTACCTAAAACAAATCATAAAAGGAAGAGAAAAAACTCATGTTTGGCCTAAAAAAGCTCCTCATCTCCATGAGCAAAGAATGTAATAAGAGAAATCTGAATTTTATGCAAAGGTAGCAGCAGTAATATTCAACTACATACACAATGCATTTAAAAGGAAGAGGGAAACGAGGGAGGAAAAACAATATATAGCAAGATTTGATACTGAGCGAAAGCCAGATTTAAGCAACCTATAAGCAAATGGGCACACTTACTTGAGATCTCGAGGCAAATCAAATGACCCACATTTCTTATGCTGCTTCGAAGACATGCGAGTTTTAGACCGTTTTGAGTGGCTCTGCAAAGCCCTAAGGCGAGCACCAGCCAGAGTGCTACGTTTTGGTACATAATTATCAAGCAGAATCACATCATCCAGTCTCATAGTTCTAGAACCCTGCATGTATTTCTGAGCTGAATCACCCTTCTGGAGAAGTTCATGCAATACCTTGTCAACTCCAGTTCCCCTTCTGCTAGAAATCTACATAAATGACGAGACATAAATCAATATAAAAGCAAAGAAAACTACATATTTCCCATGTCATTGGGCACTTGGCAGAAGAAAGGTGACAACCCCAATCAATGATCATTCTATGAAATGTCAGTAGGCAAAGCAGCCAGTGCTAGTCAGTTCATAAAATGTCCAGCCAAATGAACATAATAATACCTCCAAATTCTGCACTAACAGATTCTCATGCATGGTTTGAGATAGTTGTGAGTACGTTGGATCACTAGCCTCGGCATCTGCATGAAGAGCATATAACATGAGCAGTTGCATCTTTTAGCAAGCACAAAATTAACCAAGCATGAAGTCTGTCCAACTATTCATATATGTGTAAATCTGAGCATTCTTTTTCAATTCAATGCATCCAACCATCTGTACCTAATAACAAGTAAAGATGCACAAGATATCTGAGGTACAAAATGTCGACAAAGATAAATTTGCAGAACACAAGCCAGAAAACATGTAACAATTATGGCCATAAAGGTGGAAAAGGACTTAAATAAATATAAAAAAAATTTATGGCCATGAAGGTGGCAAAGGACTTAAATAAAAAAACCAATTATGTCAAACACTTAGACACAATATCATCATCCCCAGTGAGAAGTTTTAATAAATTTACAGATCATCAAATAAATATATCTCCAAGCCTTCAAGAACCCTCAAAAGCCATTTCTATTAACAAGGATCCATCAAAATGTAAGTAGAAGAACCCATATTTTTCTTAGCAAACAAATACATTAAAGGAAGCACATGTATGAATAACGATAACATCACTTGGGGTCTGAATCCCCTAAATGACAAGATACTTGAGCAATAAGTTTTCCTTTTCACTAGTGACCTCCCTCAGAACATATCTTCTATCTTCAAAGAACAAATAACAAAACCAACATTCTACACTTCAGATGAATCTCAAGAGTTAGATCACAGAGTGGGTCAAGGACAAAAGTCACTGACTCATGACTTCAATAAATATATGTCTAAAAGCTTTTTGGTTTATAGCACAGCATGGAACCGCACAGAAACTGAAGATAAATTCATGAAGGTGGAAAAAAAAAAAGAAAAGGAAGCAATGCACATGCAGAAGTGATGAATGTAGAATGCCTAACCGAGAGAAATCGTTCAAGAAATCCATATAAATTCATCGCAAGGTCGAACTAGAGCTGCATAATGAAATCCAGGAACAACGGAAAGCAGGGCCATTGACAACCAGAGTACAAGAAGCAAAATCCTACATAACCAAAAGTTGTTTTGGCGCTAATTACACGAGACTCTAGCAACCTCAGCAATAATCCTTCACGGTTTACACTTGATAATAAAAATTTGCAACTGCAACTCATATGGGCAATCAAGGAAAGGACCTCTATTTACTGAAGTAACGGAGGAGGACACTGTGCTGGTAATGCCAGTCCCACCATCACCTTCTCTTCCACTTCCTCCATCAAACTTGCGGTTATTATTCCTCCTCTCTTGCGGCTGCATAGCCTCAGCTCTAGCCACCGCGAACCGCCGTTCCAGTGCCTCCTCCAGTGCGCGTTTCCTCTGATCTTGAGAAGCTTCTTCAGTCGCCATGGTCAAGCTACCTATCTAATTTGCAGAAAGCCAAGACCTTTCTTCACCTCTGCGGAAAAGCCACAAACATTCAGACAACAGCCCAAACTCAAGGCAAAAGGGTATGAATCTGTCTTGTCTTTTTGGGGTTCGACAGTGAAAAATAGCATAGTAATTTGATAAATTGCAGAAATCGCAACGATAAGTCAGTACCCAAGTTAAGACAATCTCGCGCAGGGGAGAGCAACGTCCAATATCGCGAACTACCCGACAATTACCGGGGAGAGAGGGTGATGTACAGGGAGGCGGCGACGGGTTGTGATCCGGCGAAGGGCCGGCGGCGACGACGGTGGCGCGGTGATGTTGATAACTCGCTCCACCGAGGAGTCGCAGGCGAGAAAGAGAGCGCAGAAGCATAATAACAGGAAGAAACAAGAGGCGAACCGGGTTTTCTACCGAACCGTTGCTCGGGAAATTGAGCCGAAAACCATCCGGTTCGATTACAATCTTGGAACGACATCGTAATGCGTTCCGTTGTAACAGAATAAAATTGTAATACGTTGTCTTAAATAAGGTAATGCTTATTATAATTATTTGTATTCAGATATAGCAAGTGTAATTAACAAGGGGAGAAAAAAAAAAAGAATAGTAAGCACACCAGACCCTTAATGGGAGATTAGGGTTTTAGTCCACCTATAAAACTTTGAAGAATGGTCTCGTAGTAAGCAAATTTATCATAATTTATATATAAAGTGTTATCATTTACAAAATAAGAAATTAATTAGAAGTTACCCTCTGTGTTAGGTATTGAGTTAAAAGGGAAATTTGCAAAAATCACACTCTTTGAATTTTTTTTCTTGATAAATCTTTCATCCTGTAAATCCTCAATAGGTATTTTGACTTTCTATAATTTTCCTGATATTTTACTATAAGGATAAAAACATTGCTAGTACTACATTAACATTTTGTTTAGTTAGTTTTTCTTTGGAAAATCCAAATGGAGCTGCTGAAATGTACTATTATAACAATGCCACGTCAACATTGACTGGGTCTTGAAAACCAAATGGAAAAAAACATTGACTGGACAAGCTAAAGTGAAGTGAAATTGTTTTTGAATTAAAATAAAATAAAATAAAATAAAAAACCTGAAAGTTATGTTTGCTTGATGGAAAATAAATTATTTGAAATACATTTTCTTAAATATAATTACTTGTGTTGTCTGAAATGATTAATCAATAAAAATAGTTTTCACCCAAGTACTATCTAAAAAATATTTTTCAAATCATTTTCATAGATGATTAAAATAAATTAGTTTACTTATATAAACAAGCAATCAGAGACGAAAAAATTTTCCAAATCACTCTTTAGGTCAATCGAGGGCTTGTTGGCCTCTGGCCAACCACGGTGTGGCTTGTCACTACCTCCCACTGAATAAACATGGCATTAGGTAAGCTAGATTGCATCGCGGTCAAGTTTCCAAGAACGAACAAAGATCTAGGGTTTGGTCTGAATAAAGTTCTATTGTGAAGACGGAGCAATTTTGTGGGAGGGGGAAGACGTCACTGGAGGTATAATCTCTGAATATGATGAATCTGCGAAGCTTTCTCTTTGAAGCTATGGGCACGCCATTGGAAGCTTCTTCTTCGATCCATCTCTTCTTGGGGGAACATCTGAAACTATCTTTAGTTTGCAATTTTCCTTATATTTTCCAAGTGTGTCGTAACCCTCCCAGATGAGGAATGACGTGAAAACTAAAGGATTAGAGGTAAGTCAAGTAGAGGACCAACAGTTTTTAACTAGCGTGGGTTCTCTTAAACCCTTATCTCAAGTGATGTTGGGAAACTACAATTTAATAGATTTGTCTATAAAGCTCAACTTAACTAATAGCCACCACTAGCCCAAGAAAGATCTACTCGAAATTAAGTGAAGTATGGGAGCATACTTAATTTCCTAAATAACTAGAAGATTAAGGTAAGGAATTTGATTAGTGCCATTTTGATAATTCGACTTGATTATTTGTCAGTTAAAGTGTCCACATAGTCTTTTTGCCAAATTATGAGTTCTAAAGTTCTCATTTGCTAAGTGTGCATGCATCTTTATTTATTTATTATGATCCTAAAAATGTACCCTAACCATTTACTTATAACAATACAATATAAAAGTGATATAAAAGAAAATCACAACCAATTAATCAAGATAGTTGTAAAAGAACAATTCAAAGATAGACTGCACTAAAGTAAAATAATACAATTTGGTCAAAAATATAACATGCCTATTGTTATAAAGCCCAGGACAACAACCACTGCAACATAAGTTCAAATTGAGTTCAATTTCTTATCTAAAAGATCAATCTATCAAACCCTAAGCTAATAGTAAAGGTAACTCTTAGAACCCCTAAACTAAAAGTCATGTCATCCAACTGTAACTAAACTAAATCTATTACTAAGATTTAACAACCTAATAAAGGCTTCTATTCCTAGCCATTTTCTTTTTTTTGTAATTTTTTCGAATTTTATTTTTTAAAACTTTAAATTTTTTATTGATAATCTGGAAACGGGGACTTGGGCTGGGCTCTTGGGCCCGGTCGGCATGCAAGATAAGGTATGGGCTTTGCACGGGCGTGGGCCGCGCACGCAAAAAGGCTTACATTCGAAAGCCCAATCCACTCTGCTTTTAACCACCTCCGGTAGCCGGACCGCCACCGTGGACCACCAACGTTAACCTCCAGCCGTATGGCTCACAGAACCGAGACGATAACTTCCCGCCATCTCTCCGCCGGCGACCGATTCCAAGCACCACCGTCATTCACGCATGAAACAGGATGTCAAAGCAGTATGAATTACTCAAGTTCGACGAATCTATTTCATCGATGGTTCAGTTTTAGTCACAACGAACCAAATGACACCGATTTTAACTTGAGCATATCGTCGAACAAGTGGTGGGCGTCTCGGAGGACGGTTCTATAGGCGATACTAGAGCAACTTTCGATTCAACAGTGTCCGTATAAGCAGAGATTTAGACCAAGATCATCAAACTCTGGCCCGACACCATGCAGTTTTCCCACGACATCGTCACAGCATTAATCTCTGTTCTTGATCGTAATAGATGAGATGAGACAAAAAGGGTTTTTGGTCCTACCTTTGCCGAGAATGAGTTCCAGCCGCGATGATTACTAGTCCATCTTTACTTGAGGAAATTCCCGGGAAGCGTTGGCAAGCAAAACCAGAACCGCCGTAAGTATGATGTCAAGCGAACCCTGGCGGTCCTCGCTAACATTGCGTGGCCTCATCTAGCAGTTGCTAGAGTTGCACGAATTAGTATGATCCATCTCGAGCTTTGGATCAAATCGACCCACTAAAAGGAGTCCATAATACTTAAAAAGAAGTGTCTGAGATCCATTATAAAGTGATACATCAAGATCTTTATTATTTTTTCACTGATACTTTTGAATTAATATCTGGTTAATTCACTATCTTATTTAAGATCTTTTTGTTAGAAAAGGATGTAAAGTACTTTCCTCCATCATGCACTCACTTGATATTTGATACTAAATGAGAAATTCTGCTAACACAATCTCCTAAGGTCATGTCAAAATTTTCTAAAATAGGTGAAGGAATGCCATTTAACAGGAAAAAAGGATTCTCCTACTATAAATTTTACAAGAGATCGGCACTAGCCATATCTTACATATGATGTCACTTTCATAGCACCTCCCTAGAGCTACTACTTGTTCATTAAGGGTAAATCAATTTTAGGTGAGTCAGTTCCATCAATTCTACTAGTTCGATTCAATTGATACGATTCCTCTTTAGGAATTGGGAATTAGATAGGTTTTCACGAGATCTACCCAGAATCAATTGATCCGATCCTAACCGATCGATCTATCCGATCCTATTCTCAAATTGGATAGGGAGCAAGTCGTGATTGATTTACACAAACCTAACAAGGCTGAACTTTTGTGTCACAAGGGGTCAAATTGTGGTCCCTCAAATCTATAAATGTTTTATGTCCATTAGTTTAAAGAAGTAAACGCAACTGCCATTCCAATAGGGCATAATATTTTTGGCAAATCTCTTTCCATTTCTTGTCTTCATGTATAGGCGGATAGACAATATGCAAATATTGTGAGAGAGAAATTTGGTAAGAGGCATCTCTAGTGCCTAATAACCCTAAAAATATCTCCACATTAAAATTCCACATCAGTTTTGTCCTAAACTTTTGTTTTATCAAAAAAAGAATCACCCACTTTCATTTTAGTTCAAATCTCTCCATGTCCAAAAATCACCACTAGTATGAGAAGTTGTTGTTTTATACAAATGTAAAAATGTTGGTGGAGATATGGGTTCTCATGATGAGCCTCTAATAAACATTGTGTTAATAATTTTGAAGAAATTAGTGACGATTTTTAGACGCGGGGCAGATTTAAAATTATAATGAAAATTAATAATTTTCTTTGACAAAAAAAGTTTGACATAGAATTGAGTTGAACCTAAGAATAAACACTTTTTAGTCAAATTTTTTTATTTGAAGGGCGAAAATGTCGTCAGAGTGTTGTAAAATCGAAAATTCATATATGTTATAGCATTCTATGATGGAGTGTGGTACTGATGTTATGCATTAAATGTTCTGCCGAATTAGAAAGATGTCCTCCATTAGATATTGTGTGCTAGAAAAATCTCACCTACCAGCCGGGGCCAACACCACCATCCCTGTACTTTTAGATGTGACAGTTGAATTCTCCATACTCCATCATATGAAGAATATAATTCGAGGGCATCTAGTAATTTTGGCGAACTGCAGATGGAAACTTGTAATGGGATACAGGGAATTGGCTGTATGTGTATTAATATGTTGAGTTAAGGGAAATTTGCAAAAGTCACACTCCCAAGTTTTTCCTTTGTACATCTAGCGTCCTCTACATCCAAATGCATACTTTTAGTTTTTAAGTATTTAGTATCCTGCAATTTTCTTGATAATTTACTATAACACTAATGACATGGCTAGTTCTTGTGCTTTTCAATATTGTTCAATATCATTCCTATACTATTTTGGCCTGATGCGGTGCCTCAAATGTGTATCATTTTGTGCATGTTAGTTCTTCTATTGAAATTACAAGTGGAGAAGTTAAAGCGAATTGCTACATCATTGTTGATTTTTATAAAGTGAAATGAGCTGAATGGGACAAATTATTAAGAATTTTAAGAACCAATACTTGAAGAGAAAAGGAGAGGGAGGATCACGATGAGAAGGCCATCACCACCTCCAATCATATTACACATGACATGACAATAAGTAATGAAAGATTGCACCGTGATAAGGTTTTTGATGAACAATCGAAGATCTAGGGCTTGGTTTGAGCAAAATTCTATTATGAAGACGATGAGGCACTAAGCATGTGCTGTGTGACCTTCTTTGTTTTTTCTTTCTTCGTGTGTTCTTGAGCTTCATTGTCTTGCTAATATTGCACGACTCCGAGCTTAGTCCTCACCAATATCACACGGCCCCATTCAACAGTTGTCTAATTTGTCTCGAGTTGAGAAGCAAATTGACCCTTTGAAAGGAGGACCCAACACTTAGAAAAGAAGTATGTGATGGACCCATCCATTACAAAATATGACATACCAAGATCTTGATCATTTCTCAAGCAATACTTTCCAATTAGTCCCCAACCAAGTGCTCAATCCACCATCTCATTTAAAATCCTCTAGTTAAAAAGCCATGTAAAAATACTTTCCTCCATAACTCTACATATTGATATTAAAAGTTCTTCTTCTTTTTCCTTTCCTAGCAAAATCCAAATCAAAATTTTTGGAGTAGGTGAAGTAAGCGCTGTTTAACAGGGGATGGCACCAGCCATGTCATCCATGTACTGTCACTTTCCTTAGCACTTCCCCTAAGATAGAGGACTAAGCTCATTGATTCATATCTATACAAACCTGGCCACGGGCACCCACGCCCATCAACCTTCCACCTAACATTTCTCCGTACCTTCTCGATCTATTCCTTCCGTGAATTAACATATTAGGCTCATGAACATCGTTAAATTAGATTAATATCGTGAAAAATTAAGTACCTCTCGATAAACTAACGCATCTATTAATTATCGCGTGTCATCTAACTCAATAATTTGACGGTAAAATTAAATGGAAATTAATAAAGGATAATTTGTATTAGTTTGAATTTTTTGAATTTTGAATAAATTTATCACATGTGTAATAATTTAAGATTTTCATGATTAAAAAATTAATTTTATGGCATTTCGTGATGTTAATTATAATTTGTCAAATCTCTTCGTAATTTTCTAGTTTTAGGATGAAATGTCGTAATAATGTCGTAAAAATGAAACATCGATATTAAATTATGACATTTGCGGAGAAGATCTAAAATCCCTACCTAGTCAGGGCGGGGCCCACACCATTTGTCCGCCTCCTACGCCACCGATCCTCCTTCCAAATTTCACCAGATCCACCAACCCTCGCCCTCGCCCCCGACTCTCGATCCTGACCGTCCGTTCCTCCACTCCCAAACCCCGATTTATGTGACCCCTCCTCCTCATCTTCCCCGATCTCGCACTCTCTCTACTTTCTCTCTCTTCCCGACTCAGATCTCGATTCGTTCCGGAAGATCACCGGCGGCGGCGGAGGAAGATGGCGTTGCTCGTCGAGAAGACCACCGGCGGCCGCGAGTACAAGGTGAAGGACATGTCCCAGGCCGACTTCGGCCGCCTCGAGATCGAGCTGGCCGAGGTCGAGATGCCGGGGCTCATGGCCTGCCGGACCGAGTACGGCCCCGCCCAGCCCTTCAAGGGCGCCCGCATCACCGGCTCCCTCCACATGACCATCCAGACCGCCGTCCTCATCGAGACCCTCACCGCCCTCGGCGCCGAGGTCCGCTGGTGCTCCTGCAACATCTTCTCCACCCAGGACCACGCCGCCGCCGCCATCGCCCGCGACTCCGCCGCCGTCTTCGCCTGGAAGGGCGAGACCCTCCAGGAGTACTGGTGGTGCACCGAGCGGGCCCTCGACTGGGGCCCCGGCGGCGGCCCCGACCTCATCGTCGACGACGGCGGCGACGCGACGCTGCTGATCCACGAGGGGGTCAAGGCCGAGGAGGTGTACGAGAAGACCGGGAAGCTGCCCGACCCGGCCTCCACGGACAACGCCGAGTTCCAGATCGTGCTGACGATCATCAGGGACGGGCTGAAGGCGGATCCCAAGAAGTACCGCAAGATGAGGGACAGGTTGGTCGGTGTCTCGGAGGAGACGACCACCGGCGTGAAGAGACTGTACCAGATGCAGCAGAACGGGACTCTCTTGTTCCCTGCCATCAATGTCAATGACTCTGTCACGAAGAGCAAGGTACCCCTTTGTCTTCTCTCGTTTCCATTTGAATCCTCATTTGGGTTTTTGTTGGTTTTGGATTTGCTTTGGATCTGTACTGTTCCTCTGTGGATCAATGGGATCTGGGCAATGCGGGTCGTTTGTTATGTCTGGTCTGCTCGTTCGTTGTGGTTTGATTTGTTAAAGTTCTGATTTTTCATGTTTCGCGTTGGATCTGAACATTTGTCTTGATGATACATGAATCATTCGTAGGATCTACATCTATCAAATGTCCGCATCTTCAATCAATTGGCAGATACATCGTATCATGCTTGGGGTGTTATTGAATATGTAGTATCATTTGGTCTATGTAACATATTTAATAGAAGAAATGTGCACTTATAGTCACTTCATTAATAAAATGCTCGTGGAAACATATTAATATTCTAGCCAATAGTACAAATTTATGCACAAATCGATTTTTTTTTTTGATATTATTCTTGTCCCTTGTGCTGGCTGGCTCAGATATCTGGGATTTAATCTGTCATTACGGCTTATGGCCATAATTGTGAGAGTGTAGACATTCAAGTTTTAAGCAGCAGGAAGTAAAACTGAATAAATTTTGCATAGTGTTTGGTTTCAGAGTATTTGAGTATCTTGATGCTCATGTTGAAAGCACTGCCTCTTTAAATGAATTTCATTTCATATGGTATTTTTCTCTTATGGGGAAGAGAGAATATTGGGTCTAGTTTGTATTTCTACTTTCAGGAACTCTAGCTTGAGGAAACTTGTATTTGTCCCAAAATTTGCTTCTCCGGTGAACCGATACTGTATCTCTCCTAGTGTTTGTTCTGTTGTCTAGGAAAAGTAGCAGTATGGCTTTCCTTTCCAGTTTACTGAAAACTAATTAGCATAATTCTTTCTGGAAACAGTTTGATAACTTGTATGGTTGTCGCCACTCTCTCCCTGATGGTCTGATGAGGGCTACTGATGTCATGATTGCTGGAAAAGTTGCCGTGGTCTGTGGATACGGAGATGTTGGCAAGGGCTGTGCTGCAGCCCTCAAGCAGGCTGGTGCCCGTGTCATTGTTACTGAAATTGATCCCATCTGTGGCCTCAAGCTCTCATGGAAGGTCTCCAGGTCCTACCACTCGAGGATGTCGTGTCTGAGGCTGACATCTTTGTTACCACCACCGGAAACAAGGACATCATCATGGTTGATCACATGAAGAAGATGAAGAACAATGCCATCGTCTGCAACATCGGTCACTTCGATAATGAGATCGACATGCTTGGTCTCGAGACCTACCCCGGTGTTAAGCGCATCACGATCAAGCCCCAAACGGACAGGTGGGTCTTCCCTGACACCAAATCAGGCATCATTGTGTTGGCTGAGGGGCGTCTCATGAACTTGGGTTGCGCCACTGGGCACCCTAGTTTCGTGATGTCCTGCTCCTTCACAAACCAGGTGATTGCTCAGCTCGAGCTGTGGAAGGAGAAGGCTTCGGGCAAGTACGAGAAGAAGGTCTACGTCTTGCCCAAGCACCTGGATGAGAAGGTGGCTGCTCTTCACCTCGGCAAGCTGGGTGCCAAGCTCACCAAGCTCACCAAGGACCAAGCTGACTACATCAGCGTGCCTGTTGAGGGTCCATACAAGCCTGCTCACTACAGGTACTGAGCAAACCTTGTGAGGAGAAAAGCATGTATCCTCCGAGAAGCTTCGCTGTATCTTTCTCGTATTGATTCTTCGAAGAGCGGTAGGGTTCTGGCTTTGAATTTATTTTTATGGTTGGTGGGTCGGTTGGCTGGTGAGTGATTTGGAAGGGCACAAGACAGACTGATACAGTTTGAAGAGATAGCTGAGAAGTCTGGAGTTTGGGGATGAATAAAGATGGGAGGAGAAGGCCTGGGGCATCATATATATTCTAAGTGCTGCGGTTTGAATTTTGTTTGCGAGTGTTTTACTTTATTTATAGGAGTTTCTTTTTTTGCTGGGGTCTGGTTCTGTGAAGAACCAGACGAGAGAGTACTAGTTGCGGTCTATGGAACTATGAATGTTTTCATGCTAATCTATAATTCTAGTTGATTTTGCTTTACTACTCGGTGCGAGCTATCCTGCTCTGTTTCAAGCTGTTCACAGTTCTTACCTCTCCATTAACAAGCTGCTGAAGCTTAAATTTGTAAAAACAAAATACCCAACACAGAAAGATAATTTGAGAGAGAGAGGAAGAGAGAATCTGTGGATCCAGATCGGCCACCAGACGCCATGTTCACTCGAGCTTGAGCTCATGGTCATGGATGGCAATGAGCTCGTGTTTGCCATGACTGCTCGAGCTGCTGCCATGGAGGTTCGACCTTTGAGTTCAAGGATGTCATGATTGATTGTGCTCGGGCTTTGAGCTCAGGTTTTGGTCGCTCGAGCTCTGACCTCAATACGAGAGATCACAATCGCGAGATTTGGAACTTGTATTGCTGAAGCTTGCAGATATGGTCGCTCGAGCTGTGATCTCGCGGTCATGGCCGCTCTAGCTTCTGATCTTGTAGCCGTGATAGCTAATGGTAGTTGTGAGTAGAGAGAGAACATTTGAAAAATCAAAAAATAAATTGAGGTCATTACTACTCGGGCAAGCTCTTGCAATAGGAGATACTTGAGTAGGTAGTCGGTTGTAAGACCTTGCCCGACGGGTTGCCTACCAAGTAGTGGGTTTTTCACCTAACCTTACTCACCTCAGATACGGAGGTTATTGTACCTTTCCTATCCGGTTGGTTGCCTACTAAGTAGTGGGTTTTTCACTTATTTTTATTTATCTCAGATGCGAGAGGTTATTATATCTTTTGTATTTTGTGATAATTAAAATTGAAGTCATGATGTGGTGTTTATCTTCACCAATATAAGGCCTATTATTGCTGGTCCGTCTTTTTCTTCCCAACTAGGAGGAAATAGCAATGATTGTCACATCAAGAAGAGTATAACATTGGCAACTTTTTTCCATTTCATCCTCATAACTAATTTATCCTCGAGGGTTATTGTCTGAAGAGAGAACATTTGAAAAAAATAAAAAATAAATCGAGGTCATTACATAGTCGACTGCATTAATGCCATGTCATGAAATTATGTTGACATACCGATTTTGAGATGATTGATGATACTTTTTTTAAATTAAAAATGCTCTTTGAAAAAAAAAAAAAATTAGAGCTACAGATAAAAGTATTGGGACCGTTAGTGACAATAAATCCAAAATAAACTTAGCACTATGAGGACAACATGAAGACGTGAATTGTCTCAAATCTATTTAAAATAAAGTGACGTCCCATGTAGTTTTAAAATTAGGTTATGCAACCTAGACGATGGGAAACTAAATAGTCTCACGTCGTCCCATTTATCTTTTTTCTGTCAACGAAAGGTAGGGCGACGGGCATTTATGTCCTCTTTAGGCTTTTTCTACAGCAATTCTATACCAGTGTCGGAATGATCGAAACAAGTTGTAAACAGCAAATAACTCAATCAAGATGGCAATGGGGTAAGTCGGGTAGCTTTCTATAAGCCAATTTAGGAACGGTCCAACCCCCAATATCTTATGATGATGATGATGATGATTATTTCTTTTAGTTTATTATTTCTGTCCTTTCTATATGAACGATGGAAGAGTTAGTTTAAGGATTTATTTTGATTAGCGATCGGATAGGACCATTAATTATCATCTGAATTATTTACAACTTCTTAAGGAGTCTATGGTAATAAGTTTTTTCAAGTGAAATATCATTGTTCTTGTTCAATAGATGAAAAAAAGAGCATATTTCGTTATTTTTTTTATTGTTTTCGATAAGACAAGTGCATGAGTGTAAATATCCTGCTATCTGGAAGTTTATGAAATATCATGTAAAGGTCATAAATCATTTAAATCTAATCTTTAATATGTGCAAATAGTTTTAACTCAAATTGGTTTACATGTAATTTGATAGGATTTAAACATATAACCTTTGAATTGGTAAGTTAGAAATCTCCTAAAATCACCAATGACTACGCTTGACACAAATGTCCCTTAATTTTGGCCTAATATACAATATAGTCCCTCAATTTTTAATTTGTTCAATATTGTTCATTAACTTTAACCTAATGTGCAATATAATCTTTGAACTTTTAATTTGTTTAGTGTAATCCATGAACTTTTAGTACATGTTCAATTTAGTCCCTATATTATATGAAAATGTTAAGGATTGCATTGCCCATTTACCCAAAGTTCAAGTATTATTTGTGTTATTATCCATTTTTGTCGCTTATTTTTTACTAATTTAATATGTCGACAATCTTTCATGCACATATTGACAGAAAAAAATGATTGAACCATTAACTTAGTTACATTGGCAAATCTTTAAAAATTTAGGATTAAATTGGCTAAATTGAAAGATCTAGATTGAATTGGCATTTGCATAACATGTTTAGGACTTTTTTATTCATTTCCTCCCTAACTAAAAGAGTTAATTAAACAAGTATAAATATTTTTTTTACTTCGTATCCATTCTCTAAGATAACTATAATTTTCACTTCTCTATATTGGCTTTCCACTCTCAAAATGTTGTTGCTCTTGAATAATTAGATAAACTAGGTTAAGCTTTATGCATATATCTTTATGCATATATATATATTCGTTAAATCTTGCATTCACTAAATAAATCATCCAATTTAATTTGATGAACCTTCGCAAATATTGGATGATTCAAATTTTGGTCACGGCACTGTTAGCTGGCATGTGATCAAGTTTGTTTTGTATTTGCAATGATATCATTCTAATATCGTGATTGGTTCTGTTTATCACATCATTTATATAATAAAGTCATATAGAATTTTTGTTTGCAATACTCTGTTGATGTGACCTATGTTACTCTCATGAGCCCTAACCATTGAGTTTGGACAGCGTGTCATAAATAAATATGAGTCCCAACATGCTATTTTAGCATTCTAGCATCTTTAATAAATTCCCAAATAATTTGGAGTTTTGTTTCGTTTATTTCGTGAAAAAAATGATTTAAAAAATATTTTTTTACATATAATAGCTCGTATCACTTGAAAATTTTAGTAAACAAAAAATATTTTCATTATTGGTAACAATTTTTGTGGATGATGGAAATATTTTTTGTTCAATTATTTTTGTAAACAATACAAGTAATTATTTTTAATTATTTTTAAATAATTCATTTTCCAAGAAATAATCGTACTAAATTGGTCATAAAATCATCCCAATTCAATTCAATCTTTTAAATTGAAAAGAATATCTATTTTAATTGAAATATTGGTGGTCATCCTTGATAAAAAAAATTTAAGGAAATATAGATGTACAATGTCTAAACAACAATTAAGGGTGCATTTGGTAACTTGCCAATTCTTATGTTCTTTTGTTTTTTTATTACTTGGAATGGAACAAGAACATAAATCCGTTTGATAACGTCCATTAGTGTTTCTATTATTTGGAATATAAAGTTATTCTAAGGAATAGATTTGTAATAAAAATAAGAAGTAGAAAAGGTAGTTTTTTTATTCTTGCGAATAATTTCTAGAAAGTTATTTCTTGAGTTGTTACTACTCATGACTATCGTTGATTGTCGCTTGCCGCTGCTGGTCACTGGTTGCTGCCCTTCGCTCGGCTGTTGGAGATTGGTGACCGGTGCCCGGTATCGGCCTGGCCACTGGTTGTCGCCGCCATTGAAAAAAAAAGGAATATAAATTTTATTAGTCAGTACAAAATGTATTTCTATTTTTTTCTATTATGAGAATATAAAATTTTTGTTGTTACCAAATTTGTTATTTTACTCAGAAATTATTTTAGGAAGTAGAAATAGAAAATAACTATTTCTCAAAAAATATTATTCCTATAAATAGAAATGTTACCAAATGCACCCCAAATTAAATTTCTATGAAAACATGACTAACCATAATAATTAATGAAACCAAAAATACAACCTATATCAAAGTCAAGCGTCATGTCTAGACACCCTAAAGCTTGTACCATATCTCATTAAGGTTATAAAAGATCATTTTATATGATATATCGCCATGGCAGCGATTTTTGAGGAAAATTAACTGAAAGGATTGCATTGAAATTTTGTGCAAAAAGTTAAAACTAAATGATAAAATTAAAATGTTTAGTACTAAGTTGACAGGGGTATGATAGCTTTATGATTAATTGGACAATTTCCCTTATTTAAAAATTTCCAATGATTAAAAATAAACTTTTGACTGCATCTTTTCTTCCCGTCTAACTAAAATATATATATATATATATATATATATTTATTTATCTTGATTGCTGATCGAGTAAAACCAAAGAACATTGTCCTTCCCTTTTAGACTCCTCCTTCATCAACCATCTTGAAGTAACGTGTGTTCAATACTTTCTAAAATTATTATAAGTTCCACACTTACTTATTCTAGATGTTTATTTATTTATTAATTAGTTTTCAGCAACTTCTGAACCGTCTTTGCAAGTTTTGTATTATCAAAATTTTCATCTTAATTTCTTCTTTAGAATGAGATCTGGGAAAAATGCCCACAAATTTGGGATCGATATAAAAATATCCATCGAATATTCTGTTTAAGTGATATTTTTAGTTTTAGCGTTTGTTATTGATTTATCGAGTCGATTTCCTTTGAAATATCAGTAATTAACAGAAAGTAACTAAAATATTAGGTGTATCACGGCGAACATTTTGCCCTCGCATACTTAGAAAACCGGGCTCCATCCCACTTTCAAAATAAGATAAAAGACATTTTTGAATTTCTTTATTGGAAAAAATGAAAAAAATGAAGAGAACTCAGCTGCGGGTGTCGGGGTCTGGAGTTCAGGCTGTCTGAGACCTGAGTATGAGCATCGGCTGAGGTTGCCGGTCGAGAGTTCGGGACTGTTCGTCGGGAGTCTCGAGTTAGGGATGAGACAGGGATTAGGGCTATTTCTCCAGTGTTTAATAGTTAAGCACTTGGTTAAAACCAGAGATAGTCTTGTGGCAGATTTGATTACTGAAAAGGAGGTATGATTTTTTTTTAATGTAAACGCACATTTTCCGTTGGTCATGAAGCGGAAATTCTTTCCTTTACTCTTATTCCCGGGCTATCTAAACGTCGAAAACGGAAGATATACTTTGTAACGGTTGATATTCCTGATTATACTTATTCTGTACAGTAGATTATACGGTCAAAACTAACCCCCCTTTTCTCTCTCTAGACTCTCTCTCTCTAGTCTCTCTCACGCAACAGAAGCAATGCTCTTTCTACAGGGAGAAGAGAAAAGACGGAAGGAAAAAGCATCAGATAGCTCGACGATGGTCAGACATTGCCGGGTACGAACCAAACCAGCCACCTCTCTCTCTCTCTCTCTCTTCATCATCTCACACAAAGCATGCATTGACCAACCCTCTGTCGTTCTTTCAGTTTCGGCACCCTGCGCAGGAAACCCTAGTCCTTTTCTGATTTTTCAGCTCGCGACAAACGTGAACCCGAAAATGCTTGCTGCGCTTCCTACAATACTACAATATATACACACACAATATATTTAAAATTACGATAATGATGCCTAATTAATATGTACAAAATATTGGGAATTTTTTTGGAGAGAAGATAATGATATTTGTTTGGGTTCATTTTAGTGCTAAGTCGAATAGGGGGAGCAAAACATGTGACGGGGGAACAAATGGAAAGGGTGATCAATCTATAGTTGGTGGCGTCCAAAACGTTAGGACAAGGACATGCATGAGTGCACTTCACTCGATTAAATTAATTACCATAGTTGTTAGTTAATATATGGAATAGGTTAGATTATCATGGTTGGAGTCGCAGAAATCTCACATAAATCCCTCATGCCCCCTAATTGAAAAAAGGAAAAAACTTATGAAAACACTATTTTTTATTTGTTTAGGGATTGGGAAGAGATGACCAATGTAGCTACGCCCTTTGGGTATTGTTACTAGGATTGTAAGTCGATTTGAGTATTACAGGTAGTCAACTTGAGTATTCAATCCACCTGTCGATGTATGAGCTGTCATTGCAAGTCCATCAATGCATGAGAAATTAGGATGTCTCTCCACACAATCGTCTACAAATCGACGTGACAAAATTTAGCCACAAGTTAATATGAGCGAATTCCACTTGACCCATGGTTATCTTACTTAAAGAATCAATGAAATGTCTCAAACTTCTCGTATGCAAATCATTAAGTTAAGAAGATACGCGTTTGATCCTATTAATGCAAAGTCCTGGCCATGCGAATTGTTTAGTATTTCGCATATTTTCCACAAACCGATTGTCTTGAACATATCAATTATTGACCGTCAATGTAATTCAAGATGTCCCTATCTTATCATCATTTTCTTGACCTAGAGATATTATAAGGTGCTCCCGAATGAGGTTATGTATATCCACATATTGTCGTAAATACCTGGGACCTCTTATTTCTTAATATATGTATATTTGTCAGAGCGTGACGAGTCGCCTTCTTTGTCCTCACCTGCCACCCTGCCGCAGCAGCAGCATCCATGGCGGTTTGTCTCTTCTCAAAACGAGAAATAGGAGAAGGCCAAAAAAGCATTTTTATATAAAAGAAAAAGTTTTCTCTTCTTCCTTTTTCTTCCCTTTCCTCCCAAATTTCACGCCGGTCGGACATTTCGAAAACCAAAAAGTTGGTCTTTCTTAAATTGATTTTTAATGGTAAAAAATTAGCCAACAAGAAGAGGTAACTGTACCCGGAATCGATATGATAAACACGAGTAATTCCTTCAATATATCTTCTTTAATACTCTCATTTTCTATATAACACTGTAAAAAGGGAAATACAACTAAAACGTAAGAAGAAGAAGAGGTATCGACTAAAATCTATATAAAGAGTGAGCATATTCAGCGGCAACAACGTCGTCGGATATATGTTCTGGCGAGGTTACGCAAGACGTTCACAGCCAGAGGGCACCGGCGTCATTGAGGAGTGGGACGAGGGTGCTGGGTCCTGAGGTCGCCCAGGAACTTGCCACCCACGGAGACCACCGGGAGCACCTGCCAGTCGCGGGTGGCCGTCGGGGGAGAACCGGTGGATGACAGCATAAATATCGTCTGTCTAGGGTTCTGGGGCAGGGTGCTGAAAGGACGAGCAGTTTCGGTATATATGCGACAGAGGGTTGGCTGGTCAATGCATGCTTTGGTGAGATTAATAACAATGAAAACGGGAGAGAGAGGTTGGTTCGGTTCAGTTCGGTTCGTAGCCGGCAATGTCTGATCATTGTTGAGGTATCTTCTGCTTTAGCTTCTCTCTTCTATCTTCTCTTTGCTGAAAGAGCAAGGCTTTTGTTGCGTGAGAAAGACTAGAGAGAGACTAGAGAGAGAGTCTAGAGAGAGAATAGAGAGAGTCTGGACAGAGAGGGGTAGTCTTGACTGTAAGTATATTGAGACCGTATATTCTACTGTACAGAATACGTATAATCATTGAGGCTGTCGTGTTTTCTTCAAAAAATTAACTGCCGGAACGTATTTTTTTTTTCTCATTTTCGTAGTTTAGATCGCTCGGGAATACAAGTCAACGAATTAACGAAAATTGTGCGTTTAAATTTGAAAAATTATTTTTATCTTTTAAAGGTAATTACCTTTTTTCAAAATATAACCTGAGATCCTGACCAAATCTAATTTTAACCTGAGTGCTTGACTAAGTCAACAGGCGCATGATCAATTTTGTTTCATATCTATGATAATATGATTCATATATTGTGATTTATTTTATCCATCACATTATTTACATAATAAGGATTATTATAAACCCAAAATAAACTAATGTATTCTTTTGAGCTAACGAAAAAAAAAATTCTTATCAATATTTATTTTTCGATTATCTGTGTTTTATTTAAGTTAGTTTTCTCCTAGTTTCTACTTATATATATATTTTCATTTTTATGGCAATCGAGGATAAAATGGAGATTTCCTTGAAAAATCATACGAACCCCTTAAAAGTCATTGACATCACACATGCTGATGGAAAAAAATAATGGAGAAGTAACGATTGTAACAAAATGAAAATCTAGGGAGTATTTTGTGATAGTTGAAACGTTGGAAGCACACGTGTATCATCTCCAAATTTCAAGGAGCTTTATTAATTTTTCCTAAGGGTGTGAGGTTCCAAGGTGAATACAGTAGTTGTCCCTATCCTTGAGCCTACCCTAAGGATACCGATTCCAAATTTTGAAACTTTGAAACTGTCAGTTCCACGGGTTTTAGGATATCATGTAGTACTCTGTATTTTTTCAACTGGTTCGATAAAAAGAATTGACGTTCTAGTTATTGATCCATTGAGCATTCAACATGAAATATATATGGTTAAATGACAGAGAGCTAAAATAATAGAATCGAGAGTAACAAAAACAAAGAAATAAATCACTCTGCACCCATCATTAAATAGATAGGCTTTCATGAAAGTCTGACACACTTAACTAAAAACATAGGTTAAAATGCATTCATAAGTCATAGAAGAGCTCATCACATCAAGGTGGACGGTGGAACCTACTATGTATTTTGGTTTCGATTTTATGAAATCAATAACCTACCACGAGTTTTAATAACCATCTTCAAACTTATGGCTTTGTGACACCCCTAATTCCCTCTCATTTAAAAAAGAAAAGAAAAGAAAAAAGAAGAAAAGAAAATTGCTCTATTTAGTGCTCATGATGCTTATCCTCATGCAAAACTCAGTGCAAAATGTCCCCTTCTGTTACGAGCAAAACCGATCGGTGACGCAACGGTCAAAGATTTCTGAATCGGCTACGTCCGATTGCATTTTGAAACCGCCGCCAGGCCAACACTTCCTGGCCGTTTGATCCTCCAAGCTCCGACTCTGATGACGACGACGGTGGTGATGGAGATGAGATCACCGTCGATCGTATCATTTGAGGGACAGAGGACTGCGAACCGACGGCATACGACAACGGTCAAAGGATCAAAAGAACGAGCATCACATAACGGTCAAGAAACCATAAAGCATCTTTACTTTGTAAGTGGGTGTATATATATATTTAGATTTGCATGGCGTGACCAGCACATTAAATTTTGCGAATTTGATAAATACTGCCGGAATTGATAATTCGGACAACCTAATTCGAGGGCACCTAAGGTCAAGAAAACGATAATAAGATATGGACGTGTTGAATTGCATTGATGATTGATAATCGGTATGCATTCAGATAGTCGCTTAGTTGAAGATTTACGTCTTTAGAGTACTAAACCTCTGAACTACAAGAAATTTATGTTAATGTGGATTCAACATGTACCTTTTATGAATTTAGAGATATATTCATTAGACATCCTAAAATCTGTTACGAAAGTGTAATTGAATATTAAAAGTTTTAAAAAGTGCAATTGAGTCCTTTATTAACTCCGTCCAATTTGGCTAATGGAAAATATTGACGTGACTTTTTTTATTATTTTCTCTCTCCTATGTAGCTTTGACATGACTAAAATAAGAAAGAGAAGTCTAAAAGGATATAGTTTTGGTCCAAATTTAATTTTTAATATAAATATTAGATTAAATTAAAAAAATAAAGGTAGCAAAGTAGCGAGGGCTTGCAAGGCCCTCGCTACCATTGTTGCCCCACCATTATTGGAAAGGGCTAGCGATGGTGGGACGAGGGTTGATCGAGGTTGTCGAGCCCCGACCAATAGGGGTGATCGATTCCCGGTTCGGTTTGGTTCCAATAGAAATAATTTTTTTTTAAAAATACTAGAAATATTATTATTTTAGCTTCGATGAATCGTGATCTTTGTTGCCAAACTTACTTGGTGAGAACGACTCTGCACAGCCATACGAACAATCCGTACTCTTCTTTCATGTTCTAATACAATCAATGAAGAAGAAGAAGATGAGTGATAGGCCTATGTGTGTCTATTCCCCTTAGAGTTCTCCATTGAATTGGTGGAAAGAGTGGAGGGGAACCTCGATAATTGAGATGGAGAAGGCCGGTTCATCAGGTTCATCGCCGAAGAAGTGGGTTATTGCAATTTTTTAAGAAATTAAAAAAATATATTCTAAATAGAAAATTGTCGGTCTGGTTCTCCCATATAACCGGGAATCGGACCGAAAATCACCGGTTCCATTTTTATGGAACCGGGAACCGGATCGATGCTCTCGGGAACCGGACCAAACCGGCCGGTTCGGTCCGGTCTGGGCGGTTCCCGATTCGGGCGGTCCAATGTGCTCACCCTACCAACCAATGGTCAACAACCTTGGTTGACTGTAGGTAAGGGTCTATGGGCCCTTGCCCAAATCAAGCCAAGGGTCACCACTAATTGTGGTGGGGCTGGGTAGTGACCCCGCCCCAGCCAACGGCAACCCTCACTTGCAATTAGCCAAGGTTGTCAGTTATTGTTCAGGGCTTGACTAACCCTCACCCTATCATTGCTGGCCCTTTTCAACAATGGTGGGCAACGATAGTGAGACCCCTGCAGGCCCTTGTTGGTTTGCTGCTTTTTTTTTTTAATTAATTAAATTACTATTTATAGTAAAAATGAAATTATGAATGAAACAATATCGTTTTGAGCGTATCTTTTTTGTTTTGGCTACGTCAATGCCACTTAAGATAGAGAAAGTAATAAAAAAAATCATGTTAGCATTTTTCATTAATCAAATTGGACAGAGTTAATGAAATGACTCGATTATATTAATTTGATAAGTTTTAGAATTTTTAGTGAACATATTTAACATGAGAAGTTGAGATATTTCATTGATTCTTTAAGCAAGATAGTCATTTGCTTAGTGGAATTCGCTCATTTTGATATGTAGTTATATTTCATTGTATTAGTTTGTAGACGATCATGTGAAAAGACTTTTCTACTTCTTGCATGCTGATAGGCTTGCGGTGATGGCTCATACATCTATAGGTGGATTGAGTACTCAGATGGACTACTTGTACTTAGACCGACTTGTGGTCCTTGTAGTAAGACCCAAAGGGCATATAGCTACACCGGTCATCTATTCCCAATCCCTAAATGAATAGATAGGAGCATCTAATAAGTTCTTTTTATGTATATTATTTTTTGTGATTAAGGGCATGAGGAATTTATTTGAGAGCCTTATATCTCCAACATGATAAACGAGTCCATCTACTCAATAGAAACTAACAACTATGGTAAAAAATTTAATCAGGTAAAATGCATACATTTAGGATGCCACCAACTATAAATTGATCACCCTTTTCCTTTGTTTGCTCCATCCCATGTTTTGCTCCTCCAATCGACTCAATACTAAAATGAACCAATGTTGTGTACATGGTAATTAACCACTATTATCGTAATCTCAAATATATATGCGCAAGAGAAAAATACTCGAAAGTGAGAAAATGATTAAGTGAAGTGAGCGAGATGATTTTGAAAGAAGCAACTGATTTCTGACGTCATAAATACCTATGATTTATTTTTTATTAACATATAAGAGATGAAGGTTCACGTTCCTTGGGGAGCTTAAAAAGCAGAAAAGGAATATGGGGACAACCGTTGGTCAAAAACGCATGCCGTTTTTGCACGTTGACCGCCTCACCTTTTGGGAGAAGTTTTTGGCATATTTGCATTTGCATGCGTTAGACGTTGTCCGAGGGCGTGACGTCTCGCCCTCTGTGCTACGTGGCGGTTCGTCTATTCTCAAAACGAGAAAATTCAGAAGGCAAAAAAAAACATTTTATTAAAAAAATTTATAGTTTTCTCTTCTTCTTCTTCTTTCTTTTTCTTCTTTTTCCCCAAATTTCAAGGTCGGATATTTTAAATTAGCCAACAAGAAGGGGCAACAGTACTAGGAATCGATATGAAAAACATGAGTAATTCCTTCTATATATCTTCTTTAATACTTTCATTTTCCATATAACACTGTAAAAAGGGAAATATAGCTAAAGCCTAAGGAGAAGAAGAAGAGGTATTGACTAAGATCTATATATAGAGTGCGCATATTCAGCGGGGACGGCGTCCGGAATATGTTCCGGCGAGGGCACCGAGATGCTCACAGCCAGAGAGCGCCGGCGTCCTTGAGGAGCGGGACGAGGGTGCCGTTGATGTGGCAGGCCATGAGGGTCTCGAGGCCGCCCAGGAACTTGCCGCCCACGAAGACCGCCGGGAGCACCTGCTGGTCGCGGGCGAGCTGGTGGAGCACGGCGTGGATGTCGCGGCCGCCGCCGTTGAGCTCGTCGAGCTCGACCACCGTGGGGCCGACGCCGAGGCCGAAGAGGAGGGTCTTGGCCACGGTGCACATGCAGCAGCCGCTCATGCTGAAGAGCACCACCGCGTTGCCGGCGGCGAGGCGCCTCACCGCATCGTAGGAGCTCCCGGGCTTGCACGGCGTCACGCCGTTGTTCACCGGGATTCGTGCGGCTTCCTTGGGCATCAGTTGCATGGTTTCTTCTTTCACAGAGAGAGAGGCAGATGGTTGAGAAGAGGGGATGATTCTGAGGGAAGATGACATGCTCTGGTGAGATTAAATATATGAGAAACGAGAAAAAGCAAGATGGAGAGAGAGAGAGAGAGAAAGAGGTGGTTCGGTTTGGTTCGTACCCGGCAATGTCTGACCATTGTTGGGCATGGCTTTTGTTGCGTGAGAGAGAGAGAAAAGAGAGAGTCTAGAGAGAGGGGGTAGTCTTGACTGCCGTATAGTCTACTGTACAGAATACGTATAATCAGAAAACTAACTGTCAGGAAATATCAAAACTCGGTGCGAAAAAGTTCCCTTCTGTTATGACCGATGCCGACCGGTGACGCAATCGGTCAACGATTTCTTGCAGGCCTATGTGGGGACCGCGCACTGGCCTCGCCGGTCTGGGCCGATGCTCCCGGCTGTCCGATCCTCTAAGCTCCGGCTTGATGGTGACGGTGGTGGTGAGATCACCATGAGCACTTGAGCAGAGCAAAATTTCTATCTTTGATATTTTCTGACTTAATGGGGAGATAAATTTCTAACATAGGATAAATTTCTATCTTTGATAGTCCACTGTACAGAATACGTATAATCTAAATGGGGAGCACCTAATAATATCTTGAGGCCAAGAAAATGATGATAAGATAGGGACATCTTGAATTACACCAACGGTTGAAAATATGCGTGTTAACATGATCGGTTTGTTGAAGATATATGGAATGCTAAACCTTCATGCTGCAAGTTGTGGATCGATTCTTAATTTAATGGTTTGAACATGAGAGAAATTCGAGATATTTCATTGATTATTTAAGCAAGATAATCATTAACCGAGTGGAATTTGCTTATTTCAACTTGCTACTAAATTTCATCGCGTTGATTTATAGATGATTGTGTGGAGAGGCTTCCCAAGTTCTCACGCATCGATGGGCTTGTGGTGATGGCTTGTACACCCACAAGTGAAATTAAGTATTGAGGTCGCCTACCCGTAATATTCAAATTGACTTGCAGTCCTCGTTGTAACACCCAAAGGGTATAGCTGCATTGGTCATCTCTTCCTAATCCCTAAATTAATGAAAACAAACGTTGAATAATTTTTTTTGGGGAAATTGACACAAACAGTCTCTGAACTTTGGCTAAATTGCAATTTGGTCTCTGACTTTTTAATTTGTTCAATTTGGCCCTTGAACTTTAGCATAATGTGCAATGTAGTCATTGAACTTTTACTTTGTTTAATGTAATCCATGAACTTTAGATATACGTTCAATATAGTTATTCTATAATTATTCAAGACCAGGGACTACATTAAATATTTATGTATAGTTTATGGATTGTATTGTACATGTATTAAAAGTTTAGTGATTGCATTGAATAAATTAAAAGTTCAAGAGCCACATTACACATTGTGCTAAAGTTCATGAATTAGATTAAACAACTAAATTGTACATTTAGTGAAAGTTCAGAGACTGTTTGTACCATTTCCCCCCTTTTTTTGTTTGTGATTAGGGGCATTAGGAATTTATGGGAGATTTGTATACTTCCAACATGATAACCTAACATAACCCATCTACTTAATAGTAACTAACAACTACGGTAATAAATTTAATTGGGTAAAATGCATTCATATGTTACGGTCTGTGATTCTCCCATATTCGTGAACTCTTGTGAGTGGAGCTCAAGGTTATTGAGTGAAGAGTGAGTAATGCAGATGAGATAAATACAACTGGTTTGTGAGAATGACGTCAGAATGGTTGGTGCTAGGAGTTCTAGGATGAAATGAATACATGTCTATGAAACTCTGAAGGCAGGGTTGGCCTTCCTTGCACAAATTGGTTAGGAATAAATGCCACCATAGCAAGCCGAAACCAATTATGGAGCCTAAGGTAATTTGTTGTCTCATTCGATGGACTAGACGTTTGAGCTAAGCTGGGTGTGATATGGATCCGATAGAGGAAGCTATTTGCCATATTGTTCTCTTAAACAACTATAGAAAGAAGGTTGACCTGATGTTTTTAGCTTACTAGGCACCGTACGGGCTATTCCACAAGGAACTAGCGGCTTGTGGCATATGCATGTCATTGTCCTAAAAGTTTTGAATGCCACCTACTATAGATTGATCACCCTTTTCATTTGTTTCCTTCAAATAACCTTGGCCATCACATGTTTTGCTCCCTATTCGACTTAGCACTCAAATGAACCCAAACAAAAAATCACCACCTTCTCTCTAAAAAAAATTGCCAATATTGTGTACATATTAATTAGGCATCATTATCATAAATTTCAATATAATACGTGGGGCAAAAATACCCAGAGTGAGAAAATGATTAAGTGAAGCGAATGGGATAGTTTTCAAAGAAGTAATTGATTTCTTATGCCCTAAATTATATATGTATGTGTGTGTATGTATAGAAAAGGGGATGAAAATGATTGCTTGTAGCAAGTATTTCGGCTTCACGTTCCTGGCGAGCTAAAGAAGCAGAAAAGGAAGATGGGATACCGTTAGTCAAAAACTACATGCCGTTTTGCATGGGGTTTGGCACATTCGCATGCGTTAGGCGTTGTCAGAGCGCGACGTCTCGCCCTCTGTGTCTCATGCTTGCGTCACCGTCGTTCGCTGGGATTCCTGCAGCTTCCTTAGGCATCATTTGCATGGCTTCTTCTTTCCCAGAGAGAGAGAGAGAGAGAGAGATATGGTTGAGAAGAGATATGCTGATTCTGAGGGAAGATACTGTCTAGGGTTTTCGCGCAGGATGCTGAAAGAACGACAGAGGATTGGTCAATGCATGCTTTGGTGAGAGAGAGAGAGACTGGTTGGTTTGGTTCGTACCCGGCAATTACTGACCGTCGTTGAGCTATCTGCTGCTTTTCCTTCTCTCTTCTCTTCTCTCTGTAGAAAGAGCATGGCTTTTGTTGCGTGATAGAGAGAGAGAGGCAGTCTTGACTGTAGGTATATTGTGACCGTATAGTCTACTCTAAAGAATAAGTATAATCAGAAAATCAACTGTTACAAAGTATATCTTCCGTTTTTGGAGTTTAGATAGCTTGGGAATACGAGTAAAGGAAATAATTTTCGCTTCGTGACCAATGGAAAATGTGCTTTTACATTAAAAAAATTATCTCTCCTTTTCGATAATTAAAATTCCTTTTTCTTTAAAATATAACATAAGATCTGCTACAAGACTATCTTTAATTTTGATCCGAGTGCTTAACTATCAAACACTGGGGAAGTAGCCTTAATCAAGATTCTCGACAAATGGCCCCGACCCACAACCTCAGCAGATGCTTTAACTCAGCTCTCAGACGGCCAAAGTACTTTGGTTTTGGTCGATCAACAACCAAGATGAATAATTTCTTTTTCTTTTTTTAGATTTTTTAGCTAGACAAGGAGAAAAGACACTTTCAAAAGTTTATTTTTAATTTTTGGAAATCCTTAAATTGAGAAAATTATTTGATTAATCTTAAATTTATTGTATGAATGTCAATTCGGTTATAACATTGTAATTTTGTCAATTCGATCCTAAATCTTTGTGTGAAATTTTAATGCAATCCTTTCGAGTAATTTTCATAGGAAATCCATGACGTGATGATTTATCATGTTGGATGGTTGACGATGACTTGACCTAAAATTAATTATGATACAAACTTCAGGGTGTCTTGACATGATGCTTGACTCAGATAATTCTGACAACCTAAATCAAGAGCACCTAATAATATCTCGAGGCCAAGAAAACGATGATAAAATAGTGAAATTTTGAATTACATCGATGGTTGATAATTGGATGCATTCAAACAATCAGTTTGCTGAGGATTTACGGAATGCTAAACCTTCTTGCCACAAGGACTTTACATTAATGTGGATCGAACGCATCTCTACTTGACCTAATGGTTTGAACATGAGAAATTTGAGATATTTCATTGTATCTTTAAGCAAGATAATCATTAGTCGAGTACAATTTGCTCATTTCAACTCACAGCTAAATTTTGTCATGTCTATTTATAAACAATCATGTGGAGAGACTTCTTGACTTCTCATGCATCAACGAGCTTGTGATGATGGCTTGTACACCTATAGGTGGATTGAGTATTCAGTCGACTACCCTTAATACTCAATCGACTTGTAGTCCTCATAGTAACACTCAAAAAATATAAGTGCACCGATCATCTCTTCCCTATCCCTAAATTAATAAAAAGGAAAATTTCAAATAATGGTCTAAAGTGCCATTGTTTTCTTAAATATGAATTTGAAGTAGACACCGTTTCAAAAAAGGGGCCTAAAGTAGCTATATTGATCTCAAATAAGGGTTTGAAGTAGCCAAATCATCTTAAATAAGGACTTTTGGTTGGCTAGTGACTATTTTGACCATCAGGGAAAGGGTATTTTAGTTTAAAAAATTCCAAGTATATTTTTTTAATTTCTTATCTTTCCTTTCATTTTCTTTTTTCTTCTTCCCTCCATCAACTATTATTGCACCTTGTCAATGGTCGGTGGAGGTTGTCGACCTCAAGTGAGGGCCAGCAACGTTGGCGCTAGGCTAGGCTAGGGTCTCCCTTGCTAGCATTGAGCAAGAGTGAGGGTAGCCCTTACTTGAGTTCGGCGGCCTCCACCATGGCCGACAAAGGGAAAAAGAAAAAAGAAAAAAATAAATAGAAAGAAGAAAAAGGAAAAAAAATTAAAAAGGCAAAAGACGAAAATGCCCTTCAGCTGGTGTGGTTAGTCTCTTCTTTGAAATTGATATGGCCACTTCATACTTTTATTTAAAAAAATGAGAGCACTTTAAGCCTTTATTTGAAACAATGTCCACTTTAACCTATTATTTGAGAGGATGAGAGTATTTTGGGAAAATTACCCAGATAGTGTTAAACCTATTACAATTTTTCCAATTTAGTCATAAACCTTTTTTTTTTTTACCAATTCAATCCTAAACCTTTTATAATTGTGCTAATTTAGTCCATTTGACCAAAATTGATTAGCCATTGTTGACGCGGATGCTAACCAGCTTGTCTAGCATAAGCTAATTGGCCGATTTTAACGTGGCAATTTTTTAATAATATTTTATTTTTTCGATTTTTTATATTTATTTTTCCCTCTCCCTCCTTCTTTTGGCTGGCCAGAAGGTATGGATGGCGAGCTTGTCCTCACCATTGCTGGGCAAGGTCGAGCTCGCCCAACCATGGTGAAGCTTGCCCTCGCCTAGATTTGGCAAGGGCGAGCCTCAACGTCGCGAAGCATGCTAAAGCTGTGTCATTCACGCCTTGAGCCTCACCATCGTGAAGCTCAACTAAATTGGTCAGAAACACCAATTGCTTTGGCCGAGGTTCCTCTTACTTTCTTTGCAAGACCCAGCAACGACCAATTCATGCCTTGGGCATCTCCGTAGATTTCCTACAATTGAGGCTTCCGAGGAGCTATTGACCCACGGATTTGTCAATGTTCAGCTTCAAGGAGCCCTCATCCAGCGAATTCCACCCTTCTTGTTAAGAGGCTGAAGCGCCGTGATGGCGAGGGCGAGCTCACCTAATGCCAGTGAGGCCTCGCTAGTGGTTGTCGAGGACCTCATTGGCCATACCCTTTGGCCACTCCAGTGACTGGCCAAAAGAAGTAGAAAAAAATAAATAAAGAGAGAACAAAGGAAAAAATAAAAAATTAATAAAAAATTCGAAAAAATAAAATATTATTAAAGAATTGCCATGTTAGCCTTAGGCTAGCCAGCTGGTGTCGATTAGCGTTCACGTTGCCATCGGTCGGTTAATTTTGGTTGGGTGAATGAATTCACATAATTGCAAAATGTTTTATGATTGAATTGACATAATTGTAAAATGTTTATGACTAAATTAGCAAAAAAAAAGTTTACAATTGAATTGGAAAAATTGTAATAGGTTTAGGACTCCTGAGTATTTCGGGCCCTTATATGGAAATTTCCCTTAATAAAAACAAGCGTTTAATAAGTTTTATTTTTATTTTTTTCATGATTAGGGGCCATGAGGAATTTATGTGAGAGTCTAGACTTCCAGCATGATAACCTACCCTAATCCATCTACTTAATAGCCACTAACAACTATGGTAATAAATTTAATCGGGTAAAGTGCATTTATGCATGTCATTGTCCTAAACGTTTGCCACCAACCATAGATTGATCACCCTTTCCATTTGTTTCCCCCATCACATGTTTTGCTCTCCCGAAAAATTTCCCAATATTGTGTACATATATTGACTAGGCACCATTATCGTAATTTCAAATATATATGTGAGGGAGAAAATATCCAAAGTAAGAAAATGATTTAAGTGAAGCGAACGAGGTGGTTTTGAAAGAAAATCAAACAAACAATCATTCTGATTTCCTTTTCTCTACAATTCAGAGGCATTTATCAAAATCATAAAATTTACTGTTTTGGTGATGCTATGCAAATTTTAATTTGTATATATACACACACATACACACGATAAAGTCATGATTTTTTACTGGTTTCTTAACCGTTTTGTGAAGCTCGTTCTTTTGACTGCTGTCGTATTTTGTCGGTCGCAGTCCTCTGTCCCCTGAATGATATGATGATCTCACCACCATCGTCGTCATCGGAGCCGGAGATTGGAGGATCAGACGGCCGGGAAGTGTTGGCTCGACGGCAGTTTCAAAATGCAAGAGGGATGCAGTCGATTAAAGGCCTGCTGATGTCGGCGAGCGAGACCTGTGCCGGTCCCCGCATCGGCTTGCAAGAAATCGTTGACCGTTGCGTCAGTTGGTGTTGCTCGTAACAGAAAGGGGGGATTCTGAGCAGAGCAATTTTTTTTTTTTTTTTTTTTAATGAGATGGAATTAGGGGTAATGTGAAAGCTGCGGGATCGACATGGTTGGATAGATCATGAGAGATGGGTATAATGTTTTTTAATTAAATGTATGTGTACATTGATGATTTATACTTTCTATTTTTTCTTTATGACATTTTCACATTTGATCCAGCCCTCTAGGAAAACGATTGTCCGACTTCCATTTGACCGTCCATCTCTATGTGATGAACTTTGCCATGTCTGTAAGGATACGTTTTAACTTATGCTCTTAGTTGAGTGTGATAGACTTTCATGTAGGCTGATTTATTTAAATGACAAGTGAAAAGTGATTTATTTCTTACTTTTGATGCCATTATTATTTTAGTTCTTTGTGTCCTTAACCGGGTATTTTGTGTTGAATGCTCAATGCGTTAATTCTCCGTTATTTTTTTTGTTAGCATGTGCAGGGGGTCGTATGAGTTTTTAAGGCAATCTTTATTTTAACCTAAATTACTGTAAAATGAAAATAATATATATTAGGAGAAAACTAAATTAAAAAAAAATTCTTTTCATTAGTTAAAAATGATACATTGGTCAATTTTGAATTTATAGTGAACCTCGAATTGGAAATAATTACTGATAATATTAAGCGAGTTGACATGATTAGAAGCCCGAATGTCATCAACAAAGACCAAATTTCACTAATTTCAACTTGTTTTTCCTCTTGTAGATATTTTCATTTATGCATCTGTATTTTGGAGTTGATAATAGAATTCTTAATATTTAATTGAGGTGTTTTTGGATCACATAAAAGAAAAATTGATGCATTTAGCATTGGATGAAGTCTTCTTGAATGCAAATGTAAGGTTAAGTTATGCATGCAAACGCATAACTAAAGTGTAAAAATGTTAAGCTAATAATATTAAACAACAAAAAAAATTGTTAGAATAGCAACTTCAATATAACTACATAGTATTTTAAGGAAAAAAATAAAAAGATTAAATAAGAAGGAAAAAGACCTCACTAACGGAAAGGTAAAATGAAAAAAAAAATTTGTTTACTCATTCGGTACATTTAAAAGGGTTGATTAATGTAAAATTGATTTGTCAATAAAAACGTTTAAAAGAATTATAAGAGGAAGTAAGGTCTTTAGCTAATGAAAGAAAATGATTAGCTGAAATCTAAGGTGGTACTTTTACCTATTTTGTAATTGATCAATAATCATTTTTGCATAAATTGACTATTTAAAAATACATAATGAGTAACCAATGCTTGTAATTTGAACTCTTGTTATTGAGGCCTCTTTTCCTTTGTACTTAATTGTGTTCTCTTCTTAGAATATCTTATTAGTTCTATTGATATATTCATCAAATTTTAACAATTTCTATTCTTTAATAGTATATCGATAGTTAGCTTTATGCGGTATCGTTTGTTCTATCAATATGTGGTAGTTCCTTTCAAATTTTCAAATGGCGGATGGAAGTTGAATCAAGATGAATGAAAGCTGCTTTTGGAAAAAATTCTACGCATGAGGCTTTCCAATTAACTTTTGGGGTTCGATTATTCCTCTCAAAACTCCGATGAAACGCACCGAACTCGCCCTTAAACCAGCGCTTTTCAAGTGTTACCAAGACCAAAGAGTTGTCTCCAGAATTTTGTACGCAACGAGGTCTTTTTGTTGGCATCAGAACAGACATGACCAGAAACTTTTCAAAAGTTTGCTTCCATTTCTTATATACTCTTTAAATATTCTCAACCTGGTTGATGACAGACATGTTGTCCGCTCCCAATTCTGAGACAATCTTTTTCATGCTTCTGAACATTTGACCTGCACTTATATAAAGAGAGAACTTCTGCTGAGCCTGAATATTTCTCCGATTCGCGTGAGCTTGTATCGCAGTACGTTACGTGCCTTCGTACGTCCTCATTTTGATGATAAGTACTTGATTTAGTCTTCAAGTTAACTTTTATTTACATATCTCACATCTTTTGCCATAATCTATCTATCTCAATGGAGGAGAAAGAGTAAAAATTAGGATTAATATTACGAAGAACTTTAAATTTGTATATCTATGAAAAGTTTATTCAAAACTAATTTTTTGATCATAAATAACTACGAATTGGTACACTTTTGATAAATTTATCCAAAACTAGTTTTTTGATTGCCAAATACCCAAAACCAGTACATTTATGGTAAATATACCATTCGTTATATTATATTAATAATTTGATAAAAAAAATTAGACTAATATCACGAAAAACCCAAAATTAGTACAATTGTAATAGACAAAGGGTAAAACTATAAATTGGTACACATGTAAATAGACCGGTTGTTATACCCCAATTGGCCCAGCCTCTTATTGGGGATGACAGCCGAAGGAGCCTCCTTTATAACAGGTATGTTTTCCTTCATTTCAGGGGGAATGATAACCTTCGCCGGGAGACTGGGTCGAGCAAACTCCCCTGGGTCGGAAAAATAACAGACGGAGCTTTACAAGGATAGGGCTTTGATTTGATTGGTATTGATTTTTTTCTTATTGACAGGAAAGGACGGCACCTGGGTATGTTATAGAAAGGGAAGGGAGAAGTAGTACTTCGAATGGCACCTTTAAACTCAACAATTTTGATAGTAAATTTTAACGGATATTGAAATAAGGTAATTTTGTCACATATGTATCATTTTGGCATTTTTAGTGGTAAAAATTAGTTTGGGACAAATTTGTTAAAAGTGTACCAAATTTTCAGATTGTTTGTGGTAAAAAAATTACTTTGGGGTAAATTATCACAATTATATTAATTTGAGGCTTTTTGTAATGTTAATCCTAAAAATACCCAAATAAATCATAATCTATCGTACGGATACCAATTCGGTACTTTTCAATTATGCCAGTTTAAACTCAAACAATTTAAATAGTTGCCAAACTAATTTTTTTATCACAAAAAATCTCTAAAAAATTGTTAATGTCAGAACCGATCACGCTTTGCAGGACAATTGACACTGAATGTACTGCCGTGTTGATGATTTTCTATAAGAATTAACCGAAAGGATTATATTGACAAATTGTTAAAATGTCAATGACTAAATCGACACAAGCGAAAATTTTTAAGATTGAATCAATAGCTGTGCAATGGGTTGTTTTTAGACCATTTTTTTCCGTATATGAGTTTGCCCAGATCTTGGTTAGACACCTCTTGTAGCTGGGCCTCAAGTATGTTCTGTGCTCTTGTATCAGCCTGCAGAAGCTTGTAATGCCCAACATGCTTCTTTCCTCATGAGCCTCTGGGGGCCCAAAGGAGCATGTTCTCTAGTCAAAAGGTCAAAGCTCTCTTCTTCGGCTACCGAATCCTCGTTCTTTCCCCCATTTTGTTTCTCCCCTTCTTGGGCGGAACATAAATTTTTGCAAACACACAGATTGGATCTAGTACAATTCCTGTCCAAGGATCTTCTCCTTTTGCCCACAGTTTTCAGAACCTAATCAGATTTTGTTTCTCCCTTTTTGGGAAGGACACGGATTTTTACCAATGCAATTCTTGCCCGGGGGATCTTCTTCTTTGCCCGCAGTTTCCAGGAAACTCGAAGCAGAGCGTTCCCACCTCGTTCCGCCGTTGAACAACGAGAAACCGTCGACCACGCCCCCCATTTTCGCGACCGAATTTGTTCTTTCCCCAAGTCGCCATCTCAGCAACCCACCACCTGCGAAGAAAAGACCCACCTCTGGTGCGGCCCCACCTCTTTAAATACGCTAGAACCGTCACCCGACCAATCCAGCTTCGCCATCTGTCCGCTCATTCATCGACCCAGTTCCTCAAATTGACTCTACTTTGGATTCCCATCATACCCATTTTCCTCCTCTTTTGTGTTCTCTTGATTCTCGAGTGGCGGAGGATTTTGAAGGGTTTTAGGGGGTTCTCTGTTTTCTTGAAGAGTTTCTTTGCAGCTTTGTTAGACGGGAGTGATGGTGGAGGAGACTGAGAGGAAGACGAAGCAGGAGGCGACGAAGGGTCGGAGGAATCGGTGGAGCAATGGCGCGATCGGTGCTCTCGTCATCGTCTTGCTCGCCGTGGGAATAAGTTGGGCAGCTGCTCCGAAGATTAATTTGTTCTCACGGGTTGATGACAAGCCTTGCCCTTGTGCCAGGGTATTGATTTTTTTGCATGATTCTTGTTTGATCTCATGCGCAATTCAGTATTTAAGGAGGGAACATTTGCCATTTCCGATTTTTGGGGCTGTTAGTGAAAGGACGTGCCTTTGCGTTTTTGGTAGCCCATTTTTGTAAAGTTTTAGCTCTTGATCGTTTCTTTTGCATTTGGGTTTTGCCATGTTTTCTCGCTGAGGTATATCTCGTAGTAGAGGCGGGTACCGCGTAGTCATAGAGTCAGAAGTAGCTCAAAATGATCAAATTGGGCTATTCTGTTGGAGGGTGAACCCTCATTATCTGTGTTTTGGCAAGAGTGAGCTATGGTCTATGCATGGACGTGGATTCCAATATTTTGCAGTTTTTCAGCCGTTCTGCTCTGTAAATTTTGCAGGATGCGCATAAGTATGAAGGGATGGTGGAGGATTGTTGTTGTGAATATGAGACTGTAGACCATCTCAATGAGGAAGTGTTGCATCCCCTGCTCCAGGATCTGGTCAAGACCCCATTCTTTCGATACTTCAAGGTCTGCGTACTGTTTCGCTTTGGGATTGTTTATTTGCTGATTTGAAATTGGTTTTGTGATTGCGCTATTGAAGGAAGCGAAGTGATCAAGAAGTCATCTTAGCAGTATATACCCATTTCTTTCTCTTTTTTTAGTTTCTATGCTGTACTTGGCCTGTTGTTCGCTCTCTCAAGATGCCAAGAATGTGCTAAATGATAATTAGAGAAAGCAAATACAGAAAAGGTACTCCTATGGTAGGCATCATCCAAGTAGCTACTTTAAAGGCTGCATTATCCGTGTGGCAGTATAATTTAACAATGGTGACCTGCACTGTTATATGCTCTGGATTGTGGCTCCCATGGAACTGGATGCACCGCTTATTGAGAGTGTGATGTCTTAAAGATAGGCATACTTTTTCAGTCATTGTAGCTGTGTTATGGTTTGAGGTGTTTGTTTGAGTCATTATCTGTTTAATATAAGAATGTAGTAGTTCTATTTTGTAATTATGTAGTTTGGCAATTACAATGGAAGGCCAACATTAACTACTACTAGACTAGTCTAATAAAATAATATCATGATGCATCTAAGTCATTTTATCATAGCTTTGAAAATCCAATTTAGTTTAAAATTGGGTAATAAGTCGTTTGAGAATAAGTTAATGATATTGCATTTATCTTAATGTCTTTTAATTGTATGAGTATGTGGTGTGGTCAATTTGACAAATCAATTTTAGCAAAATGGAGGTGAGAGTATCTGAATTTGGAGCAATAAACATATATCACAGTCAGTGCGGATACGTTGCCGTCCTAGTAACACTGATCCTGGCATCAAGCTCATTGGGCTCACTAGGAGAGATTGCTGAGAAATTTCTAACCGCCTCATTTTGGATGCTGTATATCACTTTTTGTGATGCCATTTCTATTTGTGACAAGCTTTATATGACTTCTGATTAATGCAAAATCAGGTTTTTAATTGTCATTCTGTTATTCCACTCATATCTTTAGACAGTTAAGTTGAACCATGGGGAGCAATGGTAAGTCATCTAGTGAGAGCCAAAGTTATTACTGAGCATTCTCTTGGAAATAGTCCTAGTATTGTCAATTGGGTCCTCAATCTTAGTGCTATGAAGATTCTTTTGCACATGTAGTCTATTTTTTATATGTGGAAACATGTTCATTTCTGCAAGTAAAAGCTGTCTTTTGCAATTACCTAGTGATGCTGTCAGATATGTAGAGTCATATATGGCCAGTTCCCATGGATCTGGGAATGTATTGTGAGAGTATTTTGTGCATTTTATCCCATCAGAGAAATACCAGAGAAAAGCATCATCAGATAGCTTTCTTCTTTGGGTGGTTCTGATTCTTTTTGTTTTTCTGTTTCTGAGTCTATAAATATAATTTTGTAGGTCAAGTTGTGGTGTGACTGCCCCTTTTGGCCTGATGATGGCATGTGTCGTTTGCGGGATTGCAGTGTTTGTGAATGCCCGGAGAGTGAATTCCCAGAATCATTTAAACGTCCATCCAATCCTAGCCTTACATCTGACAATCTCATGTGTCAAGAAGGAAAACCTGAAGCTGCTGTGGATCGAACTTTGGACAGAAATGCTTTTAGAGGCTGGTCAGAAACAGACAATCCATGGACAAATGATGATGAAACTGATAATGGTATGTAATGTGTCTATGTTCCTTTTTTCACATCCTTTGAAGAGGTGTGATCTCTCATTGAGCATGTGTGCATGTAAAAATCCTGAATCTCATTTTCTATTTTGAACCATTCCTGCTATTAGTTAATTTTGGCTGGGGAGCGCTTGTTCGAACTTCAAATTATTCTTTTTCATAGAATTCATTAACAGTTGTTTGTTTGGAGTCGGCATTTGGCATCCGTATGGATTTATATAATGTTGTTTTTCTTTTTGCAGCTGAAATGACATATGTGAATCTCCAACTCAATCCTGAACGCTACACTGGTTATAGTGGCCCATCTGCCAGAAGAATTTGGGATGCTGTTTATGCAGAAAACTGTCCCAAATGTGACTCTCTCTCTCTCCCCCTCCCTCCCCCCCCCCCTTTCTCTGTGCATGGTAATGGTTGCATATGTGCTAGCATGCAAGAGCAGCTGCACTTCATGCAACAGAGAGTAAGAGAATAGAAGGAATTTGGGTGTGAAGTTAATCAGAAGATTCATCTTGTACCTTATAAACTGTCTATCTAGAAAGTACTTTAATTTCAAATTTAACTTTTTTCTCAGTGAACTAATAATTACATTAACTGTCGGCCTTACCTATTTGATTTCTTGCTACAGAGAAAATAATGTACATTTGATTTTTTACCTGTTTCACAGATCCATCTGAAGAGTTGTGCCAAGAGGAACGAATATTGTACAAGTTGATATCTGGCCTTCACTCTTCCATTTCAGTTCACATTGCTGCAGATTTTCTTCTTGATGAAACTCAAAACAAGGTAAGTCTTGCTCTATCTAATCTAGGTCAAACCTTTTAGTTTCTGATGATTCTTCTACATTTTCTTTTTCAGATTCTTGCTACTTTCTTTTACTGTAGGATGAAGTTAGCCATCCTTTATGCATCATTGTACTCCCTCAAGTTTTACTAGAAATCACTATGCTTTAAGTACCTGACTATCATTATGTCTTTTTGATATTATTCCAGTGGGGCCAAAATCTCACGTTGCTGCATGATCGTGTTTTGAGATACCCAGATCGTGTCAGAAACTTGTACTTCACTTTTCTCTTTGTTCTCCGTGCTGTCACAAAGGTGAGTCAAGAAATTTTCTTTTCTTTTGAAGAACCATATTTTTAGTCCAATCTGACCATGACATATCTGTGGCAATTGAATGTTGATTTTAGGCGGCAGATTATTTGGAACAAGCATCATATGATACAGGCAATCCTACTGAGGATTTAAAGACACATTCCTTGATGAGACAACTCTTATATGATCCCAAACTTCAAGCTGCTTGCCCAATCCCATTTGATGAAGCAAAGCTGTGGAAAGGCCAAAATGGACCTGAATTGAAGCAGAAAATTCAGAATCAATTCAGAAATATCAGGTTCTCTACCTTTTTTTTTTCTTTAGTATAAGTGACCAAGCCAAGAGGGGTAGCACAAAGATCTCAAGAACATTCGCATTTGGTTCTTTTCTTGTCTCTTTCTTATTTTTGTGATCTCTATTTGCAGTGCGATCATGGACTGTGTAGGATGTGAAAAGTGTCGGTTGTGGGGAAAACTTCAAGTTCTTGGGCTTGGAACTGCATTGAAGATTCTCTTCTCTGTTGATGGTCAGGAAAACTTGCATCAGACGGTGAGTGTCTTCTCCTTGAAATGACCTTCAGATCTCCTTTATAAGATGCTTCATGGTGCCTTTTTGGCATTCGCATTTAGAAGATCAATTGCAAAACCAGGAAAAGCCAATAAATGACAGTAGTTTTCTCAGTTTGCCATTGAATAATTCCAATTTTATGGTGTTTTGTCAATTTGAATGATTCAAATTGATGGGCCAATTTGGAACATAATAGGATAACGTCAACAAAGGCATCTCTTATTTCTTATAAAGTAGGTAATTGATGTCATACAAGTAGTTGATTTGCTTCATAGTAGGGTTGGCATTTATTTTTGATATATATAGCTCTAAGCTTATTCTGCCTACTTATTCAATAAGAATGAGATTGTTCTTTGAAGTCGCACTTCCACACCTCCACAACCCTGAATCAATCATAATGCAACTGAGATTAATCATTTGGATATCACTGGAATGTAACTTGTTGATGCTCTTCTTGTTTCTCCTTTTTCTTCAGCTGCAGCTGCAACGGAATGAAGTAATTGCTTTGATGAACCTGCTCAATCGACTCTCCGAATCTGTCAAATTGGTTCACGAAACGGGACTCTCGGCTGAAAAGATTGGGCTGACTTCTGAACAGAAAGTGGCTGGTTGCCCGTTCCACAAGATGTGGGCATCTTTGAAGCTAACCTAGTTAATCACATGTAGTCTTAATAAGGTTTAGGTAAATGGTACTAGGTAACACATGGAATTTTGAGTTGTGACATAGGATTGGCCCTTTGGCTTTCGAAACCAATGTCCCATAGAGATACACTTCATAGACAGATATAAGCAACTGAAGGAACGAACCAAGAAAGGGGAAGATTGTACTAGGTTTTCCTTTTGAGCTTCTGCATCGAATCGATGCATGTGTATGCAACGCCATACGTTTTCAGTTTGACTGGTGCAAGAAACTTCTCTTGGTTCTGCAGTCGCGTGACTGTAATGTGCGCATTTCTGTTTCACAAGGTTTGATTTTTGCAGTTGGACTGATCCTGTGATAGGGACAATCTTGTTAAGGTTTAGTTTTCTCTATTAGCTCAACTAACTCTTTAACATATTACACCATTCCATTTCTTTTCCACAGGCAAATACGTAAGAATAAGGGAAAAAAATAATGCTTCGGTTGTTTCTCTATAACAATTAGGTATGCCACGTTAGCCGGACGATACCCTTTGTATAGTGCATCGGTTGCAACTTCATGTACCTGCAAACATAGCCACAGGGTTTATTCTTATCCGGCCATAGAATGAGATTCCTCTTCTGCTCCTTGCCCGCCATCCATTTTGATCTTCAGTGCCAAATGATCGCCTAATTTCTCTCTGACAGAGGTGTGCCGGAAATGTTTGCAATCAAGTAAATAGTTCCACGAACTAATTGGTCAGATTCGATTGCAAAAAACGGAAATATTGTGTGAGCTTGGTCTTTTGTCGCCACTTTATGGAGGAATGTTGGGTATGATCACATTAGAGACCTATGACTCATTTGGCGAGATAGTATCACCAAAAAGAACTGGTTTCTACTGTAAATAAGAGAAGCAGAAGTGACTTAAGACTACATGAGAAATGGAAGTGGCTTGTTTAAGCTCTCCCTCTCCCTCCTTGGTGACATGATACCCTTTGTCAACCGTTTCATGTTTAAAGACTCCAATCAAGTACCAACACTCGGGTGGTCATTAATATCATATAAATATCTTCCTGAAATCGAGACATGTACATCGATGACGAAAACTGCGCAAAAATTAAAGGACAGAAAAATCTCGATTTTCAGAAGAGCAGGGATCTACAGCAAATACAGAAACTTCTGGTACCACTTAATGGAATCTCCTTATGCTGAAACAGGACTTACTTCGGAAATAGATATTTAGTTTGTAATACTCCAAACTGCCAAACTTCATAGTTATGTGCTATTACCCCATCAGAAAGAGAGATGGAATCTGGCAAACTCTATTCTGTTACCTGTGAAACTATACATTAGTGTTTGGCATCAAATCATATGGCAATCTCAATCTCTACACCTAACGAGCTTTCTTCACCCGTTTTGAGGGCCGTGTAGGTTCTTTCCTTGTTTCCTCCGGAGGTTTTAGATCAATGTATGGCTGCAACAACAACCACAGCACGGTGAGACAAAGTAAAATATAGAAAATCAGAGATATGCAATAAATATAGAGATTTAACAACCAATATAAGGGATGCAGATTTCATAAGTATGACCCCTCAGATTTGCATGTGAGGGTCAATGCCGAGTTCTCATGAGCTCAATCTCTCTGTAAAGTCAACTATGTTCAAAGTTTGATCTGGAAAATCGCTTGGGCAGCTGAGATGAGCCATGCTTGTGATCTAGGAACAATAAGATACAAGAAGGATCTGGTGTTCAGGTTGCTAGTTTGAAATAAAATGTTTTTCTTGATGTGAACCATTGCTTGACTGGTCATCAGTGCCTAGCGAAATAGTTCATACTAGCAATGAAGGTGTTGTGAAAAGTGAGGTATCCTTTAAAAATATGATGTACATTCCTACACATAGGTAGTATTCATGGGTTTACACATTGGTAAATTGCATTTCCATGGTTCAATCGTCCATATTTATTGGCTTGCCAGAACAAAAGAAATAGAGCCTTGCAGATGCAATCATAGGGTGACTAAACAGTTATCAATGAAACCCAGTACAAGACACTTCAGCTCAACCCATCAGTATCAATATAGTTATTCAACAAGAAGAGCATATCAATCATATTTTTCGAGCTTTGATTCTTCTCAAATCTAGCCCTTATTGTGATTCTTATGCCATCTTTTACATATCCAATCGCATCATTACCGATGTTCAATGAGTTACATACAGGGGAGATTATTTAGCACCCGCCTGTTGCAACCATAGTTGTAATGATGGCTGTTGTCAAGGTTGTGCGATCACTTTTATAGCATAATTACTGCATTCTAATTTCAAGCTTTGAACCGACAACATCACCAAGAACTTGTAATGCACAGACTTCTGTTTTTATCTACCTAGGTATCTATGAACAAACATGTAGAGATGCCAAAAAGTGCATATTTACTAACCTCATCCCATTTCCTCTGGAGATCCAAGAGTTCTTGACAATATGATAAGCATTCTGCATGGTAGGCTGCCGCTAACTCCTTTATCAAGACTTTTCTTTTAATGATGCCTATCACTGCAATTAGACATTGAAAATGACCAGGCAGATCAGTACATCAAGTTATTATGCCCGATATATAAAGGACTAAAAAATTTAACCTTCAAGAGGAAAAAAGAGCCTGAGAACAAGATAAGGTAAAATTTTCAGTTCCAACATGTTAGGGGTCTTCCTTCTTATATTGAATGTACTGGATTTCTCAGTAAGATTACAACAAAAAGGAAGCAACTCATGGAATGAAGCAAAAGACCGTAAACAGAGCTCATTTTCAAGAAAGACATACACTCTCTTTTTCTTTTTTATTCTTTTTTTTTTTCGACACAAAAATTTGAGGACACAAGGAAGCATGCAATAGCATACAAAGATCATCACTGAACCAGCAGTGAACATATCTTCTCAAGTAAAAGAATCAACAATATGGATTCAATGCATGTAAATCCTTGAAAAAGTACTGCCTAATCAACAGTACAACGTTTTACAACAGATACTTCTAAAATGTATATGCAGAAGAATCTGCCCTTGATAGCTCTTTTCTCCCTTTCTTTCCAAATTATTGATGGCAACAATGTAAAGTGTGATTCAAAACTCTGGAGGCTACATCTTAGTATTAACCTTCAATGGCCATGAAAATAATCTCTATTACTTTAAGAAAGGACTAATCCCTAATTTCAGAAGCACATCAGATTTATGACACTTTCTTGGACAACTGATCCTGGTATTCAAATCCAACAAAAAAACTGGGCATGTAGACTAAATAACAATCTGTGAACTACCACAAGTTTGGTGTCATCCTCTTGGCAACAAAGTTAGCTTCAGCATGTCTTCCATCAGCCACAAGAGCAGTTCTCAGTTCTTCACGGCAATCCAGATTTTGAAAGCTTTCTCTCTCAACCAATTCATAAAATAAAGTAAATGCCTGAGACAATTGCCTCTTTTCACAGAGGCCTTTCATAACTATGCTGCACAAGTTAATATCTATTCTTGAATCTTTCCTCAGCACATACAGCAACAATTCACCTGCTTCTACAAACTTTCCTTTCTGGCAAAGGAAGCTGATTAATTCTTCTATTGCAATCACATAACCATTCTGGTAGAGCAGATTGACTAATTCAAATGCTTTACGTCCTAGTCCACGACTAAAAAGTAGCCTTACAGTTTGCGTTGATAGGTTGATATTTTGTCTAACATGCTTCTCCAACATCACCTTTACCAAGCTGGCTGACTCATGGGCGCGCTCTTTTCTTAAAAGTACCGTAAGTATCGTGTGGAATGTAGATGAGCTGGGATGATGTGAACTTCTGAGCATCTTCTCTAGAATCTTGTGAGCAAGAAGAGGATTATCCTTGCTTAGAAGACCCTCTATCAAGGACAAGTAGGTCTCATGATCTGGAACAAAATCTCTCCTTAACATCAACACCAATAGATCATACCCAGCTTCAAAAGTACCTTCTCTACAGTGCCCCATGATTAATGTCTTGTAAGAAGGAGGGTCTTGCATACCTCTTTTCATTAACTGCCTGAACACTTCCTCAGCAATTTTAGTTTTCCCGCTTTTACATAGATACACAAACATCGGATGATATGCTGCAACTAGAGGGACACACCCAGCATCACTTAACAAAATCTGCTTTTCTGACAACTCATTGAAGAGCACCTCTGCCCTCTCAAATTCACCTTTTTGACACAAAGAGCGGATCAAGACACTGTAAGAAGCTGAATCTGGTGATACCTGTAGTTGCGACATCTTTTTAAAGACCTTTAGTGCTTCATCCACATTTCCTGAGTTGCAATGTGAGTGCATCAATGTGTTGAATGTACATGTATCGGGGATAAATACCCTGTTCCCCTTCCCCACTGTCCCCTCCAATATCTCTTTAATCTTGTCAGGTTTTTGTGCTTCACAAAGTCCCTTAATAAGCGTGTTGTAAGTAATCTTAGTTGGTTTCAGACCTCCATTAACCATCTCTTCCGTAATAGCCAATGCATTATCAATTTCCCCTTTCATACAATATCCTCTAATCAAAGTTGTGTAGGTAATGACATTGGGCTTCAAGTCTGCACTCTTTGTTTTCATACCCTTTACCACATTATTTGCAATATTGACTTTCCCTGCCCTACACAACCCATCAACCAAAGTATTATAGGTAATCACGTCTGGTTCACAGTTAAATTGCGACATCTCCTTGAAAAAATGAAATCCCTCATCAACCATAGAGTTCATACAGAATCCCCTAATCAAAATATTGTATGTGTATGTATCAGGTGTAACACCGTAAGTATTAAGCATTTCATCATACACATGCTTTACCATATTGGTTCGACCCCTTTTAAGCAAAACAGAGAAGAGATTGTTAAATGTAATCACTGATGGTGATATCCCGACCTCTTTCATCATCTCGAAAAGCTTAAGAGATTCCTGAAACAATCCAGCTTTACCATAGCTTCTAATTAAGCTGTTGAAGTATTTGTCTTCGAGCTTAACTGCTCCATTAGACATTCTCTCAATCGAAAACAAGAAATTACGAGCTGCATTGAGATTTCTACAACGGCCTAACATTTCCAGCATAAAAAAGTATGACTGATGATCATGGACAAAACCCATTTTGCCTTGTATCCATTTAAAGAACAGGAGTGCACTTGCTGGACTCTTGATGAGCTGAAGAGTTCTAAGAACGTTGGTTTTGGATAGTAAGGCCACAAGAGGTGATAGAGAAGATTCAAGTTTGTCTGACCACTTGCTTCTATTGATGAGTTGTGAGATCGGATGAACTTTTCTAGTTTTAGCACTCTTAGACAATTTGTCTTGCAGCTCAACATTCTTTTTTTCCAATTGAACCGAGCAATAGTACCTGAGAAACGATAATGACACATAGCTAGGAATATGAATGGAAGATGGCTTCTCAACAACTGCCAGTCCTTGACGCAAAACTGGAAAATAGGCCATCACGATGAACTGGATCCTTGATTTTATACGGTAATTAGTTCCACAGCATCTACAAATTTTTTATAATCACTATCAGACTTCAATACATACTCACGGAAGCACTCCGAATCAGCCACAAAATTCAAGAATAAAAGTCAAAATCACATTGCCAGAACCTCATGAGCTAACCAGAAGTTGGTTTCCCATCATGAGTGGAAGAATTCATTCAATGAGCGAGCCCCGCGATTCATTGGAAACCACGAGTCACGCAACGGATCAGCAAAAGGACAAATTGCTTTCACCCTAGATAGATAACACCAAAAACAAAGGAGCAAACGAAACGCACAAAAGCATCGAATACTTTGGCAATCGGACAGATATTGCACAAGCTAAATACACCCAGAAGTAACTGAACACAATACATTGAAATTAGAACAAGAACAACGAGAGAGAGACAGAGAGAGTTACTTCTACTCGGATCGAACGGCGGCGGCGGCGGCGGCGGCGGAGGTTCGACAGTAGTTGAGGAAGGCTGGACGGTGGTGGACGGTGGAGGGGGATCCGACGGAGGCTTCTGCCGCTCCACCATCTAGGGCTGTTGGGATTTCGCGACTGCTGTAGGAACTCAAAGTCAGCAGCTTTCTGACTCTCTCTCTCTCTCTCTCCCCCTTCAACGCTCAGCGCCGACACCCCCACGCAACAAGGTTGCTGCACTCCAGTCAAGGGTTTACCAAAACCGCCCGTTGGCCAGAGACCGCCGGGGATCCGGGTCGCCGGACGCCGCCGTTCTCAGGCGATCCCCTCGTTGAAACAGAAGAGGAGGAGGAGGAGGAGGAGGAGGGATGGTAAGACACCGATTCGAAACCCAAGCCCAAGGAAGAGGCAATGCTGCTCGCCCCTTGTGTTTTCCTTCTTCCTTTCTTCTTCCTCTTTTATGAAATTAATTTTCTTTACCCATAAAGAAATTTGCTCTATCGTTTTATTGGAAACCTTAGTTTTTTTTTTCCAATCGAGTCTTGTTAACGCGTGACCTGATTTGTTAATAAATACCTCATAAGGAAATGTATTTTCTTTTTGAATATATGCATTGAAATCGACAAACTTTTTTTGTTATTCGAATGTTTAATGAGTTGTCCAAAAAGCACTTGTTGATGAAAACTTTTGTTTTTTGTTTCGGCTAAATTTTGGAAAACATTACCTAGTGAACGATGTCTACATTAGGCGAGCTCAAACATTCACTTATTCAATTTATGAATATAAATAAAATTAGCTAAAATGCTCAAAATCATATCTTAATTTTACACCGACTTTAAATTGGTTAATTAAAGCGAAGAAAAAAAAGGTTATGAACATTGTGCATAGTTACATTAGAGGGTAACGTAGAGGTGAACATGATTTTAAGGTAGAATTCGGAACTGAAGAATTGAATTGGTGGAAATCGATATGGTTCCTAATTTTGATGGGATTTGGTCCGGATCTTAGTTCCATATTTTTTGGAACTAGTGCTATGTGGTAATTTACAGGTAAAAATGATTTTAGGGTAGAATTTGGAACCGAAAAATCAAATTGATAGAAATCGATATGGTTCCAAGTTTTGATGGGATTTCATTCAATTCCTAGTTCTATATACTTTTAAGAATTTGTACTATACAATTACCAAATAGAATTGAACCGGGAATTGAACCATTTGCATAACCCTAAAAATGAAATTGACATGTATTATACGATGTTGGTGAGGACTGTGGGGGCAGAGGGTTGAGTGGAGAAAAGAAATCCCTTTCTCTCCGAGAGCCACTCATTGACTTCTATTCATGGCATTTGACATGGATAAGAGTTCATTTTTTAACCTCTAGGACCTTGTATCAATTGCTTGTGCCAGCTAATTGGGTCTGTGAGGGTATTCCATGCATCGTTTTGTGCTTTTGCATCTTGATGTGATACAACTCATCATCAAGATTGTCAGCTTTTAACTCTCCACTTCTTAAACTCGTCGTCAATCAACTTGAAGTCTAGTTTCACCGCCGCCAACAATGTCCTACAGACTCCAAGTAAGTGCAGCTTAGGATTGGATGGTTCCTGAGTAAACTTTGAAATTGATCTTGAAATATGTGGTAAGGTAGATTTCAGGATATGTAAGGTATGTTTAAGTTTCCCAGGTCTAGGAAAACGGTTTTGATGGATAGGTTTCGGGTTTTAGGAAAAAAATGAATTCCTAAACCATTCACTGTTAGGGTGATTGGTTTCTGGGTGGGCAAATTCTTAGTTTAGGATCGTGAACCTAACTTTTAGCTTTCAAAAAATTGAAACTAGAAACCGGTCCAATTTTTTGTTTTGTCCAAAAAAGCTATTATATGTATAATGAATATAAACTTTGCATCATTACACTACAAAAATATGTTGGTTTAGTGGTTATATCATTTTTTTCTGTGTAGATAAAATGGTTGGATTCTTCATGTGCCTTAGAAAAGTTATTTTTAAAAAATGGTTGTAAACAAGTTCAATTCGGGAACCGAATCATTTGAATCTATTACTGAGTAGAATTGGCACTTTTGACCTTGGAACCTATTGTCCTTAAAATCGGCTTTGAACCAATCGGTTCAGTTCGCTTCTAGGGTTGAACTAGACTCAGTGCTTTCCCTAGTTATACCTATCTATATTATTAAGACAATTATTTTTGCTCACTTCTTAAATATTTCAATATTATTCTTATCACTTGTTAAAATTAATTCATTCGGTAACCATTTGCTTCATACATGTCTGGCAATTACCATAATCCTGCATCTTCATTATTAAAAAAGTCACCCTTCTCCTCTCCAATTGTTTCTTTTGCATCAACACTATAAATATATATTGTACAAGTGTTTTGCATTATTGATGTAACTTTCTATTGCACAACGAAAGAAACACTTCTAAGGAATTTCTTATATCCCTTCTACTCAATTATTTTTAGAAAATCTTTGCATCTTTAGAACAAAATGCTAATGTAAATTTCATTTTGTTGTCAAGGAACTATGCACGGGAGTGACAATACTTAGAGGAGAGCTTAGTGATGGAATGTACTGATTATCCTCTCCATTACAATACCCTATGACCTTGGTTGGAGAATGAGCTTATGGTAGGTTGACATGATCGATATGGACATCCCTTTTCCAAAATTTTGCGTCATATTATTAAGACCTTTATACTCCTTTCATCTAATGAGGGGAGAAGTGCACTATTGGTACTTTAACTTATGTACGGTATTCACTTTTGTGCCGTAACTTTTCGGCAGTATACTTAAATGCCAAAATCGGAGAAAAATAATTACTTAGGTACCATCACTGATTTGTTTAGCCGGAATTCCTACGTGGTTTTTTTTATTAATATTTTTGGCTGATGTGGTTTGTTGGAATATGTGAATGCTAAACAGTGTCGTTTAGCCAATTTTTCACAGATCACTCAAGTGCCAAACTTTTTGAAAAATGATCACTTCAGTGCCAAAATTTTTAAAAAATGATTTTTTTAGTGCCAAATTTTTGTTGATACTAAAAAAATTGTTTTTCAAAAAATTTGGCACTTTAAATGATTTGAGAAAAGTTGGTCAACCATGTTAAGTGCCATGTTAGCTAAAAAATTTAATTAAAAAAGCCACATTAATTTTGGACGGAATATCTTGCTGAAGATACTTAAGTGATTATTTTTATTTGATTTTGGCACTTGAGTACGCTAGCGAAAAGTTGTGATATTAAAGTGAATGCCGTACACAAGTTAAAGCACTGATAGTGCACTTCTCCCTTTAATGAGTCTAGTTTAGATAATAAGTTGTCATGTGATGCTAGTCGATGTAGCAAGAGTCACAAGTTGCCTTTTTATTTTTCAACACTTGTTAGTCGTCATTCACTTGATTTAATTTATTATGATGTTTGGGGTCTAGCTTCCACTTTATCAATTGATGGCTTTCGATATTATGTTATTTTCATTGACCACTTTACTTGATACATTGGTTATATACATTATGTCAAAAATATGATGTTGCATCCATTTTTGAACAATTCAAACCAATTGTGAAAAACCAGTGTCAACAATTTATTCAAACTTTTTACTCCAATGGTGGAGGAGAATACATTAAACTTAAAGTTTTTTTTTTATGAAGTATGGTATATCTTACCTTATCACTCCTCACACACCATAACACAATAACACTGTCGAATGTCATCATTGGCATATTGTTGAAACTAGTCTCTCAATCCTACATAAATCCGCCCTTCCATCTAAATTTTGGACTTATGCCTTTCAAACTACATGCTATCTCATTAATTGTCTTCCAATCGACACCCTAGATCTTCGCTCTTCCTAACATGCTCTTTTTGGCATTAAAGTGAATTATCTCAAACTTTGCACCTTTAAATGTTTATGCTACTCTTGGTTATATTTACACCAATACAAAATTGAATTCCCGATCTCATCCATGTATTTTCCTCTATTATAACTAGACGCAAAGTGTTTACAAATGTTTTGATCCGTTTAGCAAATATCTCTTTATCTCTCGTCATATTGTATTTGAAGAACATATTTTCCCTCATGTCTATTTCATTTTCTCCAACTCCACCTTTTGTCCAGTTCCAGCTCTTATGTTCATATTGTTGCCTACTCTTGTTCCGCCTCTGCCAAGCTCATAAATAACATTGCAACTCACTCCTCCATTCGGATTATCTTCCTCAAATACGAATGCACTTCCTAATGCCGCACTTGAACCAAATGAGCCACACTATGCCGTTGACATTCCTATCCAAATTGAAACCACACATGCTTCTTCTTATTTCCTCCTCAATAATGTCCCAAACCAAAGTCCCACCCATGAGTTTTTACTCGAGCGCACCCCCTCCTTACTCGCCAACCCCACTACCCAACCCGAGCCAAACCCTCCCATCTGTACCCACCTTGTGATTACCTGTTTAGCAAACAATATTTTCAAACCCAAACAAATTCATACCCTCAAACTGAACATCTATTACCTCAACCCATTGAACAAAGTAGGATAACTCAAGCCTCAATTGATTCCAAATGTAGGATTGCTATGTTGGATGAAATCTGTGCTTTGCTTCACAATGTTACTTGGGAACTTGTTCCCCATAATCTTTCATTTAACATTGTTGACTATAGATAGGTGTACTAAATCATGCTACAATCCGATGGCAATATCGAATGGTAAAAAACTATTCTTGTGGCCAAAGGTTTTCATCAAAGGACTAGTGTGGATTTCAAAGAAACCTTCAATCCTGTTATCAAACTTACCACTATTCGGACAGTTCTATTCTTAGCTCTCATGTGTGGTTAGGACTTACGATAGATGAATGTAAATAATGGCTTTCTCCAAGGCATCTTTGATGATGAAGTCTATATGATACAACCTCATGGCTACAAGGATCTTACTAAACTCAATCTTGTTTGCAAATTACTCAAAACAATTATGGGCTCAAATAGGCTCCCTGGGCATGGTACAATGAATTAAATGTCTTCCTCTTTGATTATTCTTTTGTCAACTCCAAATTGGAAAATTCCCTTTTTATCTAATCCAAAAATGGGACTGACATGTATATTTTGGTCTATGTTGATGATCTCATCATCACTGGGAGTAATTCCAAAGTTGTGAAACCAATTCATTGCTTTACTCTCTCACCCATTTTCTATGAAAGATCTTGGGTCTCTACACTACTTATTGGGAGTTGAAGTCATACCTATTCAACACAGTATACTTTTATCTTAACACATGTATATTCGGGACCTTCTTGAGTGCCATAAAATGACTGCTACTAAAGAGGTTAGTACACCCATGGCAATTGGTACTACTTTGACTATGCATGATGGCTTTGAACTTACAAATCCAACATATTTTCGAAGTTTAATTGGCGGTTTACAATGCCTTCCTATTACGTGACCCAACATTGCCTACACGGTCAACAGGTTATCATAGTTGATACACAAACACACTGACACTCATTGGACGGCATCGAAGCGTCTACTTTGCTATCTCAAGAGTACAACCTTTCATGGCTTACACTTGCATTGTGATACTGCACCAACACTTCATGCTTACTTTGGCGCCAATTGGGTCGGTATCTTAGATGACCGTACTTCCACTTCCGGATTTCTTGTCTACATTGGTGCTAATCCCTTTTCATGGAGTTCTTGGAAACAAAAATCTGTTATACGCTCCTCCATTGAGGCCAAACATAGGGCCATAGCCAAAACTTTGGCCAAACTTCTTTGGGTCTAAAATCTCTTTTGAGAGCTAGCAATTCATTCAAAACAACCCCTGTCATCCATTATGACAATATTGGCGCAACATATGTTTGTGCCAATCTAGTTTTCCATTCTCACACAAACATATCACTATTGACTACTATTTTGTTCAAGAGCTTGTCAAAACAAACCGTCTTCAAGTCTCCTATATCTCGAGACATGATCAACTCGCCACATTCTCACTAAACCATTATGAAAACAACAAGTTCATCAACTTCGACACAAGTATGGTGTTTCCAATGGAAACTCCATCTTGTGAGGGCGTATAAAGGAATGTAATCAAGTTTGATTTTTGATATTATTTTATGTTATTTTATTGCCATTTTCAATGTTATTTCCGTTATTTTGTTGCCTTTCTTATTGCATGTATTTTGGGATTCTTTGCTAAAATTAAACAACTAACATTCTATATCTTCTCCTATAAAGCCATATAAAGTGTAAACAATGAATCATTATCAATACAAAGAATTTTTGAGCAGCTCTACATTACCTTGGTTCTTTTAAAATAACATATTTTGATTAGAGAAATTGTCCAAATAGTCCTAAACTTGTTGTACAAAGACCAATTATAAGTTTTAAACCTTTCAAGTTTGCTAGTTTAGTTGTAAACCTTTTGACAATTTCCCAATTTAGCCTTAAACCTTTCAATTATGTCAATTTAATTCTAAATATCTTGATTATTTGTCAATATAGTTCTAAATTTTTTAACAATTTGCCAACTTAGTCATTTCGACTACTTTTAACCGGAGATTGTTAGTGTGATTGTCTAGTTAGTATCAGCCATCCTATGTGGCATGGTTAATGTTGATGCTGAGTGACAAATATAATTAAAAGGCTCTTTAAACAACGTGATGTGTGGGCTCTGGTCTTTAAACATATTCCCACGACCTTATGATCAATTTTTAAAATTTAAAGGCTTTTTAACGGGCTTGACTAACTCAAATTATTTTTATAGGGAGCATTATAAACATAAACAACATACTTAAATCACCCCACAAAATATATCACATCTCTTTGTGAATAAATTCATCCTGTAAATGAGTTTGTATCTATAGCGTTACCTAAAATGGACGGTGATGAAACAATGACATCGAGTTCAATGCGTGACTATTTGAAGCGTCTTTATTACATCGTATATCTGAAGATGATAATTTAACAAGCATTACCTTGGATAGCTAGTGACCAACATTGCAACTTGAAGAGACATCCTTTGCCATTCCTAAATCATAGTCACGCACATCTTCCGAAATCCTAAAACTCCAAAGAACATGTGACTAGCGACTTTTTTAAGTTCCTAGTAGCATTCATACAACTTAACATCCATTTTTAATCAAAAATACTAAAATAGAACCAAATCATCTGTCTCAAGCGCAACAATCCCTTGAGCCATGAAAAAATTTCCAGTTTTGCCAACAACTGAGAGGTACTTAGTCTTTGCCAGGATAAAATCAGATTTCATGACATTTATAGTGTCCTTATATTCGGTCGAGTTGAAAACCAAGGTATAGGCCAACTAGGCGCTCCAAGCAGTCTTCATATCGTAAAAATAGAAACCCTGAGGTCAGGCCGCCGGGGGAGAATGCAGGTTCTGGTCTTCAGTCAAAGGGTCGTCGAATATGAATACCTGGCCGAAGTTAAAAGGCCCAAGCCCAGCCGGACTTGTTACAGCAGCCCCGGTCCCGGTGGCCGAGTTATTGCCCTTGAAGTTTATGTCATGCATGTGGAGCACGATGTGCTTGCAGGGCTGGAGTCGTTTGGAAGGCCTACCTAAGGAAAGTGTGAGGCAAGTGAGAGAAAGAGAAAGATGAGGAAGAAGAAGACACCGTATCTTTTTGAAAGCTCCATCATTTGCTGTTTCTTTTGCAAGGTTGTGATGATGGTGGTGAATAGAAATATAAGATCAGCTTATATAGAACTTAACATGCAAAAGGAGATCAAGAGTGTCACGTCAAATTGTACATTTCTAGGATATAATATATCCTCGTGGCGCGTCCTGAATGAAACCGTACATGATTACATTATTAGTACATCAGCTATATATTATAAATATTCCAAACAACCCACGCTTGGGGCTTGTTTCGCTTTTGGCTTTATTAGACGGTAGAACTTATAATGCATAGTCTTTGATCATCCTGTCTGTAATGGTCTCGATCAGTTCAACTTTGCATAAACCTCCACCAACCCCTTTCCAGCCATCTCTCTCTCTCTCTCTCTCTCTCTCTCTCTCTCCAGTTTGGGAATCCGACTGCATCTCTTTCTGCCACCGGCAGGGGTGCCTCCATGACAGCAAAGACGATGGCCACCGCCACGGCTCACCATTGCGATGTTGGAAATTTCCTATAATGGGCTTACATTAATTAATTAATTTTCTATTTTATATAATCGGGTTAATGGATATTCCAATATATTTTAAACCCTAAAGTGATCTTATTGAGTTGGGTTTTGGCATCTATTAATAACGGGCCTAGTTGAGAAGACAAAGTGTAGGCAATTGTGTTTAGCGAAGCCCGTAATGGGGGGCCCGATTGACACGCTGTTGATTAGGGTTTGCTAGGTCCCCTCTCTAGCCTATAAAAGGGTAGGTTATACCTATCGATCCGAATCCCATTAAAGCTGCTAAACCGAAATAGGTCATAGAGAGGAAGAGCGGCATACCGACGGATCACCGATCATATCGGGTTGATCTTTTTCGGTCAAGTGAGAACATGGCTCAAATAGGTATGTGTTTAATTCATTTGTGCGTATCGATTTTGGTGTTTTATATTCATATATAGATCTGGTTGTTTTTGATTAATTAGTTATTTATGTAGAGAATTTCTACATATGGTATCAGAGCAGGTCATATATGATTATAGAACCCAATTTTTTTTTAACAAATCCGGTATGTTGTTTATCGTGTTTTGTTTCCTTTTGATTTTGAGCTTATCTCTGTTTATGATTTATAAGTTCTTATGCAATTTCGGTCAATCAAAGTACTTTTTTTTTTGTCGAATTAAATCAAAGTACTTATTAAATAGGTAAAAATAATGCATTAGAATGCAAGAGAAAAGCTATGATGATGATATGATTAATTTCTTGGATGATCGTTATTTTGCAATTTCGGATCTATGATAAACCTCTCTATGCATATGTTTGGAAATAAGCTAGTAAACAAGTTTTTTTAGTGTTTGACATCTTTACGATATTCGTAGTCAACTTGAAGAGATTTCTAACAAGTCATAGAACACCCCCGATCCGTTGTCCATTGCTATCCAAATCATCATCCAAAGTCAGTTTAGTAATCTGTAAAATCTTCTGTTCGGCCCGCTATGCATGTTGTCCGCCTATTGCTTTTGTCGATGTTTTTTCAATTTCTGTGTTGAGATTTAGAGGTCGACTCCTTCATGAAAAATGTTCATGTAGGTCTTAATTTCGACATATAATATTTTTGGATTTTTTGGAGCATAATTAATGGATGAAAACCTTCTGCATAGATCAACCGATTTTGAAATTTTAGGGCTTTTGTTCTACATGTCGAGTTTGTTCTAACCATATATAATTTGTATAATTTCATTGAGTATTGAGTGAGAATTTTGAATTTGAAATTCTTGAATTCATAATTTTGAAAAGATTCTAAAAGTTTCGAATTTCCTTCCATTGAATGATGTATGTAAGCAATTGTTATATGGGTATTGTAATACATGAGTGATTTATGCGATGTTGGTGACATATAGCATGGTTGGAGTTTCTCCACAATGAGATCGAGGGTTTTGTGCGTGTGTGTTAGGTATCACGTAGGTGAAGATCCTTTGATTGAGTTAGTGTGAAGAAAAAGTTCATATTTTTCCTGCTCCACTAAAACGTGTTTGTGCATGGGCGTTTTGCTAGTTCTTGAATTGCTTTGAGGTGGACTGACTTTTCGTTTTGATGTTGGGTTATTCATGCGTGCTTGTTTATGGATTCATGTGCTTGCGCATGTAGAGCGGTTTGAACTCCCTATGCCCTCTAAATAGCTAGATACCTTGTGAAGAACAAAATTATTTGTGATGTCAGTTGTGTTTTGTGTTTGCAATAAGCTTTGCAAAGTTTTGTCTTTTTTTGGATCCACGTTTGATGGGGTGTCTATTTGGCGATTTGTACGTAGAACCTTTTGCAATTTGTTTTTTCATCTCCGTTTCACGATCTTCGATTTTTTGATTATTTCATGACGGCTATTTTGTCGCTTGAAACCCTAATATGTTCGCAATCGAGGATCTAGAGATGGTGCAGTCGGTTGACAAATGTTTTTTTTTTTTGCTTAAGGCGCTTGCGTTTTTTGAGAAAGTGGGACTGTGACTGAATCGAATTATATGATGGCGCCGTGTTTTCCTTATTATTATTATTATTTTCACTGGATAGTTTGTTTTCTTTCATAAATCTTTGGTCTTTATTTGAAAATTCTTGCTTACACAAGAGCATTGATCAAGTAGCAATGTTGTGGTGGTCAAAGGCACATGTATTTGCCGATTTGCTGATTTGGGGAGTGGCTTAGTATAGGAAATTGTGAGATTTGTTTTGGGAACCTATTCTTTATAGAGGAAGTATCTCTATGCCCAAAAAGAGTACTATCAAGATTAAATTATGGGTGAGAAGTGACTCAATTCGAATATGTGTATCACTTGTGTTGGGGTCCAGTAATCTTCTAGAACTTGATTTTGTATGTTTAATGGTTATTATAGATTGACTTCAGTTACCAAGTTCTTGCCACTTGCTAAGATAAGGGACATACTATTGTGCTTAGATTGAAAAATAAAGGGTGGAATTAGGTGCTCCTATATGTTTATCATAAATCGGAGTTTCATTTGTGGACCCATCCTTGAAAGCTTAATTTGAAAGTTCAAGGTTATGGAATTTTTCTCTTTGTTGTTAAATCTGTGATGTCATTATCCCTCAGCACCTTGTGTTTTAAGCGAGCAGATGTGCTCGTGGGTAAATCAATTAGTCTTGGCATGTTTGAGGAGGGGGGAAGTCTGCTTCTCTATCTTTGTGGTTATTGTCTAGTTAATTTTTATTTATTTATTAACACCAATGGTGTAATGTTTTGGTATATCAAGCATATATGTGATGAAATTCTCAGGTTTTGGATTGAGGTAATTATATTCGGATGAGGATTTTGTGCTTGTTTCTTCTTCTTCTTCTTTTTTGGTACATGCATAGATTGTACTTAGAATGGTGTATGTATGGGCAGAAGCTTAGCTCTTATGGGGCAGGCCCACGTGAAGGCTTGGGCCATGCGAGTCCTAGAGTGTTAGAGCCTATTTGCAATTTTTTTAATATGCCTAATTTCCATTAAAAAAAATATTGTGCCTATATTTCCAATTTTTAATTTATGGAAATTTATTATAAGGTATGAGGGATAAGATGACAATATTCACTTTCCCTAATTTAGCATAGATTATCTATACTTTCTTGCTTGAGTTTAACTAGATAATCTTAGATGCTTAATTGTAAAATTAGGTACATAAAATTGTGGCAAAATTTGTTGTTTGATAAATGCAATATGATCTTGGGAAGCACATGTCGTAAAGTGCTTCATATTGTTTGATGAAATTTTGGGCATTGATTAAATGGAACATTATTTACAAATTGTTAAAGTTTGTAAATTATTGAAGTTCCTTATTGATAAAAAATAGTATATACAATTACCTGCCCAAAAGGGGTTATTGTGTATATTAATTTGAAAATTGCATGAAGATAAATTCCAAAATTAAAAGATGGGGATGTATGACTCAAAAAGATTTATCTGCCCAAAGGGGATAAATTTTTTAAAGTTATATGTAATTCCCCTCTATATTAATATATTAGAGATGAATGATGGGGATGTGCGACTCAAAAGGTTTATTTACCTAAAGGAGATAAATTTTGAGAGTTATGTATAATTCCCCCTCTATGTCGGAATAATGGAGATGTATAATTTAAAAGATTTGTCTGCCCAAAGGGGATAGATCTTTGAAGATTATATGTAATTCTCATTATCTATCTCTATATATTGATATCATGGAGATGTATAATTTAAATGATTTATCTGCCCAAATGGGATGGATCATTGACAATTATATGTAATTCTCCTTGTTGTTAACTGTGGAAAATAATTGTGTATTATACGCTCGCCCAAAGGAGAGTTCATAATGTACTAATTATTTTGTGGAATTACTTATTGCCCATAATTGATCATATTGCATTATGTGTGTCAAACAATTACTTTTGTTGTGAACAACAACAATTGCCACTTTGTTGAGATGTTAACCGGATATAATATTATATTATTAAGGACTTAGTCAAAAAGGGAGATATTGTAATTGAAAATATTAGAACTAAGTCCATATTAGCCGATTCTCTAACAAAAGTTTACGACCCATTATGTTTAAAGATCATATAAGGAATATGGGTGTTTTAGAGTCTTTTGATCTCTTTTGTTAGTGGGAGCTATATAGTTTGTATTTCTGGATATTATAGTTATATACAAACTGATAATGCTTTTATAATGTCTATTAAAGCATTTACTTTTGATTATCATCATTATTGATTTTATTGTTATCATTTCTCCTGTCGACTAAGAAATGGAAATATGAAATAGTATCTTTAAACAAATTTTAGTTTAAAGACGACTGGATGTCACTAATTATGAGATCTCATGTTGGATTGTGACATAGTTGTGCAATTTCATGTTGTTTAGAAATCGCCTTTGAAGCAATTTCATGTTGTTTAGAAATTGCGTTAATGCAGTTTCATGTCGTTGAGAAATTGCATTGAGGGATCTCATGTTGGATTGTGACATAGTTGTGCAATTTCATGTAGTTTGGAAATCGCACTGAGGCAATTTCATGTTGTTTAGAAATTGCGCTAATGCAATTTCATGTCGTTGAGAAATTGCATTGAGGACCGATAAGAAATAGTGTATATTTTGATCACATGTTGGCACTATTTCTTACTACACTACTAGGCCCATGATCCATGAAAATATAATGTTTATTATATGTGATTATGGAAGGTCATGTGTTGCGATATTTTCTTAACACGTTGATCGCCATAATCCTATAATGAAGTTATATAGGATTGGATTGGTTTTGAGATGCCGTTATTGGAATATTATCTTTTCAAAATTGTGGCCACATAAAACAAATTTTCAGTTATTAACCCGAGAGTGTCGTTTTCAAAATAAAATCGTTTAAAAAAAAATAAAACAAATTAATTAATATAGCCCAAGTGGGAGAATGTTGGAAATTTCCTATAATGGGCTTACATTAATTAATTAATTTTCTATTTTATATAATCGGGTTAATGGATATTCCAATATATTTTAAACCCTAAAGTGATCTTATTGAGTTGGGTTTTGGCATCTATTAATAATGTGCCTAGTTGAGAAAGCAAAGTGTAGGCAATTGTGTTTAAGCGAAGCCCGTAATGGGAGGGGCGGGTTGACACGCTGTTGATTAGGGTTTGCTAGGTCCCCTCTCTAGCCTATAAAAGGGTAGGTTATACCTATCGCCATTCGAATCCCATTAAAGCTGCTAAACCGAAATAGGTCATAGAGAGGAAGAAGCTGGCTAAGATACCGACGGATCACCGATCATATCGGGTTGATCTGTTTTCAGTCAAGTGAGGACATGGCTCAAATAGGTATGTGTTTAATTCCGCTGTGCGTATCGATTTTGGTGTTTTATATTCATATATAGATCTGGTTGTTTTTGATTAATTAGTTATTTATGTAGAGAATTTCTACATGCGACTGATGGATCAAGGCGTGTTCGGATCTCAGCACAACTGAATATCACATCAGTGTGGCATGACAATTAGAAGCGTGACAACTATTCCAGATTGTTTGGGCCATATCTTCCAATGACCTAATTCTTTTTCTCCTCCTCAAGTGAAGAAAAATAGTTTTCTGCGAAAGGGAAAAGGACTTCTATTATCAAAATGTATCTTATTCTAGTCAATGTGAATGACACTCATGAAAATTATAGCACTTCCAGTATCATTTTCCCTGCTTCTACGCACAATCAACATGTCAAGAAGATCTTCGGGCTGCAAGATGAAAGTATATTCTTACATGGAACTAGAGAACCGAATGACTCATGAGCAAGCAACTTCCAGCTACTTATTGAGGAAGGGTGCTTAACACCATGGTTGATGGTCTTCCAGCTAATTTTGGCTCTTTGCCTTTGTTCATTGCCACCTTCCGTCTTGCTACGCCGTGGCGGGAGGAGGGAAAAAGTCAAAGACCGAAAGGGGTGGTCAGATACTGTGCTTATAAGATCAAATTTGTCGCCATCCAACTGTGGCGCTTGCTCCATTGCCGTTGCATAAGGTTGCCGGCTTGGAAAACCAAAGGCGACGAAATAAGATTGTCTTTCTCTAGGGCGACAGAACTCTGTTTTTTGGCGCCGTAGACTAGCCAAAGACGATTAAAACTCGTCACGTTTGTCAAGTCTATGGTGACAAATATTCGTCGCCTTGGGCCAGATTTTTAGCCAAACTCACCTTAGACACGGTTTGTTGTTTTCACAGGAAATTTGATTATAGTTATTTCGTTATTCAAGGATCAAATTGTCAAGTTTGAAAAATTAATAATTTAACTACGCCAAAAGTGAATGAAACTCGACAAATAATTTCACTATAGTGCAGCGCGATTATGGTTGTCAACCCCCAAACAACATAGTTTATCAGAATAAGGTGACATTGAGCAGTAGGCATCGTCCACTTCAAATGGCACACATATAACGTTCTCTCAGAAGAATAACGTGTAATTCTTAACATTCCTCATGTTTTCTTGCTCGATATCGATCTGTTCATGAAACACTCCTCTGATATACAAATTCTTTTAGTGCATCCTCCTTGTTCGTCGGTAGGGATGCTACCGCTTAACTGAATGGAAAGAATACATGGGAGCAAAGCAATGGAAGAGAAAATCGACTTTCTGGGCAATCGAGAACAAGTAAATCCAGTGAAGAGAAAATGTAAAGAAAGAACAGCAAAGGAAGGAGGAGGGTCGTGGAAGCAGAAAGTCTACCGTTGCCTCCCCTCTGCTCTCTGCATTCATTATCGTCCGTAACACATTGTTCGGTATACTTCGTCCCATCTCTCTTTCTCTCTCTCTGAAGCGAGCGGACGATCAAGTGAGTCTTTGGAAACCTCCCAATGGAAATCACAGTCGCAGACTCGAGGCAAGTCGAGACGCTTTTCTCTCTTATCTGTTCAACTAGTTGTTAAACCGCATGTTGCACGATATTTGCTTACAAATGATGTTATTGATTGATGCTACCAATCTATAATATAAAGGGGAATTCATGTAAATTGAAATAAGTGTAAGACCTCCGCTTTGTACCTTATCAAGTAAGGAAAAGTGCGCCGGGAGTCACAACCTAAGCATTTCGATCTATTCAATTATATATTCAATTTTTCTAAAAGTTTAATGAAGTCATCTCGATGAACATCACCTAAATCAATGCCTAAACTACGTGTCACTTAAAAATTGCCTACATTACGTCTTTATGCACTCTCCAACCCTAGTTTCAGAACTTATTAATATTTTTCAGTAATTAAGGCTTAATTGAACTGGTTTTCACATATTTAGGACTCGATTGTTTTTTTTTTTGTAAAGGTTTAAGATTTGACTGAACCAATTAGAAGACTTAGGGCTCAATTGCATTTTATGCATAAGTTTTGGGAATTATATTGTAATTTTCCCTTATAAAGTGTTTTACTTTATGTAATTTCTCACATAATTGTCTTTGTTATAGAGGAGGTTGATCAGAGCAATCCCATTGCAGATACATCATGATGCTTGCTACACAGAAATAGTAAATTGATCCACTAAAAGTAACTCCAATTTGACTATTTTGGTTCACCTTGTTGGCTAAAACTTTGGAGGCAATATAGGTGTTGTTGTCTTGTTGGGTGCCATTTTTAAATACTTCCCTAACTAAGGAAAGCATTTTTATTTAGATGAAAAAACCGCCAATTAGGAAAAACATCGTTGGCCGGGATGTCCAAGGCCAACCAACTTTGCATACTTCTAGGAAAGGAAGAAAATAGGAAATTGTCTTTGTTTTTTCCTCTTAAAATAGGCATGCCCAGATCCTTTGCCAACCAACTTCCAGAACATTTCGTTGTTGGCCTCGTTGTCCTTTTCTCTAATTAGCCACTTCTCCAATCAATATAAAAGGCTATTAGTCTTTCATCTTTCGGTAGGTTCTCCATCTCTATCTCTTGTTTAATCATTGGATTCTTCTTCTTCCTTAGCTCAAATTACTCAATCATTAGGCAAAGAGACAGGGATTTTCGATATGGCGAACGATATGAAATATATGAACAACTGGGGCGAGGTGGCCCCGACGCTTCTCTTGTCTTATCGGAGATCATCCAGTTCTCCCAAGTTAGAGACCATTTTTGAAGAAGGGTCCGAGGAGTTACGGCTCGTTGTCAACAAGCGGATGTTGTTTATTCTTCCGGTGCTCTTCTCTTTGATCTCCTATTTTCTATTGTATAGAAATGACTTGCTTGGGAATTACAAGTAAGGTGAAAGGAGAGTTTATAAAATAGCTTTAGCATGTTGATTAGGGGTTTTGCCAATTTCTGAGGGACTGGCTTTCTATAGATGGGTGTGTGTCATTGTACTCGGGTTGGCATCGTGGCTTCGGAAATGTTGTTGAATCATGAAGTGTATTGACTACGATGCAATAAAATATAAAATTGATTTTGTTTATTGTCATTCCTTAAGTTAATTACTCTGTCTTCAGGTAATCCTCCTCTAGTATGTTTACCCACGATTTTCAGATTATTTTGTTGGCTTTCGATATCAGAATGTTTATATTGTTGTGTAAGTAAAAAGAATAATTGGGCATTCTAATGAATCATGAGATGAGATTTTTGTCATTCGACTAAGTTAATACCTTGATGAGGAAGTCGCAATGAAAAAAAGAAAACACATTCAGGTTGGTTGTGGCTAGTCTCGTTAACAAAAGTGATTTTTGGTGTTAGGACATCTAATCTAATATCTAACATATCATACTAATATTGATTTTTGCACATTAAATCCAAGTCTTTTCTTCTCCAAATGAAACTTTAAGAGTTTTGCCAAGAAAAAGTAATAGTTTTAGAGGAAAATCTCTTGACAATAAGTAGAAAACCATCTATTTTTCTTATGAAATATTTAAAAAATTCAAGAGAAATTTTCTTATGAAATATTTACACAGTTAGAGATATTACCATCTATTCAGTACTCTATGATAATGACAAAGTGGTTACATCTCTAATTGCACGTAAACTTGGCCCTATTATACATGGTATGTGATGTGATGCATTTATAAAACAAAATGGAGAGAAAATTGACTTACACACTTATAGTATAATACACCATAAAGAATCAAATCACATTAATTCGATCAAATACAACCTGTACTCAAATGCAATATTATAGTTAAAGTAACTGAAAGGATAATAACTACTAAAAGATCATGACCAAACGATTGACCCAAAGTAAGTATAACTAGTTCCTGATACATTCAATTTGTAAAAAATGACGTAGGAGATGTTTAATAAATGTATATTGAAATTTATATATAAAGCAAATGAACTTTAAATATTCAGTTATTTTCCAAATGATATATTTTTATTGTCAAGTGGTATTTCTTTAACATTTCATGTTTGTTCTCTTCTACAACTCTAAAAGTTCAATTTGTCAATAAGTTGGACACGTAAGAGTCGAGAATCAACTTTAAGAAACTCGAAAATGTTTCACGCATAAAACTCACGCGAACCATGGGCAAGTATGAAGTTCCAAGTCTTTAAGGATAAAAGATTTCAAGTCTTTCACCCCAGATCGCCCAAGACTGGCAAAAGAGACTTGTAATCCGTCTCCGAAAACACCATCTCATGTTTTTTCAATTGGAAAAGTCTACCTTGTTGAGAATCGACAGTCTCATTCCCGATCTGTTTTCGATGATTGCCTCGTTCAAACCTTCACATTGCACTGCTAATGAAAGGTCCTATGGACAGAGAAATCTAAAGACGAGGGGTCTCCGGTCGCTTAAAAAGGAACTGCAAGAGGGTATCTGAGTTGTTGATCATTCCTGAACTTTCAATACCCGACAAATTGGATTCTTAAATGACATCCATCGATTGGGATACAAAGGCTTCAAGCAAAATGCACCCTGGTTCTCTGGACCTGATGATCACTGATAACTTCTCGAGGAAAACGTGTTCTAGCTGAAAATCTTCTAAATCAAGTGAAGACATTTCTGTATCTGAATGGTCTTCCTCCAGGGACGAAGTGTTTGGCCAGCCAGGGTTGCGAAACAAAAGGGCATCCTCGGCAGAAGGATTGAAGGCCCGAAAGGCACGCACGTATAGAGTTAAAGCCATGGTGATCGAGGAGGCAATCACTCTGCCGTCTTCCTAATGCAGTTTTGTATTCTTGAACATTTGGGTTGCTCTTCAATTCGGATTCAAGCAATCTTTGTTGATTACATGGGTTTCCTTAATCAGAAAGGTCTTTCCAAGTCATTGCCGTATGCGTTAGATTGAGGCAAATTGGATATCGCCGGAATGGAATTGGCAGCCAGATCAGGTTTTTGACGAGGTTTGACCTTGGGTCAAAGTTGATCAAACTTTGATTAAACCTGAAAAATCACAGGTCAAAGATGAGGTTCTGCACTTAAACACTTTCAATAGAGGAATCTATGAGGACTTTTTATTGTTTATGTCGATCGTCCCAGGCTGTAGTTACGTCCATTTTATCGTAATTCTTAAATAAATTGTGGTAACCCACAAAAACTTGAAGATGTCGGTGATTAGTGGATGAGATTTCCTCTCGTTTAGTTTGATGGAAACAATATACCTCATGAACCAATCTTCGAGGATTCATAAGAACCTCCTAAATCGTTGATGATCAACCTTATCCTCCTAACTTACCTTGTGAATTTAAGTTTAGGATTTTCTTGATACAAACAATTATGCTATTCCAAACACTCACTCTTCAAAGTGCGCTATCAAAGTTAATATCCGGAAAGCATATAACACGTTTGATTGAGATTTTTTGGAGACAACTCTTACAGCTTTTGGGTTTCCGGGCCGCTTCATTCAGCTTATTATGGTATATGTCCGCACCCCAAAATTTTCTATCTCTATAAATGATGAACTTCATGGTTTTTTTAATAGCAGCCAAGGACTTAGACAAGGGGATCCGATCTCTCCTTATCTCTTCACTCTAGCCATGGAAGTACTTATAGGCATCTTGGATTCTCAAACAAACCGGCCTGAGTATTGATTCTACTGGAGATGTAAGTTTCCTCGCCTCTCACACCTATTTTTTGCGGATGATGTTTTCATCTTCGGTGAAGGAAAACCAGCCTCGGTGTCCTGTATGAAGGTGGGGTTGAACATATTTTCCCAATGGAGTTGCCTAATTCCAAATAACAACAAGAGCGAGGTGTTTCTCTTGGGTGGCTCAGAGGCAACCAAAACCCAGCTCTTGCAAATCCTGAACTTCAAAAGGGGTTCCCTTCCGGTCCGATACCTGGGAGTTCCAATAATCACTTCGCGCTTGAGCAAGGCTAACTGCAATGTCCTAGTATGTCTACTTACGGCTAGAGTCTAGTCCTGGACCCACCTTTTTCTATCTTTTGCAGGTAGATTACAACTTATCAAATCAGTCTTGCATGCTATACAAGCATATTGGGCGTCCATTTTCTAGCTTCCTTCATCAATTGCCGACAAAATTGAACAAATTTGTCGACAATTTCTTTGAAGGGACTTGGCCTTGGACTGGGAGGGGCAAAAGTTTCCTGGGATGATGTATGTCTCCCAAAGCAAGAAGGAGGACTTAGGATCCGGAGAATCCGAGATAGCAATAAAACAGCTATGATCAAGCATTTATGGATCCTTTTCACTGACAAGGAATCCCTATGGTGTAAATGGATACATGCCAATCACTTTAAAAGGAAACTCTTCTGGACTACCCCCACAAAAAGAGGACTTAGGATCCGGAGAATCCAAGATAGCAATAAAACAGCTATGATCAAGCATTTATGGATCCTTTTCACTGACAAGGAATCCCTATGGTGTAAATGGATACATGCCAATCACTTTAAAAGGAAACACTTCTAGACTACCCCCCCTCGACCTTTTGGTCATGGACTTGGAGGAAACTTCTTGTGTTAAGGGGGGAAATTATAAATCTCTTCAAATGGAAGATTGGCAATGGACTGTCTACCTCGCTTTGGTTTGATCTGTGGCTAGATTTGGGCCCCATCAACTCGGTATTTGATAACGGTTATATATACCAATCTACCCTTCCTCGGCATGCAAAGGTCGCAGACCTCTTCTCTCTGGATGGCCATGTCATATTAAATGAGTTATGCCTATGGCAGGTCCCAATTCCTCTATTAAATCAATTGAGTGACACGTTCACCTGGCTTATGTATCCTCCTGGCATATTTTCTACTGCGTCTGCTTGGTTGGCCATTCGTAGGAAAGTGGCGCCAATCCTATGGGCCTCCTTCATGTGGAACAAGGCGATAGCTCCTCATCACCAATTCCTTCTCTAGCTGATATCTCGGAACTGACTTCCAACCTAGGTTTTCCTCATGTCTCATGGTAGACTGCTTTTGGTTCATTGTGCTTTATGTAATGCTAGGCAAGATTCTATCGATCATTTCTTTTTTGACTGTCACATTTCCAACTCCTTTGCTACCTTTTGGGCTGCAAAATGCAATCTCACCTTGTGTAACCAATCATAGGTGGAAAATCTTCGATGGGTAAGCAACACTCTTTCAGGTAGTGGCTTTTATGTTAACATCGCCAGGTTCTCCTTCAGTGCACTTTGCTATGTGATTTGGAAGACTATGAATAATATAATATTCCGATCCTCCAATCTTTTTGTGCCTACCATGAAACAACACATTACCAAGGTAGTCAAGGATAAAACTATTCCATTCCAATCGATAGCCGACTCCCCAAGAAATAGGAGATTGCAGCGTAGCTGGGGTTTAGACCCAAATATTTTTGTATAGGTCTGTGAGCGAGAGTTGGCACTTGCTGATCTTGCTTCCTTATAATTGTATTTGATGTTTCTTTTGTGATCTTGCCCCCTCTCCCACTCCAGCGATATGTTGTCCCGTTGAGTGTGGGTTGAGACCAAGTCTCATCCCTTGTATAGTTGTATGGCTGAAAATCATCTATAATACTTACCTTTACAAAAAAAGAGAGAGACAAATCTGCTATTCCACTTAAACGAATGAACTGTTTCCAGTGTTGGTAGAAGTCTAAAAGAGTAGGTAAATGTCCAAAATCAGTGGTAAAAGAATTACCATTTACCTGATTTTCAGTACCTTATTAGTAACTCATTGACACTTTTTAGAAAATTACCAACCCTTTTGACAATTTGCGAGTTACCAATCTTTCTTGGCTTTTACCAACTTCTATTTATTTTTTTCTACAAACACCTTAAATTCATCAACTCTAATATGAATTTACTGATTTATTTGAATGGCATGCCAACTTTAATCCAATTAGATTACAAACTCTTTTTGGATTACCATTTCTCATTTAAGTTACTTACTCATTTTATTTGAAAGTTATCCTTCGCATGGTAAAATTGCTGAGAGCTTTATCCGATGATTTTACCAATCTTCCAGAAATACTTGAACTTGGTGAGCGCCTGGTTCGTGGGTGAGTGGGTCGTGGCGGATCTGAGGCCATCACAATGACTCTGACGAATGAGAGTTTGACCGGACAAGAGAGTGGAGGCAGAAAGAGACAGAGAGAGACCTTAGGAGAAAGGAAGAACATGAAATTAATGTGGACCTCGTGGGACCACCGTTCGGATAATTTTCGTCCTTTTCATATCCTAGGGAGTGGATGAGCCATTTCGGGGTGGTGCCTTTTTTATTTATTAGTTTTATTATCGTTTACAATTTTAGTTTGTCTGCCATACAAAAATGGCTTAAATTTATCATCTCCTATATGGCATTTACTCATGTTTACTTATAGGCTTTCTTCTCATAAGATTATCGACTAGTTTTGATTTATTAACTCTCAATTAAGTTGCTTGCTAATGTTTCCTTGGTTTTTTATTTTCTAAAACTTACCCACTTTGCTACCGATTTATCAACTTTTTTTTACCTTACTCCAAATTAGACACTCTTTTTAGAGATCATATAACTTAATCAGAGTCATTAAATTCTTTTCTCCAGTTAAGTCACCACATAATTCTGCATTATCAACTTTTAATTGAGGGAGTTGTTAACCTTTATTTGTTTGTTTTTAAATAACCAACTTCTTTAATCCTTGAAGAAGAAAAAACAATTCTCTTATTTGTTACAAATTTTATACCAACTAATTTTGAGTTCTCAGTTCTAATTGATTTGCTTACCAATTCTTTAGTTTTTGTATAATTTACCAGCTTTTTTTATAGATAAATAGTTCCCAAAAAAAATAGTTGGCAACCCAATAGAAAAGTTGGTAGATGAAAAAGAACTAAATAAACATTTAATAACTTAATTGAATGAAAGTTGGTAACCCAAAATTAGTTGGTAACTTAATCAGAGAATAGTTGGTAAGTCATTCAAATAAAGGTCAGTACTTTGATATAGTAATTGCTAATGATAATCATTCTATTTCAATTCCAAAACTATTTTTCTATTTCAAATTTTTTTCTAGAACATAAATCAATTTGGTAAAATAATTTTATTTTTCTATTTCTAGAACAGATTTATATCCCATAAATAGATTTAGAATAGAAATAAAAACTAATATTTTTTTACTTTTCAATTTCTAAAATAGAAATGAGAAATTGTTTATCCTTTTTTACTTCTCACCTAAAGGAGTCTTTCCCTAACCTCTAGCCGTCCGCCGTCAATAGCACCACCCACCAGTCACCACCGCCATTGGCTGCCATTGCTCGCCACCATCATCGGTTGCCTATCGGCCACCACCCCTTCCCTTCGCCGCCATTGCCATCACCACTTGCCACTAACCACCAATCGCAGCTTGCTGCCACCATTAACTGCCACTCTCTCCCCTCGCTGCTGGTCACTATCGCTGGTTGTTGGTTGCCATCGATTGGTGGTTGTTGGCCGCCACTCACTGCCACTGCTTGGGAGGGAGAAACTTTGTGTCGTTATTAAACGAATTTCTATTTTGAGAATAGAAATTTTGTATTATTATCAAACGTGTATTTTTGTCAAAAACTCATCCAAGAATAGAAATAAAAAAATTTATTTATGTTTCAGAAATCAATTTCTGGTAAAAAATTTCATCATCACGCCCTAAATTTAAGGCATTAATAAGAAAGATAAAGAAAAAGTTGTTAAACAAAAAGAGCTTGTCAGGTGTTGATACGCAATATAAAAAAAGTTGGTAAATATAAAAGAATTTTTTTGTTAGAGAAGAGAAGCTGGTAAATAAGGAAAAAATCAAATAAATGTGACTAGGTAACTCAAACAAGAGATGGTAACGTGAACTGAGCTGCTAATGTAATCAAGAAAAGTCAGTAATCACTCTGATTATGATTGGTAATTTCTAATAAGAGTTGCTAATTTTAAAAAGTTGTTGAGGAATAAAGTTCATAAATGAAAAGGAAAAGCTCGTAAAGTTAAAAAAAAGTGGGTAAGTAGTTTAAGTGAGATTTTACTACTTAAAATAAGCAAGTAACTTAATTGGAGAAAAGTTGATAATTTAAGGTGTTGATCAAATAAAGGTTAGTAGTTTTGTATGATAGTTGATAATTTAAGGTGTTTGGTGATTTTATATAAATGTCGCCATTGTAGTTCCACATGGCTTGGGTACATAAGTGTAATATATATACTTGGTTCCACATGAAGTGAGGCGGTTTAGGCGTCTCTTTTTTGCGTGTCTTGAGCCTCTATATACGCGTTCAAGAGTTTTGATCATTATCGTAGTTTGATATTTTTGGTTAAGAACCAAGACGTCTTAAAAATTAGTGCTGAGCTTGTACAAAAAAGGTTAAACATACGATTATAATGAATGCCTAATCTTCTAAAAAAACCACTAAATTTAGATTGAATTTCAATTCTAGCTTGAACTACAAAAAACTACCGATTCCACTCTGCACCCAAATCTAATTTTTCATTTAATGTTGCTGTTAATGGTTTGACGTGGCGATAACATGTCATTTTCGATTGCCAAATCAGATAAATGTTTGCGCTTTTCCTTCCGTTTGTTTTTTCGCTTTCTTCACCTTCCTTTTACTTCCACCGTGGACAACTCAACCTTGTGACTCGCTTCCACCACCTCCTCACCACCGTTCGAGCCCCTCCGTTCACAACCACCTCGCCGCCTTCCACCACCAACATACTCCGGCAGTGGTGTAAGCTAATCCATGAAATTGGATTTCGATCCATTTCCCCCCTCCAAGTTTTCCCCAAATTTTCCTCGCCATCGTTCTTTGTGAGATGAGACATGGATCGATAAGGCGGAGGTGGGTCTGGAGAAAATCTGAGACTTGCACGACAAGCTGAGCAACGCCATTTAATCGAGTTCTCTGCCTCACTTCCTCAACACCATTAGAACCCTACCAAAATCAAAGCGGCATTAGATGCAGCAGAATAAATACTAGTTCAGTGAGGCCCCCTGAGGATAATCGGGTGGCTTCCGGTGGATACATGTTTGTTAAGGAGCTTGGAGTCGACAATTAGGCGATGCAAGAGGCCAAGAACCTTCACGTGGTCCACATTGCTATGGAGAAAATCAAAGACTAGCTCGAGTTTTGGGAATATTCCAAATGAGAGCCTTAAATGCTCTCGTTTTCTTAAATAAGGACATGAAGTAAATCTTTTGTCAAATAAGAGTCTTAAGTGGCTATGTTAGTCTCAAATAAGGACATAGTCATGGCAATTTCAAATAAGGGTATGACCTTAACGATCACCAGACGACTAAATATTTCAACCAGTCAGAGGCATTTTCATCCAAAGATAATTTTAAATTTAAGTTTTTTTTCTTTTCTTTTTTCTTTTTTTCCTTTCCGGTGAGGACCCGACAACTCTCATCGGCCACTAGACAAGGGCTTGCAAGCCCTCACTAGTTGCTGGGGAGGCCTGCAAGCCCTTGCCACAAGCGATCCTTGCCCAAATTTGGCAAGATCAGCCCTCTCCAAGCATCGCTGGAGGCTAGCCATCACTTGAGACCAGTCATTGGTGAAGAAGAAAGAAAAAACTAGAAAAAGGAAAAAGTTTGAAAAAGGTAAAGAATGAAAATGCCATTAACTAGCCAAAAAGTCAAACCCTTTTTGGAAACTAACGTAGTCACTTAGACCCTTAATTGAAACAAAATCCACTTTAAACCTTTCTTTGAGAAAATAAGTATACTTTAAGTTCTTATTCAAAACAAGGTTCACTTCATGCTTTTATTTGAAAAAAATGAGCATACTTCATGCATTTATTTAAAATTTTCTCCCAATTTCTTTTGTGTGAGTCTTGGATTTGAATTTTTAGCATAGATATGTCTGCAGCTTGAACTTCCATGGATTAGCTTCCACCAATTCCAGACGGTGGTGGTGGTGGAAAGCGGCAAGGTGGTGCTGAACGGAGGCTCCGGACGTCGTGGCAGAACGTGGGTTACGGGGCTTAGTTGAAGGAAGAAGAAGAGACGGAAAACAAGGGGAAAATGGAAACCATAAATATTCTGGTTTGGAAAAAGAAAATGACTTGAAATACCATACAGAAAGATAATGGCCACCAAATTTGGGTTTAAAGTGAAAATTAAAGATTTTTTATAATACAAAAAATCATTCAAATTAGAATTGGAATCCGACATAAAGTTAATTTTTTTTAAAGGGAATTAGGCTTTACAATGAATATTACTGGGGTATTTCTATACATGATAAAGTCTCGTGTGAATAGAGTCGAGCCTCCCATTCGAATAACTAATTGGCACATCACTTCGAAAATAAAATTTAGCATGCTGTTTTTCCTTCGGAAATCTAACATTACTCATATGAAAGAGACGCTTTTTAAGCTTATTTTTCCCTGAAAAATCGACTTTTGCTTCCTCTATACGGCAAGTAACGAAACCTAATAATTGCAACGGAGGCACGAACACATGCACAAGTACCATGTATCATGTGAAAGCATAACCAAAAGAACTAGTTGAAGAAAATTGGAAAGATATTGCCAAATATACAGCATAAGATTCCAAAACGTACGCAGACAGATCCTCGCACGCGAACAGTTTCCGATGGAATGAACCCTAGGACTTCGTTCACCCTCTACTACTACTGCTACACAAGTACGTACGAAGGTTTTTGTTGAGACATGAGAACTTCATCAAGAAAGATTCCTAAGCAATCTCATAATCGCCATGCGACAACAGAAATGGCATCTCCAGTTTCAGTGAACAAGTCGGCCTCGTCTCTGGCAACCTTAAAGTACCCGATGAGGACGGACCAGTTCTGGCGACATCCTCCTCCTCATTCTCTTCTTCAAAGATGGTCTCCAAGGTTCTGTGATGATGGACCTTCAAGGCAGTGGCGGCGCGAGATGGCACAAGAGAGGATAATGGGGAAAGAGGTAAAGCTTCCGACAATGGTCGGAGGAATGATGGTTTCGGAACTGGCGTGATCGGAGAAGCCATCGCCAGAGCTATTCGAGGACTTATCATCATCTCTAGTGGTTGGGTGTCGTCGAACTTGATGGTATCACGCTGTGCGAGAGAACGGGACCTTTTATAGTGCAACTTGGGGGTGCAAGTTGATCCATGAAGGGTGTGGAATTAATATCTTTCAATTGGCCGGTACTGAAAAGGAGAACCTTATTTCGACATGGAGTATTTGTATTTTAGGAAAGCGTCATCATCGTGCCTAATATCGACAGGCGGGGTCGTAAGGAAGGACATTCACGGTTCCCCGGACCTAATTTTTATAAATGCGCACAGCAATAGACTTTCCAATTTAATGGGAGATGCCGTGAATGCAACTAAATATGCCGTCCCTGTTCTTGTTTCATCTACCATCCCGCAGATTAGTCAACAGAGCGTGCACACATCTCTCTCTCTCTCTCTCTCTCTCTATAGAGCCATGGAGGTCCCTCCGCCAACTACATGTTGCCAACTCTAAGATATGGAGGCTAGCAGGGGTAAGCATAGTTCAGATGTGTGGTTTTCATCCTAAAACCAAGAACTGTTCACTAAGGACCGGTTCTCAAAATTGGAACTGGGAATAGTCGGTTAGTTCCATGGATTCACCTGAGAACCAGACCATTGATCTAGTTCGGTTCCTGGGTGAGTCCATAGAATTGGTCCCACCAAGTTTCATGGGTTAGCACTGTAATAAGTAACAAAGAATTACACAATGGAATTACTTCATTAAAGATACTCTCAGTTAGAGCCATTGAACCAACAATATTAGTATGCTAGAAAATGTGTAATTAAGAGAGCACACTTACTAAAATTGTTATGAATGGACAAAAGCAAATAGTTATCCAACATAAAAACTAGTCAGTAGCCTAAGGATTTAGGATTTTTCATCTTCTTTTAAAATTTAAATTTAAATATATATTATAAATATTACGGTCCAACTTGAGTGTAGGGGTGTGCAACCAGACCGGGTTTACCCAGAACCCGGACCGGACCACTCGAAAAATAGGGTAGAGAGTCGGTTCTCGGTTAAACCGGTTCGGGAACCGGTTGAAATCGGTCTGGGAACAGGGTCCAAGCAAAGACCCACCCGGAATTGGATTGGTTTTGGAGCCGATTTTTACCCTTTTAAAAAGAAAATTCATATCTCTATATAGTGCCTTTGAGTCTTTGTCTTCGAAGAATTGTTAAAAAAAAAAGCTTCTCTTTAAATCAAGTTAAGGGAGAATTGTTTTGAAAAAATTGTTAAAAATAACTATTTTCATGTATTGTTTTTCTTTTTTAATGGTCCCACCTTCAACTATTATTATAGTCGCAGGACAAGTGCTACTAACTATTGTAACACTAATTAAAGCATTTTCAGTTTAACTCAAGAAAGCTATCTTCTTAATAAGAGTTCCGTCGCATACACATGAGCAAGCACATTAAATCATATCAGAAGTATTTGTGGGAATGAGACTAATATTATATCCATATTTGTTGCTAATGTTTATGCATTATTAGGATTTTTGCTTTGTCTTATAATTTTAGGAGGATTATGTTGTTGTTTTTTTGCTAATTAATGTAAAATTCAAAGCCATATAGGATATCGAACATTTGCAAAATAGATTCAATGAAAACAAGGCTGACCCTGTTCCCGGACCAGAAAAATAACGTTGACCTTGTTCTTAGACCAGAAAAACAGGATAGGGTACATGGTCCAAAAAAGAGAAACCGGTTATAATAGGATTGGGTACATGGTCCAGGTCTAGACCCTACTCACCCTGAACCTAATCACCCCTACTTGAGTAGGCGGTTCCACACTTAGAATCGAGAACCGAACCAGTTCTCTTAGGAACCACTGGTTCTTGGGTAGTCTGGAATGGTTTGGAGTGGTCTAAGCGATTCTTAATTCTTTTGCACACCCCTAAACTTGACTTCCATGAATGTGAGACCCAACAATGCGTCGATCTTGTCAATAACGAAAGAGCCACTGAGATCAACTTGACAAAGCACAAGCCTATGGAGGAGGAAGATTGAGACGGTGATCGGTGATAGATCAACTTGGAAGTGGCGACCACCTATTTGCAGATGGTGGGGATTATGGTTGAAGGAAGGTAAGTCTAGATCAGTTGTGGTGAAGACCAAAGTTGCAATCTTATGATATAGACAGAAGATGGACCAGAACAAGGCACAATTGATTTGAACACAAAATATGTCAAATGCTAACTCAACTCTAAAGCATCAAGTCATCTCCTCGAGGATAATTGAACAAAAACTAATCAATGGTATAGTTATACATTTACAAATATTAAAAAGCCCGCTCCTTCCATCTTTATTAAAGAAAAAGGAATGTAACAACTGCCATTTTCACTTTTCACTGCATTACTACTTTCCATCCTTGAGTGGCATCTTTGCATCTTCGGACTTTATTTTAAAAAAAAACCAAACTAACCTCCTTTAAAAGTCTTAATTCCCAAGTTTCTCCACATCCCTAACTTGAAGGGTGACCGGCAAAGGGAAAAAGGGAAAAAGAAAGAAGAAAATGAAAAGAAGAAGAAAAGAAGAAGAAAGCCAAAAATAGAAGAGAAAGAAAAGAGAAGAAAAGAAAGGAAAATTTTTTAATAAAAAATTAAAAAAATATTCAAATATTATTAAAAATTGTCAATATCAGCGTCGGCTATATTGCGTAAAACAACCAATGTCCATGTCGGTGATTCCAATCAATATTTTCTAGATTAACTCAATTGATAAAATGTCAAAAAATTTAGAACTTAATTGACAAAATTAAAAAATTTACAATTGAATTGGTAAAAGCGTAATAAATTTAGGACTTTTTGTACAATTTCCTTTTCCTTGAAATATTCATCAATCACTGATATACATTAGGAGTGGCTACTAATCAATCATCAATTTTGATATCCATCAATATATCTAATTAAACTCATATCCACTCAAAAACTTAGACCAATAAATTATGGGCAAATCAAAATATATTAACTACTATTCACCATACTAATTTTCTAATGTTAGACATTTTCTAACATAATTTACATGTGCATCTCAAAACACCACAACAAGACGTTATTACAAGCATAGCCACCTACAACCATAATCTCATCGCCGATGCCATCATTAGCCTCCCTCCTTACACTTTCTCAATTTTCAAGTGAGCCAAAAGATCTCTCTCTTTCCCTCCCTGCTCGTCATCTCCATCTCTCATTCTCTTTATGTGTTGCCTGCACATGGTGTGACCTTAGCGGACGATTACAACAAGGTAACTATGTCCGTCGATGACCATAGATGGATGTCCCCTTGGTGGTGATGGGATCATAGTTGCCATGGTCCATGACTTATGCAACTATTCAAAGGTTACTGAAACTTGACTGTGTAGGTTGCAGATGTCACGATGACCAATAGTATGAGGTTGCTGCATCCCTCCTTGACCAATCTATAGCCTCGACTAAGTGTGATGGGCAGTGAGCGGTAGCAGCGACGGTCATTGGTTTGGGGCCGATTGGGTAGTGTGGCAATGTTCGTCGGCTATTGAGGGCGATTATGCAGCATGACAGTTGTGGCAGAGCCAGGTGTTTCCATGTTGTGTCTAGGGCTTCTTAGTGGTAGGGCATTCAAAATTAGTGCGTGCAGTTTGGGAAAAAATGATGATTTGATAATAAAGTCACGTGATTATTTGGTGTGGATCAAATATGGTGACTAAATATAAAAGTGAGGATGTGAGATATGTTTTTAAGATAGATATGAAGTGTAAAATGAGGATAACAATTGGTAGTTTTCTTAAAGGAAAATGCCATTTTTAAGATATTCGAAATAAGGGTTGAATGGTTTCAAGGTAGATAGGTTCTAAACTTTGAACCTACCTAGAACTCCAAGCTTTTAGAACATGGAATCCACTCTGTAAACCCTAGAATTGATCCTGAAATTGAGCCTATCAATCTGGTCCGGTTCTAAAGTTTGCCTAGGAATTGACCAATTCTCTCTCTTTTCTTTTTTAATTTGGGTTTTTTTTTGTATTCCTTGAAAGGATAAACTTTTCCTATTAGTTAACCAATAGAGAGAAGTAAAATTACAACTTATTTACATCTGAGACATATAGCAGCTACTGTAAAATAATAGAGCAATAAAACAACAAGATGTAAAATTTGCCAGAAATATAAAGCAATAGGGAAGTGTTCAACTCATCCCTTAGTCAAGTAAAATGAAAATTAAAGTAACAACAAAAATCCTCATCTACCATAAATAACAATCCATAAATGATAAACATAAAAAATAAACAATAAACAATAAAAAGTTGAAACATATAATATAAAATATGAATTATAGAACTTCATTCTACATTCATCCAAAAATGAATGTCTACGCCCTTTATGTGGCTCTGAGACAAACCATGTCAAACATTACTTGAAAGGCAGTGGACCAAGGTCAAGAGTCCTTTTTGTTTGGGATGAAGAAGGATTCATGCTTGATAGATAGTTCCCATTTTTAGTAATTTAGAATACCAAATCCATAGGAGAAGAGGGAGGCACAAGGAAAATAACCGTGGATGAGGATTTTTTGGGTTATGTGTATGGACGTATGTTGAGATGGGTTGTATAAGGAAGGTTTACCATTAAAGTGTAAACGCACAGTTTACCAATCAAGAATTAAGAACCTGGTTAATGGTGGCTTACCATCAAGTTGTAAAGAATTGCTCCAGCAAGCAGGGATGAAAAACTATTCTAATTCACCACCAGCGATGTTGGATAAAGATTTGGATACAAATTCTGTCAAACAGAGGAATTCTCATGAATTCATCAAATCGTCTATTGTTTACTTTACACTTGAAAACTCTCCCAAGGAACTAAGACATGAAATGGACTAATTATTAAAGACATGCAAAATACTCAAATATCGAAGTCATGGGAACTAGAAAAAATATAAAGTCCTAGGAACTAGAACTTTGCCTCTTTGAACATACTACACACCTAAGATTCATAAAACTTGGACTATAAATTCATTCACCAATCTTGACCAGAAAGTAACCATGATGGGAGATCAACAAATATCCAAGGAAATTGCTCAGAGTAGTCTCCCATCAATATCTCTTTGAAATCAGCAACTGGTCTAGTGAATTGGTAATTTAATACTTGATCGACAACTCAATTGAGAACTTCATTCTCAATCCATCGAAGCAAGCTAGGACCAAAATCTACCTTTACTTGAATGATCGTTGATTGTGATGGATTTGTTGATGGAATCAGATTGGAACTTAAGGATTGTTTGATTGAATTGGATGGTCTAGCATCAAGTGGGAGAGGCCCGGAGGAAAGGAAAGAGGAGAAATCTAGCGTAGAGTTTGTTTTTTGATTGACCTTTGTCTAACCAAAACTCATATATTGATCATAATTTTTTGGATCGTGTCTCTTATAACCACCCCTTTAATTGGCTGGTTTCAACTATAGATATCATTCATATATATTTTAGTTAATTTTGCAAGTAATTAATAGCCACAACCTATGTAACAAATGTGAAGAACGATTTGGTGAAGGAAAAAATAATTTTATCTTTAGTAATGCGATCAAAAGGATATTGGCTATTAAATTTTTATTTGCTGATGTGACATCAATCAAAAACCTAGTTAAAGACAGCGAAGCCGCCTCCCTGGAATCCATGGACTGTACGTCTCGTTGAATTTTCCCACAGTCGTCGCATGAAATCTGTATTTTCCCTTTTTGAGTTTTGGCTGCATCTTGTGGTCCTCGTCCGAGATGAAGTTGTCCGAATGCATCTTTGAAGAGGATAAGTCAAGTGTCTCAGCCACTTGCTCAGTTACCGGCCGAGCAAGTATCAGTACATTAAGTAAATCAACGTTCCTTCACAAATTAATTTGGTGGTCACTAACAAAAAATATAGAAAACCCGACCTTCTCATTATTGGTAGTACACTAATTTTTATTTTTAAATGGGATTGACGTCTTTCGTCCCACAAATAATATATATCCTTGCACCAAAAATTAATTAGTTTGTTGGCATAAGTAAAAAAACGTGACTAGAACATTAAATATTGATGAGCACATGACCCATTATTGATAATTAAAACCAGTATCAATGATTGGTGCACATCGATGGGTGTCACTAGCCAGTTGTCGAACTACGATGACATATGGTCAACAACGATCGATAAGTTTATCAAAAAGTAAGAATTAATATGTAGTCCAAATGTAAAAGAAAGCTGAATACATAAGGAATCAATATACAATTACCAATTCGAAATTACTGGGGAACAAAGCAGTTGAGATCGTGGAACAACTGGCAAGTGTTATTGAAGGAGCAACTTCTAAAACTTGTCACAAAATTGTAATTTAGTCTAAAACTTTCAAAAAGTACTATTAACATGAGGACTTAATTTAACCAATTTGACAAGTTTTAAAAGTTTATTATATTTTTTGAAAATGTTACAACTAAAGTGCATTTTATTGATAAGTTGTAGGATTTTCAATGCATTTAAATCAAAAAATCCTCTATTCCATCTCATGAAGACCGGCTATCGTGGCCACCAAGCCACTTGACGTCGCAGTGAAGGGACTCCATGAGGTGAACGCTTGTGACGTCTTTGATGAAGGGGTCCGAGATGGTGGGAGCCATCGGTGACAGATGTTGATAGCGGAACTAAGATTAGGGTTTTATGCCAAGGATTGTTTTGGGAGACACGAGATTTAGGATTTCTTGGGCACTATTTGTAAGGGTAGGTTTACTCTAGCAGGATCCTCACGGACGAAAAAAGAAATTATAGTCAGTTTGATAATTCACCAATATTAGCTGTGTAGTTTTATGTGATGCAAAACGGTAGTTTCACAAACAGAGGGTGTAAAGTAAAGCATGGGCCAAATTAGCAGATGTTTTTCAATAATTCCAATGTTACGGTATTCGCATGGAACGTGTATACTTTCTCCTTTTCTGACAATGGGTCGACATGTCGTTTGCTTGGTAAATGGATAAAACCTATATAATTATCGTTTTATGTCGTTTAACGAACACATTGGCATCAGATTTCTCAAATTTTATTCTATAACTGTAACACGCTACAGTTATCTCATGGAAACAAATTTTAATAATTTTATATTATCGATACTAATTTTTGAGATTTATCAGACAATTCCTTAGTTTTAATGGTCTCCATGAAGAAAAAGTGTAAATAAAAAAGAGAGAGATTTATAATAAACGGTTTAAACTGCCAAGCAACATTTAAGAGACAAAACCGCATGATCATCGAAATCCCACACTAGCGATTTGAGGGGCATCTTGCATTTTCTTAAAATTGCTTGGAGATATATTCATTTTCCGGAGAAAGTACAAAAAAATTTTAAAATTTATCTCATTTATACCAATTTAATAATAAAATTTTCAATTAAACTAATTTCAAAACACTTTTATATCGATACCAATTTAGTCAATTCGACAAATTTAGATTAGAAGTTATTGACGTAGATGCCAACCGTTCTACATAGCACAGCCGGCTTTAAAGTGAATAAATTTTAATTATTTTTCAGTCAAAATATTTATGATTCAATTGGTATCAATTTAATAAATTTATAATCTTTTTGGTGCTTTTCCTGTCATTTTCATGTACATTTATAGATTAGAAGGTTAGGCAGGCAACAACTTGATTTTTCTATGATGAGTTAGGCCAGCAGTACTTCCGAACAAGGCTTCACCACAGATCGCAAGAGGTTCGAAGCATGGAGATTAGACAGACAATTGGCTCGGAAAGAACAAACCCTTCACTCACTGTTCCCTTGCAGCCAAGGCACTGCTGATGTTCGTGATGATTGCTGCATTGAATCTGGAGGGTTGTACTGCATCACAATCACACATTAATTCTTTCAATTCGAAGGAAGGGTGATTTGATTTGAGAAGTCATTGGGGACCGTCCGGCGTCGCATCTCGAAATTCCTCTGAACTACATACCGTCGGTAGGTCGTGAAGTTATAGGGGACCATTGGGGCTCGTCCTCGAAATTCCTTGGAATCGAAGACCGCCAGCCCATTGTTCTGGGTAAATTCCAACACGAGATATCAATCTATTTAAAAATGAACGGTCGCCTGACTATGGTTGATTTAGTCGGCTAACGAGATATTGTTAAGTGAATCTATTTTCCTAAATTTGTACTTATGAAGAGGTCCGATATATATTAGTAAATCATTGCAACCCTATATATTGAGAAAAGCGAATGTCTTTTTAGTTAGGCCGACACCACAATCGCAAAAAGTCGTTAACTACACAATTATTGTGTGCCTACTTTTGTTGTAAGACAAGATCAGGCTATAAATCACACACTTCTTAAATTACACATACATATCTACATCTTTATAATTAAACCAAAGATGTAATTTTCTTTTTCTTTTTTTTAACATTTTAAAGTTGCCCTTGTGATATATAATACCCGCTCACTGAAAACCACCAAATCTTTTTTTTCTATGCCTAACTTCCATAATTAGATATATTCTTACATATAACTAGCACACTGCAAGCACATTTGTAGTGCGTGCTTGAACTCTAATATAGTCATTGATATCTTTGTTTCCATTTCGATACCATTTTCGTGCGGGATGTAATTTTCTATTTCAAGTTGGGCCGGAAATGGGCTGGCCCGAAAGTTTCAATTATTTATTTTTTAATGTATTTGATAAAATAAAGGTGAGGAATGTTTAATACTCTTCATTCCCAAGTAGAAAAACACACCTACATCTTTAATTGAACTCACTAACGGAATAAGCTTTTGTTATGTAAGGAAAAAGAATGCCGTTGAATTCGAGAAAATGGTCCGAAACATGCCCAAAATTAAATAGATTTTAAGTATGAAAATGGCCTCAAACACATTTGAGTCCAAAGTTATGTTATTCGAAAGCTAGTTGGATGAAATTTATATAATTTTAAGTAATTTTGGTAATGTTAATAATTAGGATAGACAACAAATAATAATAATAGATTTTGAAAAGGTCGTACTTTTTCCACTCTTTCTCCGGCTTATGCACTCCTTATTTTTGCATTTTAGAATACTATTCATCGTCCGGCCATCACTTCTATTATAATTCTATAAAAATAATCCTTCTTTTGTTTGTTTTTTTTTTTGTCAAAAGTAATTCATTGCCATTCACGAAAATGATCAATTACATACGTTGTCATAGTCCAAACGTAGAATTAGGAAAAGAGGGTGTGGGGGCGAGGAGAGCCAATTGAGTGGGAGTGACCCAGAGTGATGGGCCTTGGCGAGCCAATCCGCGGCCCTATTTGTTTCCCTCAATTCATACGTTAGCAAGACATTAGGTAAGTGGGCTAGTAAAGCCCGGCTGTCTAGAAGTACTAAGCAATAAGCCCAGGAAAGAACTTCCCGGCCCATGATTTCTTCAACAACTGATATGTTGTTAGTGACCACGTGCAAGGGCAGAAGACTTTGAACTCCCTATACTTGCCCTGCTTCGACATCATGATGCTACTTCAGCCAGAGGAGTGCTTCCCGCACGGCTAGGGCTTCCGCTGCAGAAGCTGATTCCACAAAAATCTCAACAGCAAATCCATTGATGACCGTTCTAGCGCTTCCTCTACAGATTCCCGCTGCAAAGCCCTTCATCTCCGAGGCTGTCCAAGAGGCATCGACGTTCAACTTCAGATGGCCGCGAACTGGAGGAGACCAAGTTAGTCCCCCTTTTTGCCCATAAGCTGTTTCTTTGTGTGGGGGGTTCCATTTGACAAACATCTAATAGAGTAATTCAGCTTCACAAGGGATAGAGCGTGAGGGCAGCAGTTTGCATTGGAAGATTAGGGTGTTCCTAGCTTTCCAAATCAGCCACAAAGAGTTGGCGAAAATTGCCCGCTCCCTATGTGAGGCTCCTAAGGTCAGGTATTCATAGACCCACTTGACCATTCTTGAAATAGTTGTTGGGGAGATGCTCTTTTTAGAGTTTTTTTTTTTTTTTTTAATTTCATCTTTTTCTTTACTTGCGGGTCTTAGTTTCCTTCTTTTTCTTACTTCCCTTCTTTCTGTTGCACACAATTCTCTTACTGGTCCCATTCCAAACACAATTTTTTGCAATCCAAGCAACTTTTATAGCCCAAGACGTTGTATTACTTTTCTAAATTTCAACTTTACACTATGATATTCCACAATCAGCCTCCACTCACACTAAAATGGTCAAATACACTACACAAAACAAGGTAAACATACACTGATAACCCCAACAAGTCCCAAAAAGATCATCCACCTTATCATCGCTGGCCGCGAGCTGTCTAGTTCTTGAGATAGATGTCCAATCGTCACATTGTCAACTTGTTCCGAGATGACGAATTGGACATGTCTGACAAGTTCTCAGGCCAAAACGATTACATCAACTTCACGTTCTTCATGCCCTGGCATGCTAGACAACCAATTGATAATGTCAAGCACATCCTCGGACTCCAAGTAGGACACTTCAAGAGGGGTACAAATCGATCCAATCGGCTCCGGAATGCAATGGCTAGGCGCCAAGGGTGGTGGTGGGAACGGTGGGACGAAGATGAACCTCGGCTTGTCCCTGATGAAGTCTAACAACAAGTCAATACTCACCCGGGGACGGTTTGAAAACAAAGGGAAGGATGGAATTGGGAATGCTTATTGACAAGAAGACCACGAGGATGCTTATGATGGTGGAATGAACATGGAAGGTTTCATGACCTATCACTTAGAAGATCAAGGTTCCATCAGGTGTTCTTTAACCCTTACAGGTTCATAAGCTTTAGTGAAATGCTTTGACATGAACTCAGATTCATGAAATCATAGTGAAAATTGAGAGATAACAATGATGTTATGAGAGCTGAGAATTGAGAGATGTCAAAGGTATGAAAAGAAGAAAAAGGAAAGTGGGACTGCAAGGAAAAAAATAAGAAACAAAACAAAAAGAATTGATCAAACGAAAAAGGGGACCAAAAGTGGTGAACCACATAAGGAATAGTATGGTCAAAACATAAAAATTAAAAGTGTCAACATAAAAAGAGAAGAGAATGTGTCTAAGTCAAAGAGAAGTGGAAAAAGTATGGCCCTTTTGAAAATTATAGAAAAAGAAATGGATTCAGGCTAAAGCCCATATCGGCCTGGACCAAACAAAGTAAGTTTTGGGTCTGGGCTTTATTCATTTTATGGAACTGAGCTTAGAAAAGTCAGGCTGGGCCGTTGGTTTGCCTGATTGCTTGCGGGTGTATTCGGTAAAATCAGCGGTACATACCGTCCGATTGAACCAATTGACTGTTCACCAGCACTTGCTACCTTTGTACAAGCTGTTTATTTGATTTTTTTTGTAACCCTGCATATTTAATTAATGTCACGCTTTTTGGCCAATGGAACGAGAGCGTTGGTATACACATATGTATCGAGGCTTTCTTATCAAAACTTGTTTACAAACACGAAAGCGGTTTTGGGTGTTTAAACAAGTGCGCAAATAGACACCTGTACAACCAACATGTCACCCTTGTACAAGCCGTGTTATCGACATCAATCGGCAGTTGATTTCATGTGAAAACATGAAATGACTCGAGTAAGATAGACCCGTGCTTTCTAGAGATGAAGTGCTTTAGGTTTGAAGGAGGGTTAGGGTTTTTGCTTGTTCAGGTTTTGGCTTACGGAAACCTGAACTGATCCGGCGAATCCGAGAAGGAGTCTCCCTGAGGAATCACAATAGATACACGAGATAGCACCCTTCATTGATCAAGGTTTGTACAAGCCATCTATGTTGATTTTCCAAACTCCCCTCTTCTTCGATGGGAGCCAAATCTGGGGTGAGCTTGTGGTTTCTATCTTGATGTTCTTTGCTTTCGAGTTCCACTTCTTAAAGTTGCTTGACATTGCAAGTGCAGGGTAAACTGAGGGTAATGTTCGAGATTTACAAGCCAAGCTTCCCTTTTATTGAGAGATTATGGATGGTCTCTTCCTGTCAAATTTGCAGAATATGTAATGCAGTTTAGGTGTGACTAAAATTTGGCAAATGATTCAAGCAGCACGGTGAGTTTTAAAGATCCGTTCCAGCGTCTAGTATTTTCATCTTCCTCGCTTGTGACGTCTGCTAGAATCACCCCACCAGCGCATCTCGTGTTTTCACCACTCCGAGAGCACAGATACCACGGATATGTGTGGTTCGATAGCTTGGTACAGTCGCAAGGACCTGCGTGTTTTCAACCCTCATCAGTCGAAATTTCTGTCGCATACAACGGATTGAAATTACCGTATGGTTCCTTCTGGACCTGGCCGGTGAGCCATCACCATCTTCCTCAGCTTTTTGATCTTCGCGAGCTGCTTTTTCTAAGAATGGTGATCTGCGGGGCCTCTCACATGGATTTGGAATCTTTTCGTACAAATCGAACATAACATTGCAATCGAAGGGCAATTCTTAATGGCACCCTTCGAATTTCTGGACTCTTGATTATTTTTGGTCCGGATCCCCAACCCATTGGAAGAATCAAATCCATGAAGGGATTCATGTCCTCTATCTTTCATATCTTATGATACAGTATACTGATTTTGAGAGATTAAGATCGACTCAAGTACTTGAAAGGGTCATAATATGGCGTGATAAGCACAAATGACAATCGAAGGAGATTCAATATGATTCCTCTTTGAATAAAGCTTATTATTAAGTTTAACAAATAAACATAATGATGCAGGACAGCATGATTCTCAAGATTGCAATTTGCTTCATTTTATTTATTATTAGGGTTTTTTTTCAGAATTTTAAAATGACACTTAGATATCCTAAATGATTTTATTTGATTAGGTTAGATTAGAATAAACCATAGATAACTTTCTAGAATTTCCTGGTTGATTTCCCAGTTAAATTTTTTTCCTAGTTATACAAATTTCATGTTGTACTTGTAATAACTCCTCACCCCCTTTGGCAAATTAGTAAATTGAGTGTTTTCTCAGTTACACTTCGCTTTGCGCGCTTGTGCGCTTATTGCGAGTGTTTACAGTGTTTCATGCTCGTACAAAAAAAATCCGGACTGACTTCGATCTTGTCTGCAAGAAGGTGGGCCGGTGATGGTCTAGCTCGTTACATATCCGCCACTAATCGGATAGCTGATGTTTTCAAGATAGGTTTATCACCTTCCTGGTTCCGACTTTTGAGGTGCAATCTGAACGTCATTCCTCCTGTTCAGCTTGAAGGGGGAGTGCAGATGTATCGAGTCGTTGATTGCACTCTTTGCTCAATATAGATATATTCTTTAGGATGCTTAACCTGTATACCTTGACTACCTTAAGGATGCTCGGCAAATATATGCAGATTACCTTTTATTTATACAGATGCATGTAGTACCCTTGCGGATGCAGTTTTATGCAATTGAATAAAATAGATCATTGCCTATGTTCTCCGGTTACTCAAGCCCATGAACTAGTTTGATCTCTTGTACAAATCTGCATGCTCTTATCTATGGCCTCAGCCTGTTTTTGTTCATCAGTACTCTCAGGCCTCAACCGAACATTGGAGGGAAAATTAAGCATAGCGTGCCTCAAGCCTTTTCCGATCCTAGTCCGACACAGCAACCGGATCTCCACCTCTCCAATCTGCTGATTCAGCCAAATAAGGCTCTTCAAGGAAGGGGTACTGGTTCCAAACCGAGCAGGGTTTTGTTCATTCATAAGCATGTCCTTTTCGACCATAACATGGACTGGTAGATCTTTTAGCAATGTTTTATAAACCTAAATTGAACAAACATGCTGAAATATGCTGAACATTGAATGACAAAATTAATCTGGCGAAAATATGGCTAGCTGCAGTCTGCACAAGTACTTATGCAAGCTGTTATTACCTAGAAACTAACCAGTGTTCTGTTCTTTAATACGACTCTTATGGCTCTTTTGAATCCTGAGCTCTCCAAGCTCATGAGCCAAAAATTATTGTGTTCCGTAAGAGCTTCGGCCAGTCTCTGTTTGTTTATTCATATTTTTCCATGTGCTTATTTATCTACATCCATGAAGATTAGAATAATTACTATCCAATGCGGTGCTTAATGCAACACTAAATCCGGATATGTCCAAATATTAAGTCTGGATGTCGATGGTGGCGCCTCTGAGTGACCACCGAGATAGCGTCACTACTCGGTGGTTGCCTTTGCCTTCTCTATGCTTCTCACGGCCTCAAATCCGCACGGCTACAACAAGGGTCGCCTTTCTCAGGCGACCACCCGCTATGGTTGCATTCCCCAGGCGACCATCTGTGGTGGTTGCACTCTCCAGGCGACTACCACAAGGTTCACCTTTCTTGGGTGACAACCTGCTATGGTTGCCCTCCCCGGGCAACCATCCGTGGTGGCTGCACTCTCCAAGGGACCACCATAGCAGTGGTCGCCATCCTCCCTAGTCTCTCTCTGTCTCTCTCTTGCAGGATCGAACCACCAGGTCACCTTCGAAAATGGCAGCTACCGCTGGTGGCTGCCTTTGCCGTGTTGGCTGCGGCAATTTTGACATTTTAAGTTATCTTATATTGGCCATTTGCAGTTTTATAATCAAATTTTTTATTCTTTCCTCAATCCTATCCTAATTAAGCACACCCACTTGATGAGATTTATCTAGCAAACTGAAGGAATTTCCTATATCATCTCATTCTATCATAGCTCAATTCATGTATTCACAAAAAAACAGGACTCCGTTGATCCTGTTCTTTTACGTTTCTGGCCAGAGAAGGGTACTTGTTCTTTACCGGAAAAACATTGCAGCGAAGCAGTCATGACGATGAATCGAATTTTTTATCGGTTAAGCAGAATAGACAGGATGAAGAAACGCGAGTCATTGGTGCAAGGAAACATCAGAAACTGTTATTATCATCACCAGCCCCGAAATCGCCATAATTGTACAGAAAGCAGCTTCAACATATACAGTTATTATCGCTTAATTAGTACGAGGGCATTCTTCATTAGCACAAGAGCCCATATCCCATGAAGACATATCTAGCTCTCGAACATGGACAAAGATCTATCAACCCCGGGGAAAAATTTGCCCGAACCAGCCGTGGTGACTCGGGAGTTCGCAGTAGCCGAAGTGTGAGCCGATAGAGACGATGTTGAGCAGTGCGAAGGCAGTGAGCGAGAGGCCTGGCTTTTCGGAGGTGAGGAGCGAGAAGGCCCGCTCGAGCCGACATCCCTCTCCTCCTCGCTGATGGTATCCAGCATCTGCGACGTCCGGTGTCTCATGACGCTCACGAACTGCGGGGGCGCGGCCTCCATGACGAACCTCGCGATCCTCGAATTCGCCATCTCTCTCTTCGTTCAATCGCAGGACCCCAAGAGAAAGAGAAAACAAGGGTTTTCTTGCTTTTCTTTCAATTGGGGCGACTCTCGTTTTCGGCTGCGGATGAGGGACGAGATGAGGGCGAGGATGGATGAGGTTTTTATAAGGCCTAAAGCTCAGGCTGAGATGGAGTCAATGGTCTCATCAAGCCCCAATTTCCATCAGAGTTTCAGCCGCTAGTGCCGACCACTTGCTGTGGACATTAGTGGCAGAACGCGAAGAGGGAAGAGAGAATTCTCGACGTGGGGCATGTTCCTAGGTATGTGTCGAACCATGTGTGGAAAACTGGATCATCTTTGGATAGATTGAGGTTTCGTCGCCTTCGATGGCTTGCAGATTTTCACTTTTTTCTGGGTGTCGCGGCCTGAGTTTCCAGTCGACGCGTGTCGAAGAGATCTGAGCCCGGAAAACCCAGCGCTCAGGGAGTTCGAGAGGTCCATCCATATGATGATGACCATATGATGATGCGAAAGACACGTTTCTACCACGGAAGCGATTCCACAATTCTACAAGATGACATTACTAGCATAGCGTTCTTACGTAGATATTTCAACTCAATTACTCACGTTTTACACAATTGGTCAGAACTTTAAGGGATTTTCAATTTTAATTGCTATAAATCACTCATTGAAATCTCATTGATTGCATGAAAACTCTTGATAAAGGCCACTTATAAAGGCCAAACACTCAAATTGTACCAAAAACCTAAACTTAATTGGTTTATAGAGCTTGTAAGGTATTTCATAAGTGTTCAAGTAGCCAAATTTAACCAATGGATTTGCCCCAATGGCCACCCTTCTCACATGAGAAGGAGGAGGCGATGATTTAAATCCTCACTTTCTCGAGGGTTAGGATAAGGAAGAATTAGTTTCAAGAGCAGATTTTGATTCTTACACCCTATAAGGAGACAAGGCAAAAGTCTAAGCATATTAGAGTAGAAGTAGAATATAACCGACCAAAAAAAAAGAGTAGCCGAATTTCCATACCTAAATCTTGACTAATCATTTAGGATATAATTGCATAAATATTAGGGATTGATCTCGATCCCTAACAAAAATATTAATTAAACTCGCATATAGTTTAGGAACATTCATCGTATAGATTAATTCAGTAATTGCATTTTAATCAAATCGGCAATGATGATTGAACCTAAATCAGTCATTTGGACTAAGCCCACACCACAAGGGAAATTTGGCCAGGCCTTGGGGAAGAGATACCTAAAATTACAAGGTTCTAAGCTTTAATCTCAAAGATGAAGCCATGACAATATTTGACAACAAATTTTCAACAATATGAGGAGTTTGACGTGGAAGCATCAAGTTCTATTAATCAACCACAAGCACAACCCATGTTTCATTGATTTAGCTAACCCATGCATTATCATCAAAGGAAAAACCAAATTATGTTGCAATTTAGGGTGTGTTTGGGAAGGCTTTTGGAGAAAGCCTTTGCAAAAATGCAAAGGCCTTTAGTCTAAAGGGTTTTGATGAAATGCAAAGATTGTTAGGAAAAATTGTAATTAAAAACTATAATCAAGTTGGGTTTAGCTTGTTAAGTTTAAAGCCTTGAGTTTAGTTAGAATAGGCCCTTAAGGGATCAAACTAGTTCTTAAAAGAGCCCACAATAAGCAATATTCAGCCAAGCCCCATGTATACTATGGTTAATTGCCATTCAACCCATTAGAGTTAAGGCCTCAAGTTATTAAAGCCTATTATTTTAATAAGGCCTAAATGAAGCCCGTAAGAATGAAATTAGATCTAGGTTTCCACTATATAAACATATTAGGTCTTCATTAACTAGGATCCGTAATTCATAATGAAAAAGTAACATTAAAAGTCAAAGGGTTAATCAATTGTCAAGATATATTTGACATATTTTTGGCTTTTCAACATACCTTGAAGATTTTGGTTAGTATAAAGTTGATGCATTATCTAGTTTGTTGAAGAGGTCGTCCTAGAAAATTTTTGGAATCAAGTTCCTTCAATAAGGATGATTATGGCAAATTGACTTCTTTCAATCTCAGTGAAGAAGCCATGACAAGATTTGACAACAAATTTTCAACAACATGAGGAGTTTGATGCAGGAGCGTCAAGTTCTATTAATCAAACTACAAGCACAATTCATGTTCCGTCGATTTAGTCATCTCATACACAATCATCAAAGGAAAAACCAAATTATGCTGCAATTTATGGTGCATTTGGGAAGGCTTTTGGGAAAATGCAAAAGCCTTTAGTCTAAAAGGTTTTGATGAAATGCAAAATCTGTTTGGTAAACCGCAATTAAAAGTGCATGGGGAAGCAGTTTTAGGGAAATGTTGTTTGGTAAATATATATTTGGGAAGTTCTTTGGTATGACCAATTTGAGCTTTTTTTAAAATTGAAAAAAAAAACAATGATTGTTTTTTTATATTTTCACACTGAGATTTAATGTAAAAGAGGTGCATTAACGAATTTATAAATAAAAAAATCACATCAAAGTGGACTTTTTCTCAATTAAAAAGAGAGTAATTTCATTATAATGAACATGGTTACATATGCATCAAGGAAAGAAATAGATTATCATTGAAAATTACAAGCATCCTTAGGTATTGATTAAACTCATTATTATTTGATTACATAAATGTGACATATCAAAAAATAAATTATCATTTGAAGTACTAGCCCCCTCATTTGATTCATTAAGGTCACTAAATATCCATAATTGGGATCCAAATCTACTTTTGCAAAATGTCTATTATTGACGGTGTTTCATCGTATATATGCAAAGTTATTGTTGCTATGACAATATTTTCTTACTTTTCAAATGGAAAACTTGGCATATGCTTTAAAATCTTCCACTTCTTTTTCAAAACACCAATGACTTGCTCAATTTCCGATCGTAGCGAGAAATGAACTTGATTGAATACCTCCCGATAACCTGTAAGTGTAGGACCTTGAGATTCCAACAAATAATATCTAACTTCTTTGTATAGTCCCAAATAACTTATGTACAAAAATCATTAATTAACGAATATGAAGGAGGATGAGGAAATTGCACATCACGTCTCCCTAGAGCTTTATAGAATATACGAGTATCATGGGCTTGTCTCTCCCAACCAGACCAAACATAAATGAATTCCATGTAAAAATTACACACTACTAAGACATTTTGAGTTAGTGTACATTTTCGAACAATAAAATGAATTTGATCTTTTATAAGTATCACCGTTGGGATGTGTGTGCCATCAATAACTCCAATGCAATCCTAAAATAAAAACATCGATATTATTGCATAATCAAAATTTATATTTAGTTCTTTCTTTTTATTGTATAATCGAAACGTATCTTAAAATATGGATAAAATCTTTGATTGTTCTTGATCTTCTCTAGAACATCCATACATTGCTGATTAGCTAATTAGATCAAATCTTTTCTCATTTCACATACTTTATCTAATACTAAGCTAAAGTACTTATTTATAGTTTCCCCAAAACATTAAAAACACTATTGTATTAACCTATTACCTATGCCATGTTCTAAAATATAAAGACATATTCCAAGGATTTCTATGACATCAATATCCCTAGTTCCTTCAAGACCATAGTGTGTTATTAAATCATGCATTAAATTATTAAATACAATATTATCCATTCTAAACATTTGATAACACCTTATCGAATTAGCATTTTTACCCATTAACTCTCCTAACTATGCATTTCATGTATATGATGATATCATTCAAGGTTTTTTGTAATTGTATGTTGTTTAATAAGCGATTGCAAATTGAGTGACTTCCACAAGTGCAAATATTCCTCATCCTCTTTTACATGGATTTCCCTTTTAGGAGAACCATCCATATCTATTTAATGTAAAAAAAAAAAAAAAAAAAACATAAAGATATAGTAAGAAAAGTGATAAATAATCTAAATCATCTAGTAATAGAATAACTATCATCCATAATATATATATATATATATATATAGAAACTTCACCCAATTAAAAGAACACAAATTAAAAACATAGGTCTCTTATTAGAACATAATTAGAAATAGAGTTCACAAGTAGTGCAAATCACTAATTGAAAATAAATCTAGCGCAAATCACCAATTGAAAATAAGTCTCAAATTATACAGTGTAAAATATGAAAGAGTTCAAACAAGTAACTAGTATCCTAGTGATGACTATTGTACTCTTTCAACTTAAACTTCAGTGTTTGACTTTTTCTTATTCTTTATACAAGTTCATAAAAATCCATCCGTTGTCTTTCTTTTCAGCAAAATGTAAGAGTACAAAGAAAAACAACTTTCAGTCTTGCTCAATTTGAATTATGGCCTTCAATGCTTGCATAATTTCTTTGTAAGGATCACACTCCCTTGCAACCAATGTTGTATTACTCCTACTTTCAACAAATGAACAAAGTCTGTCAATTTACAATGATAACTTAACAGGTCCGGCCAATTTTTGTTCTTCCTTTCCTTGAGGTTGCTTCATTGAACTTTGCATTGTCCTTCTATGGCTCTTACTTTGACTTGGTTGAACATTCGTTTCGCCTACAATGCATTTTAAAGTATCATCAGCAAATCATGCATAATCACCAATATCAACTTGTGTGCCCTCAAGATTGTCATCATTGCATAAATCTTGTGCAAAATTCCAAGTAACACTTCCACTAGCAAATACACCCATGAACATTCTATCTAATGAAACTTCAATATCCAGATGTATGCCTTTCGTTCGAAGGACTTTAAGCTTAGGATTGGCTTGTTATAATACAATATTTTCATGCGTTGTATCATAAAAGATGAACTTACAAAAAAAATTAACAAAAGAAAAAATAAACACGTGAATTTTTCTTTCCCACCACTCATTACTCGCATTAATGGTTTTCTTCCTTGGATCCCATCCTAGTGCCATTTCTTTTTGAACCAATTGCTTCCATCTTTTCCATTCTTACTTTAGATTATCCCACTTACTTTTCATTTGGTTTTTATCATACTTTTAGTCCTCCAGCTCCTCAAACTTGTTAATTATAACTGTCCATACATCCATTTTGTTGCTTGCAAGACGATTGTCCTTTTCCAATTTGTTCAATGCACAATCAACAAAAATTTTCTACATTTTATAGGCTCCAATATGCCATTTTCTTTTGATGAACTTGCCATATTCCAATAAATTGAACATGAGCACATTTCAAGAATGAAAACAAATGAGATTAACTATAACCCAATTCGATAAACATGAATGAACACATGTATGTAGATTTTGACATAACATTAAAACAGACCTAAGGCCACTCAATTTTTATAACAATCTTCACTAAATATACATTTTTCCTTCAAACTAAGGAAACATAAATCTACAGCACAATGCAACTTGCAACAAAATCATCGTGGAGTGCTCAAAACAGTAAACAAATGTTAGACATAGTTGTGGGAAAACATAGTTATTTCAATTATGCAACCTAAAGAGAGATTGTATATAATTATGCCAAATCATTGTTGTTATAACAATTTTTATTTGCTTTTCAAATGGAAAACTGGGCATATGTTTGTCATCAACTCACTTTGTTTTTGACTTGTTAAAGTAATGCCAATTATAGTGGACTTTTGTGCATGGAAAATGCCAACAAAATACCTATAAAAGTGTGCAGAATTGTAAGAGCTAACAACAATATTCCTAGCCTAACTTTTGTTCAAAATCATGTCGTTTTCAAGAGTCCTCAAGTGCACCACTTTTGAACCACAAAGAAACTACTAGTACAGCCACATATCTTTTTTTTGTCATTAATATGCTTGAGATATATACTATAAATATTAACATCCAATTTGGATGTTGAAGTGTCATCACTACTGTATACATGCAAATGCGAATGCGAATGCAATATGAGCTTATTAGATTTGTCTTCACAAGCAATAAACATAATACTTAGGTTCTTATTGTCAAATCGCATAAGCTTTCAACATTAATACTAACCCATACTTGTAAAACACTTGCCATTAATAGCTCATATTAGATGAGCATTCACAGGTAATACTTCGCTTTTGCTAGTGCTAACACCTTCTCTCTCCCTCTTTCTTCCACTGACATAGAGAGTGAAACATAGAGCAAAGAAGATGCGAACAGTGGAAAATTGAAGGGACCTAAGATTGAAGGTCATCTCAAACACCATAAGAGTCATTCCTCACTTCCCGAAACCAAGTTAATGCTTTATAAAGAAAGAGTCATTGGCTTTGACAAGTTCAACTACCCTATTGCCCATCGACGCTCTCTATCTTCCATCTCCATCGAAAAGTTTATGTTACTTGAGTAATGATATATACTCATCAAACATGGTCACCACATGCTTAACAATCACAACTAGAAAAAGCATAACCAAAAGGAATTGAATAAAAAAAACGTGGATTTAGGGCAAGACAAGCAACTGAGTTCTCAGTGAAGAGGGAGGTGAGCGACTTTATTTAGCAAAGAAATAGGACACTAAGAGAGAGGTGAGCACAAGAGAAGTTGGTAATTGATGAGCGAAGATAGAAGACAACCCATGACGACCAAATAGGTGACAAGTAGTGAAATCACCAGAGGCAAATTGCAAAGCGTAATGAGAAGATGGCTTTCATCTAGGGTTTTCAGCTAAAGAAGGCTTAAAATTGGAATTTCAATAAGTTGTGAGGGCAATAAAGGCAAGAAAAAAAAATCATAAATGGGAGCCATTAGCATATCGAAAATGCTGAAATGCCCAAGGCAAGTTCATACCTTGGGCTTTCAGCTTTTGGAAGGCCTACTTTCCCTCAATTATCTTTACAAAAAATTCTCCCAAACATCCATTTTTAGCCCAAAGGGCTTTGGACACTCAAAGTGCCTTGGAAAAGCCATTCCCAAAAACACCATTAATCATGTGGGTCCAAAAATAAAGATTGCTAATTAGTTAACATGATTGTTGATTTACAAGTCCGTTGCCAATTTTGAGACTCCCCTTCAACAAGCTAATGATTAGAGGTTGTTTTAGTCAATTAATACAACTGTTTGATGACTTCCTATGGTGATTGTTTGGCTTCCAAGACTCACCATGAAGAGATTTATTAAAAACTCCAAACTTTTTACCTGTATGACACATTGACCCTCCATTATGATTCCATCACAAAATACTGTTAAAAGTCCTACGTGGCCACTAACATGGATGACAAAGGGTAAACGGTGCTAGTGTGGCGCCAACATGGATTAAGTGAAAAAGAACGACATGTTTTGTAGGTGATGCTGCGGTTATGTCTCTCTCTTGCTTGCTCTAGCTCAATTGCTCTCTATTTGAAGCTCCATTTGTCCACACAAAGGAATGTTGTTTGCCCATTTATCTCTCTCATGGTTGCTTTGTAGAGCTCGATTTGGGGCCTTAGGGTAAAAATGCTACTTGATTTACTCTCTCAAGGAAGCTTGACTTGTTCAAAGCTCATTTGCTAGCTAATTGACTAAAGGCAATTTGGGGCTCTAGGGTTAAATATGTTGCTTAATTCTCTCTCTCTCTCTCTCTCTCTCTCTCTCTCTCTCTCTCTCAAGGAAGTTCGATTCAACTGAAGTTCAATTTATTTGAAGCTCATTTGCTCACCAAAGGTGATTTGGAGTTTTTTTCTATGTTTCCTATTGATCTTGATTCTCCAACATATTGACACCTGATTTTTTGGTCTATTTTGTTTTAAATGTCCATTTACTTGGTATCTATAAATACTTATTAATTTCTAGAAAAGATAAAAAAAAATTGATAAAAAAAATCGAAAATTCAAAAAATATTATTATTAAATAAAATTCGGTCGGCCCAGCCCAACTTTTTAATTTCTCAGCCCACTCTTTTAACTTCTTCATTTCAGCCCATCTCCCTCTATTTCTTCTTAGGCCCAGCCCCTCTCCCCTTGATTTACTCATTCAGCCCACCTTCCCTCTTATTTTTCCCTTCATACCCGCTCGCACGGGGAAAAGGCACAACACACGCGCACACGCAGAAAAATGCAGCAGCGACGCTCGACGACGCCGTTCGGACGCACCAAGATGACGTCATCCGCGTGACGCCAGCAAGGGAATCTTCCCTTGCTACGCTGTCACGCGGCCATTGGAAAGGCGAAAAAAACGGTTAGAGAGCAGAGATGATCAACAGAGGAGGGAGGGCAGCGATTCTGGGCAGAGAAAAAAAGGAGGAGAAAAAAGAAACCAGAAAAGAGGAAGAGAGGAGCTCGAGGAGAGGCAAACACACGCCCAAGACCGCCATCCGTACCTCTAGCTGCTGACCCACAAAGAGCCCGACGACACTGCTTATTCTGCTGCCCTGAACGTCGCCGCCGTTGCTGCTCCGAGTGCCGCTGCACCCCTGCTTGCCATTGTTGACGTGACTCGGCGTCGGTAACTCATCGCCGCATCCCTTCTCCCGGCAAGCTAAGCCCCACGACGCCCTCAGACCGAAACAGAGAAGAAGACTGAAGGAGAAGAAAACAAGAGACAGAAAGACGAGCAAAGAGAGGAAAATGGCTAGCTGAAGAAGCGACGATTTTCTGGACAAGAAGAAAACGAGATCCCAGGGAGAGCTCGAGAGAGTGCAAGCCAGAAAGAGAGTGAGCTTGAAGGAGGGGATTCCAGAACAAGCGGACGAGCTCGAAGGCGATGTTGAGCTCGGGAAAAGGGACCGGTCTCCTTCTTCCTTGGGTCTGGACAGAACAGGGCGGAGAGACCGAGCCAACGCTTCAGTCGCGCTAGAGACCCGCTGATGAGCCCTCCCAGTTGACGCCATCGCGCCAAACCAGGTAAGTCTCCTGGTGCGTACTCTTTTTCGGACACGCCGGGCCGAAGTTCGCGGCCGTTCGGGTCACGTGAACTCCGACCCCGTCGGTTATTTGTAAAAGCTGTCGCACCCTCTACTTTTTTTATGTGCTAGCATGTCTGTTATGGCTCTCGGCCCAAGCCTGAACCGTGGATGAGCCGGAGATCCCTCGTTTTTATAGTGCACATCGGCCGTTTGTCGAAATGCCTAAATGAACCTCGAGTCTCTTTGGTGTATTTATAGCCACGATCTGTTGTTGTCATCCATACTGATGCTAAATGAATGGGATTGGCGCCTGAGATTATTTGGAATGTTGCATGTCTGTTGTATGCTGATCCTTGCCCGAATCCGAGTCCCAAAATAGCCCACACTTCTATTCTAGCCAATACACTTTACCTGTTCGACAAAATGCCCCAGAGAGATTCGGAAAGCAATTCATGATCAAACTCGGTTGATTTGTATATACTCTTCTATATGTTGGACCGTGCCTTTTTCTGTGTGTTTGTATTGCGATCCCCTGCGATTTTCGGGGAGTAAATCACATTTCCTTGAGCGGACGAACATTTTTTTTGCACTGAAAATGGTTTGCCGGTCGCCGGATTTAAGTGGCGCCGGTCAGGGCCGGTAACTGGCAGACGGTTGTAGCTCGGAAGTAAAGGGACGCTGGTCTCTGCAACCGGCGTTTTCATCCAGGTGAGTTCGGTGGGGAAGCAAGTTTCGGCGAATGAAGTGCAGGGGAGCTTCCGTCGGGCATGCAGGCTGGGGAAGAAGAAGACTAGCAGGGGAAGAGAAAGAAAATACATGCAGAAAAGACAAAAAAGTGAGAAAAACAAAAGAAGAATTAAAAAATTAAAAACAAAAAAAACAAAAAAAAGGGGAGCCGAGGGTTAAATAGGGGCTGGGCTGAATTTATTTTTTGAATGGGCCTAGACTAGATTTGGGCTGAAAATAGAATTGGAGATGGGCTCTTTTAATTTCTTTTAATCATGGGCCATTTTAAAAGATTTTCGACCGGGCCATTCGGCCAGCCCGGTCGTTGCTCTGGCCTGGCCCGGTAGGGGCTAGGTCGGTTTAGTAGGGCCGGGTCACCCGACCCGATCCGAAAAATTTTAAAAATTAAAATTAAAAAAATCTAAAAAAATCAAAAATTTCAGAAAATTAAAAAAAAATTAAAAATATAAAAAAATTCAAAAAAATCAGAAAATTCAGGAAAATCAGAAAAAATTAGAAAACCCTTAAAAAGAAGAAAACATCCAAAATTGAATAAGCCTTTAGGACTTTACCATAGGTTCTCCTTGTTTATGGTATTAGGTTATTCCTGCACCTCGTTTTGCAATGATATTTTGGATACTATTTCCTTACTTTAGAACGGTTAGGATATATTTTAGTTTCCTCGAATGCATTGTCGAGATCTCACTTACACACGATTAAGTTAGGTACCGAAAGGGCGTTAGTCGCATGACTAACGTAATCAAGTCCCCCGACCCTGATTCTCTGGTTGCGTAAAAGTGAGACACGCTCCCATGTCTCGCTCGGTTTCTAGTCGACCTCAATAGACTAGTGGCGACTCCTTATTTGCATTTTTTATGAATATCCCAATGTCGCGCGGGGTATGGGCTTGGGAGAGCCCGAGTTAATTAACAATACCCCTAAACCTATAAATATATTATTATATTATTTTCAGAAAAAATAGGTCGCGACACAACATTCTATGAATATTCTCTTTATCGTTCTTTATTTTTTAAGGTCATGTTTTGGCAATTTCGCAGGCCTTTTTTCGTTCTATTATTTCATTTGAACATATCACTGGACTATGTTGTGACTAGGAGGATAGATAGAGGAAATTTGTAACTAATGAACAATTAGTTGTGTTAGAAAACAAAGTAAACCAGAAGCCCTAGTCATGGCAATAAGAAAAGTTGTATGATAGAAAAAGAAATCAGATTTAGTTAAATGAAAGTGTAGAAGATTAATTCAATATTGCACATCTCATCATCAGGACCTTAAGAGATAGAGCTAACAAAAGTGAAAATTGGATCAATGATTATCAAACAATAGTTACCACTCACCATTATCTAAAGAAAATAAGAATAAAAAAGATGAAAGAATCGTATGTATGAACAACTGTTTTCACAAGCAACGCAAGCTATTAGTGATTGTCATGATATCATTGAGTACATTGTGTTTTGGTTTGGTAGGAAAGAGAGATGTGTTGTACAATTAGGAAAATGTTGTTATGAGGATGAATGCTTCCAAGACTAAATAATACAATCTAAAGTTGAGACAAGAGGATGAAGGTTCATAGGGAAAGGGAGATGCTGAGTATTTGTTGGCCAACTTGAATGAAGGTGCTTTACCTAATAGGAATTAAACCTATGATTCTATTATTAAATGTTAGTTGATTTTTTTGAGAATTTAATGTTGTTTTGACAAGGCTGATGCTAGAGCGTTGTATTAACAAATCTCTTTTACTTTGTAGTGACCTTCCAAAATTGTTCGTAGATATATCCAAGGTATCTCTAGGACTGTTTCAAATAAATCTATCAATATGATAAAACTGTTCTTATGAAGTTCACAGGGTTGATGTTTTCTTATAGAGTACCATATGATGTTGACTATTTATTAATACAAGTGTAGCTAATATGAAGACGTTCCAACAACTGATTTGATTTTTGGAGTATCTTAAGAAGTTTAGATACCAATTTACTATAAACGTGGATACCATCCCATTATTCAAAAATAGAAAATTGTTGCTTGGTTCTTTTTTGTTGTAATCTAAGTTCAACCACAACTCTTTTTTTAAGTATGCATGGATGAATTTCAAGAAAGATCCCACTTGGTGTAAGCAATAGATGTGACAACACCAATGTAAAATCTGAGTTACTTGTATTTTTTTCTTGTAATTGAAAACAAAGTATTTCTACTCGGTTTACTGGTTTAACACTTTTTGGCAATTGAGAAACCTTTTGATACAACGCTAAATCATTATTGATCATGCTCAATTGTTATATCAATGAATTGTTTGACGATAGCTGCAGTTCATTGATCATACATACTAGTTCAAAAATTGCTTATTGTAACTCTTGTAAAATTTACCATTTTATCCTTTATATGACGTGAATGCTCTTAGATATGGATGAGTAATTAGTGGCATGTATCTATATAGACATGTAATGGTACATGGCAATTGAAACACAATCAAACTTGAATTTGTTGATACAGTTGAACACAATTCAAGTTGGATTTATTAATAAGATGAATAGAGTTGAACTTTTTCACATCATAATATCTATAGTGCTACCATCTATCCTCCACTATCCCTATTAGAAGGAAAAAAAATAGATAAACAACATCATCATCACCATTACAACATTATTGCCATTCTAAGGCGATAAAAGTTGTGTTTTTTATCCAACATCAACAACATCATTGCACCATCAATCCTATCAATACAACCATGCTTTTCATATAGATTTTTTTCCTTTGTTTCCAATTGAAACCCCTCCACTTTATCTTGTTCTATCGCTTACTCTTTTCTAGCTAAATTTGGAGAACTTAGACTTTTCCTTTGATGCTTTCAATTATATTTGCCAAGGCTTTCTTGTCATTGGTTAATCCATAAATCACTTCCTATTATGCAATGAGGATTTAGGATCAATCCATTTGAAAAAAACCACAATCATCAATCTGTCCAATATAACCAAGCAATTCAAACAACAATACACCAACTTTTCAATCCCTAATCTGTTGCAGGAAATCAACAAAACTCTGCCTCCAATAAAGAGCAATGATAAAACCTTTTTCTTGGATTTGTGGGGTTCCAAGCTGTGTATAGGTTGACATGTTGTCCATGATTATAGGACAATTATCATTGTTGGAGATGCATCATATTTGTTAACAATGGCTATTGCAAAGAAACACAGTCCTGAAGCACTTCATATTGAAAATAATATTTATACTGAAACACGGAGCATTTGTATCCTAATCATATGTTTCCAAGAAAAAAAAAAAAACCTTTTACTTGGTATCTTAGACTTTGTGCTCATGCACACATGGCCACAGAGTAGATAATCATTTGTTATCCTTAAAAACAAGGCAGCCATCTGATATGCTAAGTAAAAGGTGATAGAAACTTGAAAATAAATTCGATAACTCATTTACAAGCTCAACAAAATTTTTAGTAAAATTGTACGAACTTGACATTCTATTGAACTATGAATATTGCTCATTTACTTAACAATATTTATACATGTTATAGTAATATAAGTAAAATGATAAGTTATGCAATATTTGCAATAAGAAATTAAACTGAACTAGCGCGCAAGACCAATAATCTATGGCCACCATCAAAATTTCAACTTCATTAATGTAACAAGGTACAAGACAAATAATTTAATCACATCAACATACCCACAATTGGGTAGATTTGATTACAACAAAAAATTGAACTCTTACAGTTCAACCATAAAAGAACTTGGATTGCAATGAAAATGCTTGTACTCTTTGTTTTCAATTACAACAAAAAAAAGTACGAGCAATCCTAATCTTACATTAATGTTGAATTTGGATTACAGCAAAAAGCAACAACTTCTTAGCTATAAACAACTAGATTGAATTCAAAAATACTTCAATGTGAGGCATGATTTGCAAATTCTTAAGTTCCACATGGTCCAATAATCCTCTGTTGAGACATGGTGGGTGCCTTTTAAAGTCCATGAAACATTCAAATTATGTCCTTATGGTGCATATGAACATTATTATTAGAAGCACATTAAGTTGTTTACTGAAATAACTTTGGGCAGATTCTAAGTATCATTCCTATCAAGTTTCTTGTACAAGCTTTCATCATCCTTTTAATGAAAACTATGTTTATGTTATTAAGGTCTATGATCTTAGAATAGGAAAATTGTCCAAAAAATCTTAAACCTATTACTCTTTTGCCAATTTAGTCTTAAACTTTTTAATTGTGTCGATTGAGTCCTAATAATAAAAAACTAAAGGAAAAAATAAAATAAAATTTTAAATCATTTATGCCAGCATTAGCTATGTTACATAAGCCGCCCTATTTCTACATATGCAATTTTGTACTAAAATTGGTTGAAAGAATTAAATTGACAAATCGTTAAAAAGTTTACAACTAAATTGGCACAATTTAAAAAAATTAGGACCGAATTGCCTACCATACAATAAATTTAGGACTTTTTATACAATTTCCCCCGAAATTATGTGAGAATGACATTATGTAATTTCCCTCAAAAGGCAACTTGAGCTAAAATTTTCAAAATGGTTCTAGATTTGGTTTATTTGCAAGTGTGTATAAGAGTTTACGAGATTGTTTGGTTGAAATATTAACCCTTTAGCATTGGACTAATAGAAATTTTGTAGCTCGACCAATTGAGTTATCAAGGGACTCAAGGATTCTCAAATCTCTTATTAAAAGAACAAAAGGAAAAGAACAATGTCTATGATGGAAGTCAGTTTTGCCATACCAACGTCCATGACATGCATTGCCTCAAGAAAATTACTAAAGAAGTTCTAAACTTATTGTAATTATGCCAATTTGATTATTAATCTTTTATTTTTATTTTTTGTCAATTGAGTCATAAACCTTTTGTATTTGTGCAAATTCAATCAATCTAGCCAATTTTGACTAGGCAAAGCATTGCGTGGACAATTTTTGATAATATTTTTAATATTTTTTTTTTTTTTTTTTTTTTTTTCTCTTTCTTCTTTTCCCCTCCCCTTCCTTCTTTCCCCAGCCATTTGCCAAGGTCTAGCAACCAACCAGAGGCGAAGCCGGCCTCTAGTGAGCTTCACTAGATTAGACAAGGTCGTGCCTCGCTAGCCTAATGCGAAGCCATCCTTATTGTTGCTAGCAAGGTTGACCTTGCCAGCCTTTGCCTTTGGCCAACCGATTGAAGGAAGAAGGAAGGGAAGGAAAACAAAAAAGAAAGAGAAAAAATATAAAGAAAAATTGAAAAATTGAAAAAATATTAAAATGTTATTAAAAATTGTCTATGTTAGCGCTAGCCAACTAAAATTGGTCAAATTGACTAAATTAATGTAAATGCAAAAGATTTAGGATTCGATTAGGAAAAAAATGTTACAACTAAATTAGCATAATTGCAATAGGTTTAAGACTTTTTTGGTAATTTTCCTGCATTGGCTCATGTAATCTACAATGATGTCGAGCTAAGAAAATTAGATATATGGCTACATTCACTCATTTAGATATGTCGCTCCCAATACCTCTCTTCCTTCTCCCTTAGTTCACTTCATATTAAAAACAAAATACTCCAACTTCAACTCTATAAAGCCAAAAAAAAACGAAAATCGTGTTTGTTGTACTAAAAATTTAAGGATATAGAAAATATATTCTTGGAAATCATTTAATTTTCATTTGTTTGGTGATTTATGAAAAGTGAATTCCTCCTCTCTAGAAGGAGAAGTCATTTTCCCCAATCTAAGTTTGTTTTTTTAGTTCATGAAAAATATTTTCCATTAATTGATTTACTTTCCGTTCACTAAACATCAAAAAGTCATAAAACAAATTTTCAGAAAAAAAGCTTTACCTCATGAATGTGCAACAATAAGAAATCTAAGGGTCCACTTTTTTAAGGAAAAATGTTTTCGGGAAATTATTTTTCGATTTTTTGATATTTAGTTGACAGAAAATGAATCAATTCATGGAACATGTTTCGCATAGAAGTTACTCGCTAGCTAGTGATACCTATTCAAGGATATAAATACCAAACAAAAATAAATAAAAGGGAGACACCTCGTTGTCATATGGACATCATCAAAAATTCCAATGAGTTTGACTCCGTTCTTCTCGTGAGAAATTAGACTATCGAACAATCTCATCTTTTATATTTAAATTATCTAGAAAAATGAGTTGGCGAAAAATATTTTCATCATTAAAGAAAAATGTATATCTAAATTTAAAAAAAAATGAAATTGAGCCTTTGAAAAATCAATTTCTCTAACGTAACTTGGCCCTACACTTGTTAAAATGGGTGTATAACCCATTTATGACCCATTTAAATATTAAATGGGTCAGGCTTTCTTTTAGTATAACCCATTCATGATCCATTTAAAGAAAGCCTGACCCATCTATGACCCATTTAAATATTAAATGGGTCATAAATGGGTTATATACCCATTTTGACAAGTATATCTATAATGGGTTTAAAAATTAAAAAGACTAAAATACATGGGTTGTTAATGAACTTGAATAAGTTTAAAATCTTTTAAAAAAAATTATAAGTATAAGTTTTCAAGTTTAGTTAGATAGAGAAATGTTTTAAATATATGGGTCGGGTCGGGTATGGGTTGGGTTGAGTATGGGTCAAAACTTTTATACTATGCTTAAATGGGTCATAAACGGGTTAATGGGTCAATTTGGGTTGGACCATTTATAACCCGACCCAAACCCAACCCAACCCACCCGTTTAACAGGTATACTTGGCCCCCATCCCTGCAAAAGCCGTCCTAGATGCCAAGCCAAAAGACACATCGATTAATTACAAACAACTTCCTTCGAAATAATTTTCAACATAATTCAATTATCGTGAAACAAAAAAATTTGTCAATTTTACTTTCAATAAACAACTCAAGTTTAGACCTTGCAGTAGTATCAAATGATCCTGCCAAATACCTTGAGAGCAGCATCATCATGCACAAAAAAGGGGGTTAATACGATAAAAAAACTTCAAACTATACACATGTGACAAATTTATCTCAAACTAATTTTTTTATCACAAAAGCCCCAAACTGTATATATCGTGACAAGTTTACCGCAAACTAATTTTTATACCATAAAAAGCCCCAAACTATTGTATTTATGACAAATTTACTTTTTTATCAAATTCCATTAAATTATATTAATACCACGAGAAATTACAAGCTAGTACACATATAACAAATGGAGGATAAAACCCCAAATTAGTACACTAGCCAATTGTCACGTGTCATTCAATTTAGCAATTTGACAAAAACTAACAAAGAATAAATTTATCTCGGGTGTACTAATTTAGGGTTTTTTGTGATAAAAAAAACTTAGTTTTGGATAAATTTATCATAGATGTATCAATTTGAAGTTTTTCGTTGTATTAATCCAAAAAGAAAATTGCCCTCTTTCAAAATATGAGGATAATTTGAATGCCTACCTTCATGAGTGTTGAAAATAAATATTTCATTTTCAGCACTTAATAAATTTAAGAACTTCTAATAATTATAACTAGTTCTGACTTAAAGAATTCTAATAAGTAAAACAAATCATTTAAAATTCGTTAAGTGAAGTGGAGGTTACTTAACTATTGAGATTTGCTCATGTGGCCACCCTTCTTTCATGGAAGAAGGAGGTGGGGGTTTGACTCCTCACATTCTCAAGGGAAGTTGGGATGGAGACGATTAAGCTTTAGGTGTAAGTTTCGACTTTCACATCCTACAAAAAGATAGGGTAAAAGTTTGAAAGTGAAAGCTAGAGTAAGAATATAATAATATCAATAAAAAAAAGTAGGGGTTACTTAATTAAACTAGTAGAATATGCATTTAAATAGGGATCAAAATATTGCCTATTACCTAATATTTAGCTACTATTATATAAATTTTTTTTCTATTTTCAGCACCCAAAGACTATTAACAACACTTGAACATTCGCTTTTTAAAATTTCAATACTTGTTTTTCAGTTTCATCAAGCAGGCCTGAGAAACTTCAGATGAATCGACATGGTGTGTTAAGGCTTGAAAAATAGCCTCATGGTGTTGAGGGCCTCAGGGCTACAAATTTGACTCACAATGATCTCAATCCTCAAATTGCTTAGAGGCCCAACTTAATACCCAATGAGTTTTTTCTAGAGACTAAAATTTACACTTTTATTTGTAAATTTGAACTAAATCTCACTCATCTTATCTAACCTTGTGGAGCTTAGAGGCTTAACGCTTCAATCAAATCAATTGAGTGGTGAAATCCCATCCTCCTTAGGGAAACTCACCTAGTTGACTAACATTATACTATCATATAACCACTTCCATGGGGCAATTCCAAGCACAATTTTACAATTACATGGTCTTAGTGTTTTTTATTTGAGTTCAAATAATTTGAGTGGCACAATAAATTATGATGCATTTTCAGAGGCTAAAAGCCTTTTGCATACTTAGATTATCCTCTAACAAACCGTCACTGATCATCGAAACCAGCATAACTCACACGAAAAACATATGAATGTTCAAATTTTACCCATTTAGAAGAAAAAAAAAGTGACAAATTCTCTTATGAAATTATGAATGATAGAATAGAATTAATTCGTCATTTAGTGTGAAATTTCTGTGAACTTATTTTTCCTTTTTGGTTAGAGTTTGGCCACATGCTATACTAGCTTTTACATGCCATATTGCATTTCACCTCGGCTCAACCAAATGCTACCTAGATCTACCTCTTCAAGATTCAATCAATGACAAGACCATCCACATCGAACGAGATCTCTTGACCTTTTTTGATCAAGGGTGTAAGCGGGCTGAGCCTAGAGGGATTTTGGGCTGGGTCTCGATAGGTCAAGTCTAAATTTTTTGGCATGGTCTGTTGGCCTGACCCCAAAATGAGAAAAGCAAAAGGTGGTTGAACTAAAGATACTCGACTAGGTTCAAGCAAATTCGAGCATTTTAAACAACAATTTATTTTTTCGAGATATTACATATTATCAAACTTCAAGAGTCAAACATACAATTATCAAATGATCAAACTAATTTAGACCAAAAAAACTAATTTTACTTAAAATCTCCAAATTTCATTAAAAAAAGAAATATTTGACATTCCATTTCCCATTTGAAGTTTGATGGTTAACTTGTTATTTGTTATAACTTTATAAGCGGTTTTATAAACAATAACTGAAAAAAATTTCAAATTTCAAATTAATTTATATAATGATAGATATATGTACTATCTTTTCAAAGCATTTTGAGTCGGTCTACGACTCTTCAGACACAAGCACCTTAGACCCGAAAACCCGGACCAACCCCGAAGAGAACTTGAAGACCCCCACCCGAGGACTGGCCTGGTCTTACTAGGGCCCAAAAATTTTCGGCCCATATTTTCAGGCCTTCCGGGCATTGATGGCAGCATATTCTCGTCAGGTAGAATTTTTTTCTCTTAGGGGGAGAATCACGTACTTAGGCTTTGAATGGAATTTAGTGTCTAAAATAATGTTTGATTGGAATCTCATGAAGTCATGCCAAGAAATAGCTACAAGTATCATTTTTATATCCTTAAACATAGTAAGCTAGATTACAATAAGCCCCCTTTGAATTAGATCTCATTTTAAATTGCTTATTTTCATGTGATTGCTGGCGTAAAGATTGCAAGCTAAATAGATCCTAGACTTATTCATTGGATCATAGGCTATATGCTTGTATTTAAATCAAGAAACTATATATAATGCAATTATGCACCATCCACATGTCATTAACAACAATATTCATTTCCTGTGCTATGTAATAACTTAATGCATATGACCTTTTCCATGCTAAGCTAAATTATATGTGACTTGATTGTCACCCCAGATTTTGAGAAGTGCTTTTTCCTTTCATTAGTTTAATCCTATTTTCTTCATCCAACCAGGTAAATTATGATTTCTTTCCTTTTCTTTTTTCTTTGATGTGTCTATCAAACGTGCACGCAACTCTAACATTATTAGAGTCAAAGGAATCTTTTCAACCTTTGATATCTTAATCCATGTTCGTTGAACTCAGCATGCTAGTTCACATTACCAAAACGTACAAAAGGTACGGGTTACTACCAAACTTTCTCGAACTTTTGGGGTAGTACAGATGTACTCCTAAACTTCCAATTGTTAGAAACTACCCTCTGAGCTTTCATTTTATTTAGCTGTTAACCCTCCACATGATTTTTATGGGGTAAAAGCGAACTTTCATCTCATTTTTTACAAAAAAAAAAAATTTGCCCTTGATTTGTATTTAAAAAAAATGAAAAAATAATGGATTTGGAGAAATATAATAGGAAGTGAAATATTGATATCAAAAAAGTTAAATATCAATAATAACATCAAAAGATAATATTGTTAAAATAAGTTGAATATATTGATGGAACCAATGAGTTATATTAAGAGAACGAAACACAATTAAGTAAAATGAAGAGAGATCTCAATAATAAATACGTCAAATTACAAAAGTTGGTACCCATCATGTATATGCACAATTAAGTAAAATGAAGAAAGATCTCAATAATAATCAATTGATCATTTTCTACATTAATTAATCCTTCAAATATACATAATAAGCAATCATTTTTGGTCATTTTTTGACATTTTGGGTATTGAGGCCTTTGTCATTTTTATTTAATTTGTGATTATTATTTTTCCTTAAAGTATCTCATTTGGGTCTATTAAAGTGGCTATTTTTAGCAAATGTCAACAAACTTTTATTGTTTAATATTATCATTGATATTTATTATTTTTTTAGTATTATAACAATTTTTTTTTGCATTTTCAATAAATTTTTCAATTTTCACGGTTATTAGGGATAAAAGAGGGATTGCCTTAAAAAACGAAATGAAAATATACTTTCACCCTTAAAAGTAATACATACATTACACATGCTAAGGAAAAGAATAATCAAGAGTTAATGGTTATAACAAAATAAAAGTTCATGAGGGCATTGGATGACAGTTCAAAATTCGATGGTAAACATATAAAAATTTGTGCATATTCCCTCTAAAGCATTGAATTTATTATAACTGCAATCGTGTCCTTTGAAAAATTAGACATCCATGAAACGTAGACATTCTTAGATAAGAAATTAGCGTATGTGACGTGGTACCACCATGATAAGGACAGATAACCCGCCGATCCAGTTCAAGTTCCCATAAGAGAGTTCACTAATCTTCTATGCTGAATGATTTGGTCATATAATTATTGTGAAATATATAAAGCTAATCCTAAGGGGATGAGATGCTCCTGCTCTTGATGAATCTATTGGTTCGCTTCTTTTTTCCCTTACAAACCTTCTTCATCTTTTGGTTAAAAAATGCTAATCCAAGGACAAATTCTTGAACGAAAGCATCTTAAATAAAAACAATAACATTTAGACTTTATGAGTCCATTGGTGTCATGACATTTACATCCTCCCCTAACTTTGTATATTTTTATAGGGAGATCGTTACGAGAGAATCGAAGTCCGAACCTATCAATGTATCTATACGAGCCCACCCTTAATTAAAAGCTTAAGCTTCAAATATTTGAGTTGACTGGGATAAGATTAATTGCTTCACAATGCACCACATCCTCGGTGGGAGACTTCTTTTTCCTTACGTGCATGTTAACAGGAGATAATCTTACTTTTTGAGAATCTATGAAATATAGTACATCTATCTAAATTTGTATTTTTGATCAATTTTGCATGCTTTTCAATACGATTAATCCCTATGGACACGCACATCAGCTCCACCACATGCATTGGATGAGCCTCCACTCAAGGATGACAGGTGTGCCCAAGTTAATATGAGTGGAAAGTGTTGTGATTTGAATACTACTGCATTTAAACTAAGCATTTAATCACTCAACCAATTTATTAAGGTTGTATGCATCAATCTTAGTTGTTATAAGGGATAATAACATTATAAGTACCTAAAAATTTTCCCTTTTTTTCAGTCAAGTACATGAAACCTTCTTTTTTTTTTCCAATCAAGTGCCTCAATTTAAAAGATCGAGCTCAACACGGTGTTTCCGTTAAAAGACATGGGCCGCCATGCTCAGCAAATTATCCAATACATCCAATATATCCAATATTGTTGACTTGATGCCAACTCATGTGAAAATGAATAATATCTTCTTCTTCTTTTTCTTCTTGCAACCCTGGCGGCTTTCCTTCTTCGTGCAGCCACGGCCGTCGTCCCCTTACACCTTCTTTATCTCCTTTTAATCTTCACAACGCCGCCACCACTAGTCAGCAACATCCACCGAATTTTAAGCGCCACTGCCATCGCTCAAATAGCAGCACCGCCAATGGACGCTTTTATCTCTGCCACTAACCGCCAAACAGTCGCGACAAGACTTTACCTACCACCAAAGGCCAACATCACGCACCGAACTCCATGACGCCTTGGATCAGGTGCGCCATGGAGTTCGGTGCGTGACCTCATATCCGAGGGGGCGTGCCTAAGATCGAGGCGCACCGCCCCTCAAGAGTCTAGGTCATAAGTTGAAGGTTGAAGAGAGAGAAGATCAAATGATACAGCATAATCTAAATCGGCAACCCTAGTTAGCATTTTTTGTGTGCAAGCATGACACACCATCATTTTTCGTGTATATTGAGCAGATTTTTTTTTTAAGTTCAAGAAAAACGTTCATATACTTGATTAGAGGGAAATTTGTCCAAAAATTCCTAAACTTATTATACAAAGATCAATTCAGTCTTAAATCCTTTAATTTTGTCAACTTAGTCCTTAACATTTCAACGGTATCAATTTAGTTTTAAACATTTTAATGATTTGCCAATATAGCATTTCTGACCATACATCAAAATAATAAATTGAGGACTAAATTGGTAAATTTTTAAAAGGTTTAGAACTAAATTAACAAGATAAAAAATGTTCAGGACTAAATTGACAAATCGTTGAAAGGTTTAGTACAAGTTTAGTACTAAATTGGTTACCATACAATAAATTTAATCCTTTTTGGACAATTTTCCTCTTAATTAAAAAAGACAAAAACTCGGATATTTTCAATGTCATTATCTCAATTATATGAAGAGAGGATAATGAGAAGCGAGAACCACTCCCACCAGAGAACAATTAAACTCCGCCCCCTTTTTGTGTGGATCATGCGCACGATGGATTTTTCTTCTAAAGCAGCATCTTAATCCTTCTTAGTCTTAAACGTTTTGGTGCTGCTTATTATTTTATTGATTATTAGTGTGCTTATGTCAATGTCAATTCCAAACGACGCAGGTGGATTATCTTATAAGAAGATTAGAAAAGTACCCACTTAAATCATTGCTCTTTGCTTTTAGGTTATTCTATTGACTCATTCTCTTGAACAACATAATGACTTTAGTTAGGTGTCGACTTTGGGTTGCCTTAATTAGACTTCAAAAAGATTTCAAAAAAAAAAAAAAAACAGTGTAGCTTCCCTTGAATGGAGGATCATTTGGCATAAAATATACAAAAAGCCTGAATGGCCACTATAAGAATTTGGCAAACATCATAAAATATCATATCACTTTTCATTCTACAAACCATACTCGTGTAAATTATTTCCAACATTGACATATAATCTAACTATATTGTTGGGGGTGCGGTTCATATTCCCCATTGATGGGAAGGCACAAGAGGGGACAGCGTCTTTGACTATCAAAGGGCTTTTATAGTTTGAGCACATTTGATAATTTGGGTTTGAGCTCACAAATATCTATTACTACCTATATACAATTTCTTTCTCATATAATTGAGGGTTATAATAGAGAGATGAAAGGTGATAATTACAGTGGAAATTTTCTATTGGATGTAGCACTAATTTAAGGATGAATAATGATAAACCTTGTGTGTCGATTTTTCTTTCTCATCTTCACTCTCTAATTTATCATGTTTGTACACCGAATTCTAACAGATATTGCCTAAATGATAATAAACATTAAGGTAGTATGATTGATGAAAATGTTTACATGAAATCTTCGAGAGACACAGAGAAAATCTCTACAATATATTTGATACCTATTTCAACCCGAAACTTTACCTAAAAATATTTAAACCATGGATATTTATTTGTATAAAAGGGATAAAATTGAAATGCGGCACTGAATAGTAACAATCCGAATCTTGAAAGGAGCTGCTAACTTAAAATCTCCATCTTCCCTACTTATTTCAGTAAATTTGAATTAAAATCTATCTTATATTTAAGGTTTTTAAATATTTGTCTTTTCACTATATTATTTTATTTTTCTTTGAGTTTTCTTCCACACGCGATCTGCTCTCTTTGTTAGTGTCTGGAAAAGATGGAAATGATAATAAAAGTTAGATTATATAATAGTTTTTCCTGTCTCTTAACTAATTTTTCGGATGTGAGTGTTTTTTTCCCCCGGAAGAAAAGGGATGTGAATTTCAAAGATTGGAATATGTGTCATGTGAAAGTAGGAAATTTGTTAGGTAACTTTTAATTGGCTTCGAAGTTTTATCAATAAAATTTAATTTTCTCTTCAATTTTCTTATATAAAAAATAAAGATTGTGATATTTTACAGGGTGGACGCCAAATTCGTTAGTTAGATTTATACATAATAGTTTTAATGAGATAAGATGAGAAACATCATATCTATGTCGAGAAAGAAGGTGACCACAAAAGTAAGGTTATTTTGGATTAATATTGACATAGATATAGATAGATAAGGATGTGTTCTTCGAGCACAGTTTTGTTTTGTCATTCCCCTCTTTTTTTTGTGAAACTCAAGTTGATAATATCACCAAATTAAGTGTCTCAACTTTGCAATTTTTTTTTCATCCAAGAAAGTTCATCTTGAATAGGTAAATTTCGAACTCCATAGAACAAGTCCATTAACCTCATGATCCCATGATATACCCCCCTAAACTCATTGATCAAGTAAACAAAAATCTATTCCCAGGTGGGTACTTCTTTGTTTTTTTCTTTGGTGTACAGAATCAAACTCGTGTTGTTTACCTAATCTGCACCCAAAAGTCAAACTTTTTACCACTATAAGCTAATTCAATGGGGTTAACTTTGTAAGTTAAAAGGAGTGTCTCAACTTGTTTTTTTTTTTTTTTGGTAACCCGGGAACCCCGCACGGCCGACAGCCGGAGAGGTAAACCCGGGCGATATGTAAGCGGGAGAACCCACCACCCCGGTGCCACACTTAAGAATCCCTAACGACTGCGCAGGGATTCGAACTCCTTCCCTTCGTGAGGGGAAGAGAGCCCGAAGCCAACGCAGCCGCTGCGGGAGATTGTAGAGTGTCTCAACTTGTTTAGCCCCGTTTTTGCGTATAAACATGATAATTACTTAATTGGCTTCTAATTTACGTTAATCTTTTAGCAACTGTTTATCCATGTAAAACTCCTGTTATAAAATAGAGCCAGCCTACAATTATCGTATCGATATTCTAGATCAAATTGATCTGATAACAAAACGAAAAAATCTATAGTGGAGAGGGGTTTTATTTCTTTGCAAAAGAAAATTTACACTTCTACCTATACCTCTTCACTAAATCCCTCTTTTATCACGCCAAAAGTAATTCCTAGTGTGACTAATTCGTCCGACGAAGTGTCATCATGATATCAGTCAATCGTAGGTTTAACATGTGAATGTAGATACTAGGAAATTACCAGAAAAAAAGAAGATATCCTAGTGCTCTCAAATCCTCCTAACATGAGCAAATGGCTTACCTCCACTCATGAAAAGGAGGAAAACCTAAAAATCTCCACCAAGATGACAGAACCTACCCACCACATGAGGTGACCGGTCGTCACATATCTAGACTTTTTGAAAAGCTTAGGAGGGTTAAGATTGCGGGTAGGCCCATTTGGTCACCAGGGATGAAATAATTGTAATGAATTGAAAGAAATGGAAATAGATATTTTAATAATTGGAATGATAAATAGAATTTGAACTACCATATTTGGTAGCACCGTAGAATTGGAATGTGAAGATTTTTATAATTTGGAACATTAGTAATATTTATGATCACAATGAGGAGATCAATAGAGATTCATTTCAAAAGTTGCCAATGAAAGGAAGTGAAAAGAGTGAGAGAAATATCATTTCATATTTCTTCATTTAGTTGTTTCCTCTTGCAATTTGCTCTCTTTTCTTGGAAGTCATGCATATTCCTTCTTGTTCGTTCTCGTCTCTTCTACGTCAGTTAAAATATGGCAATGAGCCTTTTTCGTTGCCAATATCGATTTTCCACTCCTTTATATTTCACGTTTGGAAATATTATAACGAACATGAATGAGGTCTTATCCCCATTTTGCTCCTCATTCTCAAGAAACAAACTTGGCCTTAAGGCTTTCAAAGGAGAGTATTTTGAGCAACTTCTATTACAAGTTCAGCAAGCTCATGAGTAGTTACAGCAATCGCATCATCAATTGCGTAGTGTTTATCCTCGATACGTTACTTAATCATTAAGGAACTCTAAGGAGTATTTGTACAGAATTTTAAAAAAAAAATACATATATTTGCCACTTCAATAATAGTCATGCCATATAGGACATCTGATATTTTCATTAGTAATTGCCAGTCAAAATTGGTTAGAATGACTACACTTGCAAATCATTAAAATGTTTATGGCTAAATTGGTCAAATTGAAACGTTTATGATTGAATTAATGTCTGTACAATTGGCTTATGACTTTTTTTTTAATTATCCCAATTTTTATTGTTTAAAATTATCATGACATTTGTTCTTTCTATTATTAGTATTATATTAATTTAATGTTTTTCATGTTTTCAATAAATTTTTCAATTTTCACAGATATTAGGGATGAAAGAGAGATTGCCTCAAAAAATGAAACAAAAATACAATTTTACCCTCAAAAGTCATGTACCTTACACATGCTAATGAAAAAATAACTTAAAGTTAATGGTTATAACAAAATGAAAACTCAAGGGTATTGTGTAATGGGTCAAAATTCGAGGGCAAATGTATACAATCCCAGAGTCTAGGGAGAATGTGTGTAACGTCCCTTGAACTACATGATGATTATTATAATTGTGAATGTGACCTTTGAAAAATAGACATCCATCATCGTAGACATTGTTAAATGAAAAAAAATGAGCATACTTAAAGTGACACCCCCATGATAAGGAAAGATAACCCACCGCACCAATTCAAGTTCCATAAAGAGAAGACAAATGCTAACCTTCCAAGATAGTTCACTAATCCTTGTATACCAAATAAATTTTTCATATTTAATTGTGAACTATAATACAGAAAGCTACTCCTCTAATTGTGTTAAAAGGACGTAGTGTCTCTATTTTGTATGGTACAACCATTGACACACCAATAAATCTCAACCTTTGTGTTTTATCAAAGATTGAGAATTTGCAAGACATTGAGAGAGTACTGTACGATCTTGGAGATCCCCATACCTTTTAAAGGTGCATGTGTGAGGTTGTCTTACTTCGATATATGACACATTGTGAGGGATAAAGCAGTTAATCTACATAATCATATCATAACATATTTATTTTTTGCAATGTAATGGTATGACTATAATTGATTAACTACTTGTTGGGAAACTAGCATAGCAAGCCAACACCATGGCCCCTCGCTTAAATCTGAATTTCCCATGACATAAATTGAATTTGTAACCGTCGATTTTTGAATCGAAAGCATGAAAACAATCGACAACCGTGTCAATTCCAAGGTAAGTTGTTTTATAAATTTAATGGCAAACTTGTAAATAAATGTTAGACTTGGTAAAATGGGTCGAGAATCCACTTCTTCTAACTCATATTGGTTAGGTCAAGTTAAAATGCATCACTTAAACTTCCATAAAATAAGTCAAAATGGCCACTCTACTTCAGGATTTTGCACTCGATTTAGATGTGGACATCGCAAAGGTGATAGAGACTGCTACTAGAGTGGTTAGTGTCCTAAAGGGAAGAGATCATCCTCTTAACAGATCTCTTCCTTTCTTTTTCTTTCTTTTTTCTTCCAAAAACCTCATAACATATGGTTAGAAAATGTCAATACGGGGACAAAATCATAAAGGCGGCGCTATTTCCACCCCCATTTTGGCTAAAGCACCCCTTTTGTCAATTGATCTCTCTCTCCCTAGTTTATTGTTTCTTTTTTTATCAACCTAATTAAAAAGAATACCTTTATTTCTATAATCTCTCTTATTTTATAAATTTCACAATATAAATGTCAAATTCCACCCATCAAGATATTATCTTATATTGTATCCTATTATTGCTTTGCTTAAAGAAGATTGTTAATTTTAAATTACAGTATCATATTTTTAATCACAAAAGTTATATAGAAGATTAGAAATTTCTAGTCATGATGGCTTATGGCCCATTTTTTTTTATCAAATAGTTTATGAGAAACTTTATTTCAAAGTTGTGAATTAAAATTCAATCTAATTATGTAGCTTATTCTACCTTGTGTGCATTTTTCTGGAATAATTTTTGTAGGTTTCTAAAGTTAAATACCATTGATTTATGCTTTCTTTTGAGCTTTTTACATTTAAATAGGAATTGCAAGATGGGTTAGAAAATTCATTTTCACATTCTACACTTTCAAACTCATATCAGATTTTTCTAGGGAAAGTTTTAAGCATATTTTAAAGCTTTGATCCACTTGCTATGAGATTGAATTTATAGTCGATATCAATTACTTTCTTCATTGTTAGAGTAAAACAACAAGAAGTTTCCTTCTTCTTTTTTCCTTTATGTGATTATCTTTTGTTAAAATATAAATATGATTTGAATATAAATATGTTTGACATTTGATCATGTTTCTAACAAATTAACCTTTTCCATATTCTGATCAATTTTTCTTTTCCATTTTTTATCAAGATTGGCAAAATAATTAAATTAGATTTTAAATTTCGACTTTGAAACATATTTTACGCTCACACTATTTGAAAAAAAATTGGCAATTAATTATGTGTTCATAAGCTATCATGAATAGAAAAAAATAGAGATAATAGAAATAAAAACAGTTTTGTTAATTAGGTTGATAAAGAAATAAAGACAATTTTCTTAATTAGGTTGAAAAAAGAAAGAAACAATGAATTGGAGAGAGAGAGAGAGAGAGAGAGAGAGAGAGAGAGAGAGAGAGAGAGAGAGAGAGAGAGAGAGAGAGAGAGAGAGAGGGGGGGATATTTCAGCTAATTAATTGGCAAAATGAGTGTCATAGCCTAAATGAGGGTGGAGATAGCACCGCCCAATCATAAACTAAAACATCTTAAATAAAAATAATAATTTGGCAAACTTTATAATTTTATTTATGTTATGAAACCCATATCTTACCCTATCTTTTTTTTCATAGCAATCGCCTAGAGAAAATCCAAATCCGATCCTATTAATATATTCAGTGAGATATACCTTGTGAACTTAAGCTAATAGTATATGAGTTAAATTAGGATAATCTTATTATCAATGTGAGGTGTCCTTCACCTAACATTAACTTTAACAGGGGATAGTCTTGCTCTTCAAGAATCAATGAGATATTAGTATAGTATACACATCCAAATTTGTATGGTTGATTGATTTTGTGCATGCACAGATTTATTGAATTTATTACTTTTTATCATATGTATCTAAACTTTTCGACTCAACTAATTTTCATAGATATACGCAAGTCACGTCATCCATTTGATTGGTAAGGTTTCACTCAAAAAGTACTAGGTGGGGTCTCAATGTTAATATGAGTGAAAAATGATGTGATTTGAAAACTAAAACTACCGCATCCAAACTAATTGCTTAAGAATTGTATGCAGGGATTTTAGTTATCATAAGGAATAATAATGTTATCCGAAGTACATTAAAATTTTTCCCTTTATTCAATCAAGTAAACTTGTTTTTTCTATTTTTTCAATCAATCATCTCAACTTTCAAAAGTTGAGCTCAACTTAGTACTTCCGTCAAATAAGGTGCCATGTGTGCTTTTTACTGATATGTCTAACTTGCTCAGCAAAAATTGTCCATAATTTTTGACTAGATGCCAACTCATATGAAAACAATACTTTTTTTTTACTTTTTCTCTTTTTTTCTTTCTTTTTTTTTTTTCTTCTTGCATGCCAGCCTTTTCGGCTTTGTGCAGCCGCGGCGGTCGTCCCCTTCACACCTCCTTTCTCCCCTTTTATCTTCAAAACACCACCGCACTCACCGTCAACATCCACCGCATTCCCAACCACCACTGCCACGGCTCAGATAGCACCACCGCCATTAGCCACCATCACCACCACCACCAACCGCCAAACAATTGCAACCAGGCATCCAAGAAAAAAGTTACCTTCAAAGACCAACATCACACACCAAATACCTAGTTTGCATTTTCGCCATGCAAGTATGTTGCATCATCATACTAAATGGTTACCCAATGGCACTAGGTATCACATTAGCAATTTTCATCCATGGATTTAAGGAAGCATTGTATTAAATCGAAATTTGAAATGTTTGGATATTTCATTGAATTAGAAAAAAAAAGTATGCTTATTAAATAAATGATGATCCCTGTTATATAAAGAGAGAATAATGAGAAGTGAGAGCCTCCCCCACAACAGAACATGCAAGGTCAGGCCATTTTTGTGCGGATCATGCTCACGATGGATTATTCTTCTTATGCAGCACCTCATCGTTTCTTTCCTTCGTAGTTAGTGTCGTTTGCTGATTTCTTATTCATTATGGTTGAGCACATGTCAATGTCAGTTAGAAAGGAGGCAGGTGATTATTATATACGATGAGGGAAAAGTACCCACTGAAATCTTTGCCCTTGCTTTTGAAATTCTACTATCGAATCATTCTCTTGAACTACATCTTAACTTTAGCTGGGCGTTGACTTTGGGTTGCCCTAATTAGACTTCAGAGGGTCTCGAATAATTAAAGAATACACAAAAACACATGTATAGGTAGCTTTCCTTCGATGGAGGATCATTTGACCTAGAATACAAAAAAATAAAATAAAAAAATCTTGAGTGCCCTTAATAAAATCATTATGGGCACTAACAAAGGATCTTATAAAATTATTATGGGCACTAACAAAGGATCTTATAGAATTATTATGAGCACTAGCATAGGGTTTCATAATATCACTTCTTTTTTTCTCATCCAACTATAATTGTCTAAATTATTTCCAACACTAACAATGGATCTTATAAAGTTGCCTAGCTGATAGTATATGTCGAGGTAGTATGGTAGATGCAAACGTTCATTGAATCTTGAATCTCTGCATAAAATCTTTTCGAGAGAGAAATACACATAAAATCTCTACCATGTAAAAGGTAAACTTAAAGACTATTTCAACCTCCAACTTTTTACCCATAAAAGGGTTATGAATTTCAAAGGTTTGGATATTTGTTATGTGAAAGTAGGAGATTTGTTAGGTAACTATGCAGCGACATCAAATTTTCATCAACAAAATATAAATTCTCTTTAATTTTCTTTCATTAAAAATAGAGGCATTGTGATATTGAAGGCCAAACAACAGATTTGATAGTTGGTTTTACAAATTGTTAGGTCTAATGCCCGCGCTAGGCGCATTTGCAATTACTTAATTGATAATGCTGTAGATATTATTTGTCAAAATTATTTAATGTTACCATCCTAAAGATGAGAACTGTCATATGTAGATGGAGTTAACAATAAAAAAATTATTTTGGATTAATATAGAGATATAAATAGATAGATAAAAAAAACGTTATTTGAGGACAATTTTGTCATCTCACGTGTCTTTTTTTTTCTGTCAAATTTCCCAAATTAAATATGTGAATTTGCAATTTTTTAATGGAGGAAGCTCACCTTAGGTAGGTAAATTCTCAAACTCCATAGAATGATCCTATTAACCTCATGAGCACAAACTAAGGATTAGTTCTTCTTATAGAGAGGTAGTGTACTCAACTTTCGATCGAAATGGCCACATCAACTCTTTCAGGGTTGTTGAAAGAGATTTGAAACCCTCTAAATCATTATGAAGTTAGTTATGAGTCTAGCTCAACTCTAAGCCTAGGATAGGACCTTATTCAGGAACAATTGAAAATATCTGTTTTAGAAGGACATATATTTCTAGACAGAAGCTAAATTCCCACTCATCACTCATGTAACAAGCCATACCAAGTAAGATTTGGTCTCCCTCTTTATCAATTGGATGAGGGATACTTCCAGCAAGAGTATCTCCATTAAGCTCGTTGATCAGACAAATGTAAGCCTAAGCCTGGGTGAGTACGTCTGTGTACAGAATCAAACTTGTGTGGTTTGTATAATCCACGAACATAAGTTAATTTCTTTAAGCACAATATGCTAAATCAATGGGATTAACAATGCATGGTAACTAGTGTCCTTGTTTAGAGTTGAGGATAAAGACATCATAAGTCCATAACTTTTATACAACACTCACTTAAATATCATAACTTTTTTCAAGTATTTGAGTGCCATGGCTTCTAAAAAAAATTCACTTTAGTGTCACAACTTTTAGTCGATCAATTGAGTACTTTAACTTTTAAAAACCATTCACCACAAGCATCATGCTACACCGGATTTCCAACACTCATAGTAAATATTAACACTCAATTGAACAACTTTCAAAAGTAGTCGCATTCAAGTAATAAAAAAAAAGTTATGACACTTAAGTGATAAAAGTTATGACACTTGTAGTGTCTTTTTCCTATGCATTAGGCAGTCAGGATAAAATTCAATATATGATAAAATTTATGCTATCCCGGATTTGATACCTACTCAAGATCAGATAAAATTGAACATGAAGGAAATATAGCCCAAATAAAATTATCTCATAAGGAAGGTAGGATATAGATGAATAGGATTTTTACTATCCATAATAGGAAAATTATTTTTCTTGAATAACAAGTTTTTTAAATTAATAAAACAAAATTATATTTCAATATAAATAATATAAGGAACTCAAGATAACAAAAAGTACCAGTTTATTTTTTTCTTAAATTTAATCTTATTTATATTTATATATTCTAATTTAATTCTATCTTATAATATAAATTAAATATATAAGTATATTTATATTTATTAAATATTTTATATTTTAGGCATATTAGTACAATTTAATATTTAATGAAGTTTATTAGAGAGCGATGGAAGAGGAAAAAAAAAAAAAGGAAAACAATTAAAAGAGAGAGAGGAAAAACAAAAAGGCAAACAAAAATAAAGTTGGCAAAAGTATCGCAAGAGATTTTTACCATATCCGCTCATGAAATTTTATATTTATTTACATTGATATGTCATTTATACTAAATAATGTACATGATATGGATATATTAGACTTTATTACTATAATTCACCAAATAGTGAATGGAATATAGCAAAATCCCTAGATTTCATATCTTATCATGTTCGGTTCTATCTTGATTAGAAATTCAAACGGCCCACATAGCTTTAGAGATGTTTTTTGAGTATAAAAATGGTAGTGACATAGTTGGTTTCTAATTTGTGGGTCATTTTGTTTGATGAAAAACCATTTATGGGGAAATGTTTCCCAACTTTCTAGTGTTTACTTGATAGAAAACTACTCGATCGACATAAAGCGTTTTTTATTGACTGAAAAAAAAACGTAGAATAGGAAAAACCTCCCCTTTTACAAGAAGAAATTTGCACGTACAAGTGAGAACATCTTCTCAGTTCTATATCTCATAAGTTTTTGTTCCCCACTAATTATCTTAAATTTTTTCTCAAATCTTGTCTACCACTTCTTGAATATAATTCTTTAATGCTCATTTGTTCTACATTCCAGTAATGAAAGAACGATTATATACAATATTTTACAAATATTATTTCTTAACTAGTTTCTCAATTTCTTTGTAAACTCTTGTAACTTTGATGCATTGCAGAATAGACAACATAGACATCAATTCCAGTTTGCAGTTACCTTCAAAATAAAAACACACGCCCCAGGGCTCCTCTCCCAATGCTGGTGAAAGTGTGCAGGCCCTCGCCTGTAGCTAGGGACTCTCACCCGCCACCGGTCATTGGCCCTTCCAAAAAGATGAACAGTGAAATGAAAAGAAAATCAATCAATAAATAAATAATTTTTAAAAAATTCAGAAAATTAAAAATTTATAAAAAAAATTGTCCATTTTAGCACTGGTTATATTATATAGAATGGTCAACATTTACGTTAATGATTTCCAATCAAAATTGGATAGAAAATCTATATTGACAAATCAATAACGGCTCTTTGATTAAATTGGTAAAATTGAAAAATTAAGAACTAAAGTGGCTACCATGAAACCTTTTGATCAATTTTGCGGAGGATTGTATATGTTGACTTTGGATAATCTTAATGTCTAACTTAGAAACTTACGAAGACATGCTAGAAAACCTACAATTATTATTTTCGAGTTCTTGAACAATAGTATGCCCGATTAGCATAATTTCAATGATATCGGGAACATTCTTTTATTTATCAAATCAGATCTCCTTTTATTAAATTGCTAATTTCCATGTGATTGCTGATGATAGGGTTGCAAGATAAAACAAATCATTACTTCTTCTAGATTATCGATTGGAAGTTGTATTTAATTCAAGAAAATATATGTCATGTAATTGATGCACCATCCACGTCATTGATAACACTATTTGCTTCTTGTGATATGTGATTAACTTAATTCACATGATTTTTTTGGTGCTAATCTAGAGATATTTCGTACATCCATCTAAAAATGATTTGTAACCCATCTTTTCCGATTTTAGTAAAACCAAATCTTTTTTTTTAATATTATCTCTCTCGTTATCCAATCACGCTTTTCCTAATATAAGAAATACTTTTTTCTGGATTATCATTTTCTACAAATCGTCCTTTGAATTACTGGTATACTTTCATCGCGTGAGATAGATGTCGACATCACTACTATTTATATTTTGAATTTCATTAATCCATTTTCTTCATTCAAACGGATAAACTATGCTTTCTTTTACTTTTGACTTTATAAAACGTGCAAGCAGCCGTAGCATTATTGAAGTCAAATTCAAACCTTTGATATCTTAAGCCATATTAATTGAAAATTTGACTCAGCATGCCACTTCACGTCACCGAAAAACATATAAGAAGCTAGGCGATATTACCAAACTTCTTTGAACTTTGGAGATTGTACATGTTTGCCCTTGAAGTTTCAACCATTAAACATTAGTCCCCTAAACTTTCATTTTATTTTATTTTTGGCCACTGACCCTCTATTGTGATATTCTGTTAGCGTGAGCATTGCACATGACTTTTAGAGGGTAAAAGTATACTTCCATCTCACTTTTTTTAAGGAAATCTCTCTTTTATCCTTGATTTATATAACAAAATAATAAAAATAAAGAATATGGAGAAAAGAAAATTAAGTAAACTACTAATATCAAAATAATTAAATTTCTATAATAATATTAAAAAGCAAAATGTGTTGAACTTTATGGACATACACCGGTATGCCGTTCACACAAAGCAATGTACAATTTGGATATAAATATATCCGACTATATTGCTATGATTCACCATATAGTGGATATGATATAACAAAATTCCTAGATTTCATATTATATCATAGCTAGAAATTTAGATGGCCAAACATTGCCCAAGAGTTGTATGCAAGGATTTTAAATGTTAAGGGGATAACAATAGTGAGAGTACCTAAACTATGCAAGCATGCTGCATCATCATACTAAATAATTACCTAACTTGTTGTGTCAGATTTGTGATTTTTATCCATGTATTTCAAAGAAGATCATATTGAGCCTAAATTTGAAAAGGTCTCCGTATTCGATTGAATTAAAAAGAAGTTCGTGCATTTAATTTGCAAACGGAAGTGTCATTATCCCGGGAGAGCCTCCCCCACTAGAGAACATGCAAAGTCGGCCCCAAACATACTCCCTATTATTATTATTATTATTATTATTATTATTATTATTATTTAAGCAGAATCTTATCTTTCTTTCAACCTTATTGTTCCTTATTTTTTGTTCATTATTATCGAGCACATGTCAATGTCAAGTTAGAAAAAAGGCGGGTGATTATTACATGAGATGAGGAATACGTACCCACTTAAATCTTTGCTCTTGCTTTCGAAATTCTTTTATTTACTCATTCTCTCGAGCGTTGTCATGGCTTTGGCTAGTTGTTCACTTTGGGCCGCCCCGTTAAACCTCAAAAAGGATTTCAAGTATAATAGAATACACTCAATACAGGAATGCGCAGCTTGCCTTGAATGGAGGAGGGTGCCATAATAAGAAACATCATAATATCACTTTGTTTTTACTCATCCAACCATATTCGTGTAAATTATTTCCAACACTGACCAAAGATCATGTAAAATTACCTAAATAGTAAAATATATGTCAAGATAGTATAATTAATGAAAATGTTTTGTGAATCTTGAATCTGCATAAAATCTTTTCAAGAGAGAAATATAGGGAAACCTCTGTAAACTTGAAGACTATTTCAATCTCAAATCTTTCCCTAAAAGTTTTATTTAAACCACTTATATTATAAGGTAAGTCACAATCTAACATCATCTGAGAGGGATAATTACAATCGAAGTATTTGAAAGTCTATTTTTCAAATTTGAATTTAATTTTTTTAGAATATTTAATTTTTTCGTGGTAGACTTGACCTTTAAATATGTCTTTTGTTAGGTATTTTTTTCTTCGAGTTTTTTTTTTTTTTTTTTTTTTGCGTGCGGTGTGCTTTCTTTGCTAGTGTCTAGAAAGATGAAAATGATCATAAAATTGCTATGAGAGTTTTAGTTTTTGCTTTCTTTTAACTAAGTTTTTGGCACTCGCTACGGGAGCGTAGGTAGGAGATGGATGTGGTCGATTTTTCTTAGGAAAAAAACAGAGACATGTATTTCAAGGGTTGGGGCATGAGTGCTCTATGAAAGTAGGAGATTTGTTAGGTCACTATTCATATAATCGAATATTAATCAATAAAATCTAATTTTCTCTTTAATTTTCTTGTATTTAAAGTAAAGGCATTGTGACAATTTGAAGGGTGGACACCAAATGTGAAAGTTAGTTCTATACATAATTAGTTCCGATGCGCACATCGGGCACATTTGCAATTACTTAAGAGATATAAATTTAAATTGATAAATTTATTTCATATTATCATTCTAAAGAGTAGAGGAGAACCATTGTATCTAGATGAAGAAAAAGGATAACTATCGATAAATAATAATTTAAATGTATGTGAAGATATTGATGGACGATAGCAAAGTGTTATTGGAGGACAATTTTGTCATCTTACATGCCAAATCTCAAGTTGATATAAAAACTATCACCAAATCAAATGTCTCAACTTTGCGAGTTAAAGCGAGTTTCTCAACTTATTTAGGGCCTATTTCTCAAAAACAATTTCTATTGAAAAATGATTTTTTTTTAATTATATTCCCTAGATATGTTTCTAAACATTTGAAAATGTTTGGTAATTGTCCAAAATTTCTATTCTCGGAATAGAAATGCATTTGGTAAAACCTTAAATTCTTTTATGACTAAGATTTATTTAATTTTTTAATACTTTTATCATATTTTTCTATTTTTTATTATTTTTTCATTTCCTTCATGCTCGGTGTTCAGCAAGTCGTCGACCTCGAGATGGCTAGGATTGGCCAAACAAGGGCTGATGACCTCACTGGAGAGTCGCTGGCTCTCGGTGAGGTCGTTGGCCCTTGTCTGGCTAGTCATTGGCAACCAACTGGACATTGAAGAAGAAGAAAAGAAAAAGAAACAAAAGAAGAAGAAAAAGAAAAGGAAAAGAAAGAAAAAATGAGTATTGATTCTGGAGTTGTTACTAAAAACAAAGAAGCAACTTTTTTATTCTTGATTCTATTCTAAATCTATTTTTTGAAACAAAAAATTTACCAAAAAAAAGAAAAAATGAGTATTGATTTTAGAGTTGTTCCTGAAAATAAAGAACTAACTTTGTTTATTCTTGATTTTGTTCTAAATTTATTTCTGAGAATACAAAATTTACCAAACGGATTTCAATTACAAATCTCCTCTTAAAAACAAAAGAATATAATTGATTGTTCTTGGACAAGTTCACAAACAAGCACTTACTGTTGTTCTCAAGTATAAGCATGATGATTACACGAAGTTCGTTTTTCAATTTACACTATTCTTTAATAACTTTTAGTTCACGTAAAAACATCTATAAAAAATAGAGATTAACCGACAAATTATCATATGGATATTTATAGATCAAATTGGTCTAATAACAAAACAAAAAAAAAACTGGTAGACTTCTTCAACCATCAAAGGGCCCGTTTGGTTCGGCTTTGGGCAAATGCCCTTAGGAAAATGCAAGTATCTTTAGGTTGAAGGGATTTTCCGAAATGCAAATACCGTTTGGTAAAATGAAACTTTTCATTGCAGTGCAAAGCAACTTTAGCCTAAATATCGTTTGGTAAATACTACATTTTGTAATGCACTTTGACTAAATTTATTTTTTAATAAAAAATTTGTAATATTTTTTTTTAATTATTCACCTCCGCGCCAGATCTCGGCCGCGCCTAGCACCGCCCGAGGTTGGCGACCTCGGGCGGTGGTCGCCATCGTCGTCGCATCGCCTAGGTCGCGCGAACCCGGGCGACGGCGACGGTCGCCCGGGCGCGCGGCCCGGGTGACGGTGACGGTCGCCTCGGTTCGCCGTCGCCCGGGTCGCGAACCCGGCACGTGACGGCCGCCCGGGCGCGCGACCTAGGCGACGGTGACGGTCGCTTGGGTTCGCCGTCGCCTGGGCACACGACTGGGTCGACGGTCGCTAGCATCGGGGACGCCTTGGCCGGCGGTTTTCGTCCTCGTCGGCTCCTCGAGAAGAGACAACAGTGCCAAAGCCACAGGCACTCCATTGGGCTAAGGGCAAAAATGGATTTTGTTAAATAAATGAGGGCAAAATGGGCAACTAGCATATTTTCATTAAAGCAAACAAATGGCATTCCGAAAATGCAAGTTTTGAAGGCACCTCCAGCCATCCATTGGCCTAAAGGCCTTTGAACCCTTTGAGAATGCGGTGCATTTGGCCAAAGCTCTCCAAAATACGAACCAAACGGGTTCGCATTTGGCCAAGGGGCTTTCGGGGCTGAAAGCCCCTTGGCAAAGCTGAACCAAATAGGGCCAAAGTGTCACCACGACGTCAATCAGTCATAGACCTAACAAATAAATATAAAAACTGGGCAATTACCAAGAAAAATCTCAAAGTGCTCTCAAGTCGTCCTAACATGACGGATGGCTCACTATCAACCGTGAAAATGGAGGAGAAAACCTACAAATATCTACCAAGAAGACAGAACCTACCCAACCTATGAGGGGACCGGTTGTCATTCGTTCAGACTTTACGAGAAGCTTAGAAGGGTTGAGACTGTTCTTAGGCCCTGTTTGGTTGGTCGGAATGAAGCAATTGAAATGAATTAAAAAGGATGAAATTGAATATTTAATTATTGAGATTGCAAATAGAATTTTAATTACCATGTTCAATAATACCTTGGAATTGGAATGTGAGGTTTTCGAAATTTGAAACATCATTAAAGTTTAAATTCATTTCAAAAGATGCCAAGAAAAGGAAACTGAAAGAAAGGAACGGGAGAAGTATTGCCAAAATTTTCAATTTAATTGTTTCTTGTCGCAAATATTCATCCGTTTATCGAATTTGTTTTTTTCGTTGAGTCATGCACATTCCTTCTCGTGAATTCCCTCCTCTTCTACATTGGCAAAAACATGGCATGAAGCCTTCATTCCCAATATCCATTTCCATTCCTTTATAGTCGAAGTTACCAAACACCATAATGAACAGGAACGAGAGGTCCCGTTTTGCTTCCACTCTTCTAATTCCCAGTAAATAAACATGGCGTTAGGGCTTTTAGTAGAGGGCATTATGCGAAGCTTCCATTGCAAGTTTAGCAAGCTCACGAGAAGTTACAACAGCTGCATCATCAGTTGCTTAGTGGTTATCGCTGATACATTACTTGAGGAAGAATTGAAGTATAGAGCTATATACAGGAAGTTGAGGAACTCTATAGAAGCTTTTTATAGACAAAGTTCAAGAGTATCCTAGCTTAGACTGGGGGAGGGATCAACACACGGCTTTCTTTCGTTGGAATGTTTAAATTAGAAAATCAAAAGACTCCGTTAGGGTTCTTTATACTAAGGATGGAAGATAAATCGAAAGCCACAAATTCATCAGCGAGGAGGCAGTGAACCACTATCGAGAGTTGTTTGCGTCCTCTCAGTCCTGTCCTTCAAATACTGGTTAGGTGCTAAAGGGATCTGTTGCAATTCATATTAAATGCAGACCAAGCTTCTTCTCTCCTTGAACTTGTTACTGCATTAGAAGTTAGAGCTGTGCTTTGGAGAATGTACGGAGATAAATTGCCAGGTCCAGATAACTGATGTTTCGGGGTTGCTGGTGAGGATTCCATCAGGGCCATTATCGATTTTTTCTCCTCTTCCAAGCTGATGGAAAAGGTGAATGCTACTGCTATTACTCTTTGGGTGAGAATGCTTCAGAATTGTCTCGACACAGACTAATTACATGCTGCAATATAATATACAAGTGCATAAATAAGATCTTGGCTAATAGGCTTCTGCTAGTTCGGTCCAAGTCAAAGTCTTCATTTGTTAAAGACAGGAGCATCTTTGAGAATATTCTGCTATAGGAAGGGGAAGGCGAATTTGATGCAAGCCTTTGACTCAGTCAATTGGTAGTTGTCTTTGTCTGATATACGATCCATCCAAGTGCCTGGGGTGTACGTTTATTGAATCGCGGTGTGCATTCCTTCTCCTTATTTCTCAATGAGATTGAACGATGGCCTTGAAGAATTCTTCAGAGGGGACGAAAGGGTTATGAAAGAAGATAAGGAGCACGATTAAGACAAGGAGAATTCGATGCGGAGAAGACGAATCTTTAGGGAATTCTTTTGTATTCTATTTCGTTACACTTCAAATGTACAATGCCGTGTAAATATAATACAAGATGTATACAAAAGAAAGGAAAAAATATTTTATGAATCGAATCTAAATATATGATTGATCCTGCTTGATCATTGATTGATTCAATGTACCAAACTCAATCCAAATGGATTTCGTCTAGCTCAAGCATATATTCCAACAGGTTAAGACAATAAGGCCCTTCGTCCTATTAGCTTTTCATCATTGTAATGGACGTCTTTGGTCCGATGTTGGCTACGGCTGCATGTAATAAGAAGATTAAATTCCATCCTCATTGCTTTGAGCTTAATCTTACTCATCTAAACTTCGTCGACAATTCGATGATTTTTCTGAAACGAGATCAGGCATCTTTGCTGGAGTTGCTGAGTTTGTTCCAGAAGTTTTATACTAGAAATGTCTATGCAGATCATTTACAGCTTATCAAATTAGTGATCTGCAGCATTATGAGTTACCTTTTATATGGAAGGACAAAACTCGACTAGCTTGCATGGTGCTAACTGCTAAGGGCTCTTTGGCTGGATGTATGCATGTGCACATCAAAATGTGAGGGGTAGCTTGGGCTTCAGAGATTTTCGGTCCTACATCTTATCTCCTATGCACGTTCAATGTTTTCCATCCACATTTGGAATTTTTGATAAAAACAAACGGGATAAGGTTCGCCGCCTTTTTTTTTTTAAAGGAAGAATTAACCTCTGACGTTTTTGTAATCTAATTTAATTGTGATTTTGGTAAAAACATTAGGATTCGAACTGGAACGACGTTATTTTAGTCTTATGTTTTATGTTGTAATATCAGCACCATGTAGAAGACAAAAAATTATGATGATTATAAAAAAAAAAATCCGTCTCGACATTTTCCATTAGCCTAATTGGATGGAGTTAACGAAAGGAGCCAACCATATCAATTTAATAAATTTGACGCATTTCGAATGTTGTAGAATTCAATCGCGTTTCTGTTATAAATTCTAAGATTTTCGATACACTCGTTACAAAAGCAAATCATCTTAAGATAGTGATAAAAAATTAGCCTTTATGGAATTTTCACCAAATGGATTGAGATTATTCTTATAATTTTTCCCATACTTCCCCACTATTTGGGTGAAAATCTCGAAAATCGCGATTGGACCAATGACGGGTCCAAGGGTCGAATGTAATTATAGAATTAAAAATGCGGATGACCAAAATTCATTGGGGGAGGGGGAAAGTAGCATAGGGCCACTTTTGCAATTTCACACCCAAATCATTGAAGGTAAAAAAAAGGGAACAAGAGTTAGGAATCAATATTTCCAAGGATTGACCACATAATGCCTTCCTCGTATAAGCACAAATCCTAGGAAACATTATAAAAATGTGCAATAATTGTCTCAACGTCAATCGTATCGCCCCGATTCACGTCCGGAGTCGAGAGAGATCGAGCCTCTCCCCTCGCGAAAAGCTCCGTATTTTCACGCTTCCGGTGCCCCCCGAAAGAAAATTCCTGCCGGATCTTCCCCTGCCCGACATTCCAGATCATGCTGAATTTTTGACGACGGATCGTGAATCGATCTTGGGTCCGTGTCTCGGCCTACCCTCGTCGCCGCAGAGCCCCGTTTTTATACGCCCGGGGGATTCTCATGGTCTTTAGGTAACGATTGTCGGGATTCTCTTTTCTGGGTCCAGATGGGTAATTCTTGGGTGGGTGCCGGGCGATTCTTTGTCGACCCTTTTTGATGGGTTTTCGTTCTTGCCTTTTGCTTTGAATCTTGGCGGTCGTACGTAGCGAGAGGAGAGAAAGGAAGGTGGCGAAGACGCAGGTATGGCAACCGTGCAAAAAGAAGAGATCTTGATCCGCCTGCTTAAGCTCGAGCTTGAATTGTGATTCTTGAGAGAGGTTGTGGAGAAGGGAGAGGAGGAGAGAGAGAGAGAGAGAGAGGAGAGAGAGAGGGAGGGAGGGAGGATGGCGTCACGAGGGAGCAGTAGCGGGAGGACGCGCGTTGGGAAGTACGAGCTTGGGAGGACTCTGGGAGAGGGGACTTTTGCGAAGGTGAAGTTCGCGAGGAACATCGAGACGGGGGAGAATGTGGCCATCAAGATCCTGGATAAAGAGAAGGTTTTGAAGCACAAAATGATTGGTCAGGTATGGTAAAGTTTGATTACGTTCTTGTAGAATGAGATTATCATGCGCTGGCTTGGCTTTGAGCAATACAGAACCGAATTGTACAATAATTACTTGATTGCGGTAGGATGGTATGAGGAGACTGTTGTGGTTCGATGTGATTAGTCGGGAGTTTGAAGAGAGACCCCAACACTCAACGCAAAAGCAACAAGAACAAGGAAAAAATTTTACCCAGATATTGTCTGACTTTTTGGTTGGATGAGGGGAGATAGGGTGGAAGTGGGATGCGCGGCTTACTGCATTCTTATTGAAGCATATTATGTTATTTAAGTTTGAGGTAGTCTTGCGAGATGGATATTTTAAATGGAGATGATTTGAATAAATGAGGGAATGCTATTCGTGATTTGAAAATTAGACACTTTGCTTTTTTCAGTATATTCTCATATCTTGATAGTGGCAGTGTGATAAATACAGCTGTTTCATCCCATTATATAGGTGTGCTGAAGAAACAAAACCGCGTAATAATCATACTTAACATTCTGAGTTCAACCATTCTAGAATTCTTCAAACAGGTAGAGGCAGAATAGCTTGTTTGAAAGAAGAAATTTACATCTGAAATGATCAAAGGCAGGCTAGTTGTTTCTGCCATTCTTGACTAATGAGAAACAAATAGATAATGTACCAACAAGAATCTTATTGTATTTGATGAGGTGACATGGCTGATATTGTCAATAATACGGGCAATCCTACAGGAATGTTTTTGCATCCTTTGGTGTTTGATACCATGACACTGTTCAGTTGGCTTTCTCTCCTTGAAAGTGTGCTCACAAGGCAGTCTTTATTGGAGTACCAAATTTATAGACATAAAATAACATATGAGTATATCATGTGTAGACCCTTGGATAACGCGAGATTTTCGCCACCACTCTGCCTCTTTGTAGTTATTGTCATTAGTGTTGGTGGTAGCTAACTATTTCATCAAGTAACTTTTCTTTCCTTTGCTCTGTGGCTGTGGATTTTACCATCTCAAACTGGCAGATTATCTTACCTGTTACTGTTAGTTCTGGCAGAATGACTTGTCAAGATTCATAGTTTAACAATGATATATACCCATCGCATCGAGGTATATGTATAGTTTGATTACCAAATTCTGAACTTTGGAGGTAAAAAAAAGAGTTGGTATTGTAAACTGAGAAGCTTGCTTTTATCTGAAAATGGATGGAGGAAGCAAATTATCTTGGCTTACTCTAGCCATTTGATTTTGTGCTATTTTCTTTAAAACTTCTGATAATTCGCTTGATCATTCAAAATCATTCATTTGTTACGACGAGTTTTATTACAGGATAGGATGATGGACTCTTTCTCTGTAATCACATACATGATTTGCACCTTCACTTCTGCAAAATTATAATTCATGAGTTGAAGTGTCACTTAATCTTTTTCAAGAAGATTCAGTGCTGTTTTCTGTATTAATCTGGCTTGTCCTGAACCAGAAGAAGCCAGTTAGCCACTGCTATGTCTTTCTTCGATGTAATAAATAAGTATTATGGTTTGTGTGTCTACTAAAGATACTGCTACTAAGTATCCTTCAATATCTTCATATCTTTTTACATCAGTATTACATTGTTTGTGATGCAGTTTTTTTCTCTTCTTGAAGCCAGAAGATTATGTTGTTTTATTTTGTGTAGCATTGTCTTACTGATGTTTTCCATCTTCTGATGTTACTTTTATTTTCAGATCAAACGAGAAATTTCAACAATGAAATTGATCAGGCACCCAAATGTCATCCGCATGTTTGAGGTTAGACACTAGATACTTTTTGTTTCTTTTGATCATCATACTGACCTCATGATTACATTTTTGCCGTTTTTTGCCTGTAACGTAATATGTATGTTTATTTATGGTTCTTAAAGTTTTCATGACAGAGTGGTTGATGTACTTAAAACTGCTGTAGGTGATGGCTAGCAAGACGAAAATATACATCGTGTTGGAGCTAGTAACTGGTGGCGAGTTATTTGACAAAATTGTGAGACGATAGTTGCAAGTTCCTGTTTCCTTTATGTTACAATCAGGTCTCTGACCTATCTTTTGCTTTTTGAGCCAGGCAAGTAGAGGCAGGTTGAAAGAAGATGAAGCGAGAAAGTATTTTCAGCAGCTCATCAATGCTGTGGATTACTGTCATAGCAGAGGCGTCTTCCACAGGGACCTGAAGGTGACATTTCTTTTCCTATACGTTCATTGTGAGCATGTATTTTGTTCACAATAATTTTACATTAAGGAATCAGTTTTTTTTATTGATTAACTTGGTTTGAAAATCACAGCCAGAAAATTTGCTGTTGGATGCTAGTGGAACTCTTAAAGTTTCAGATTTTGGACTGAGTGCCCTACCTCAGCAAGTTCGGGTAAGCTTTGGTTCATCATTCCAGTCTTGTAATCATTCAAAAGCAAAGATGCTTAAAGGTGGCATATTGCATACCTTTATTATCTTATCAGAAGTGAAGTTTGAGCCAGCAGTGCCATTTATAGGATCTTCATTTTTGTTTGCACAGCACTAAAGAATTATTATTGGCTGAGAGCTGCTCACAGTAGGATCTTCATCAGTGATATGAAACCCAACACTTGTCATTGTTTTACTGTATTACCAACCCTTGCTGGCATTTATAGCTGGTTACTGTTAGGCATATTTTAAGTCATAAGACAAGTTCTGAACTCTGGTCCTCCTCTGTGTTCCTTAGGATGATGGACTTCTTCATACTACTTGTGGAACACCAAATTATGTTGCTCCTGAGGTATTGTAAGATTTTCTGCAAATCTAAACTACAGTTATTGTGCCATTAGGCATTTACTTCAGTTTTCCCTCCTTAATTCCAGGTTATTAACAACAAGGGCTACGATGGGGCAAAGGCAGATCTATGGTCATGCGGTGTGATTCTTTTTGTCCTTATGGCTGGCTTTTTGCCCTTTGAAGAATCCAATCTCATGGCGTTGTACAAAAAGGTTGGTGCTTCCATTTATTCTACATTTATTGTCTAGTGTAAGTGATACAACCATCTCACCAGTCATTAAATGTTAGATCCACATAATATTACATTGACATGCCTGCAGTGTGAGATAGAATTGCAGCATACACATTCATTGAATAGAGTTTCTCACTGGATTCATGAATAAAAGACCTTCCTCAGTTAACTGTTCAGTTAATATCAAAACCAGGAATTTGAACTGTTAAGTCAGTTGGGCAGAGAGATAGAGCTATATAATCCGATGTTTAATCAGTGTTGTGGTTATTCCATATGGGTAGTCATAGGAACATGGTCACTTCACATTTTATTGTTTAATATTAATAGCAAAACTTTAATTAGCTACACAAAGAACTGTAAAGTTTATTTCATATTAAAAATGAATCAACAAGATAAAATCTCAACGGATCAAAAACATATTATACAAGTACATGTATAGCTGTTCTCAGATCCAAGAAGTGAGAGCTTATGATGGCTGGGTCATGTGCATCAGCAGGTTGCCTGTTGGCTTGTCATTGCTGGCTTAGGAAGGTTTTATTCACCAGGATTGTTGCATCTTTATGCTTCTTTTTTTTCCCACAATTTTCTGTTTTGCTTGTATTGCCATCCGTCACAAGTGAAATTGGCTGTATCATTATCTTTGTCATTGCAGATTTTCAAGGCCGAATTCACATGTCCTTCATGGTTCTCCTCAAGTGCAAAGAAGCTCATCAAGAGAATTCTGGATCCTAATCCATCGACTGTATGTACATTTACTCCTTTTCTTTATCTGATAATTTTTGGAATTTGGTAGGTTTTCTTTTGTACTTTGGGAAAGGATAGGAAGGTCCTATTTTAGAAAGTTCCTTGTTCATGTTTAATTTGCTTTACTATCACCATAATGGCATGGAACAGCGGATAACAATTACGGAGGTCATTGAGAATGACTGGTTCAAGAAAGGATATAAACCTCCAGTTTTTGAACAAGCCAACGTGAGCCTCGATGATGTGAATGCAATCTTCAATGAATCTGCTGTAAGATTCTTTCTTTTAGTCCTCAACATTCTGCCTTGATGTTCTGTTTGTCTTGTGGCATCAGAATATGACTCAAACTTGATGTGTTGTTGGCATCAGGACCCACGAAACCTTGTGGTGGAAAGGCGTGAAGAAGGGCCGGTGGCCCCTGTAACCATGAATGCTTTCGAACTCATCTCTACATCACAGGGTCTCAACCTTAGCTCACTTTTTGAAAAGCAAATGGTATGTTTGGTCGTATCTGAGATGACGGTGATAATTGGAACATTTTCCTTATGTCAATAAACATGAATCTCTTCCTCCGAGACCTTTGGATGCATTTCCATCATGGCTTATTACTCTATAAATGAAATTGATTTGGACTCTGTTCCTGCACTAAATGAAGACTAGGAGTAATTCAAGGTTGTTCTTTGGTAGGTTTATCAACAACTTCGATGGGTACTCTCATGCTTAGTACAGTAGATTTTACCATTGTTACGGATTCCAAGCCTTGAGTTGCTCGAGCAAAACATTTAGAATGATGTCTCCATTCTACTTCCAACTTTCATTTTTCTTTATTGTGCATTTAACCTTGTTTTTCCATCGTTGAAATTTGAAACTATGGTGAGAAATTAGAGCTGACGTACTCTGAATTCTAGGGACTTGTCAAACGTGAAACAAGATTTACATCGAAACGTCCAGCTAACGAGATAATTTCGAAGATTGAAGAAACTGCTATGCCATTAGGTTTTGACGTGAAGAAGAATAACTTCAAGGTATAAGACAACATCCATCTCTCTCTCTCTCTCTCTCTCTCTCTCTCTCTCTCTCTCTCTCTCATTCATCATGCCACTTAATGAACATTGACTTGTATGAGTTTTTTATTAACATAATTCCTTATTGACCATGTTTTCGATGTTCATAGTCCTCTTCTTCTCTACGTTATCAGCTGAAGGAATATAATGGAGAACCATGTAGAATTTGGACCCTAAAGGCTTAACCTACGCTTGGTTTCCTTTTGCAGATGAAGCTGCTTGGAGAGAAGACTGGACGGAAAGGTCATTTAGCTGTTGCAACAGAGGTAAGCTATTCTTTCTTTTATTCAGTGTATGCTGCTTGCAAAAAATTCGATTCTAAACTATTTATTCATACCAAGTGACAGTGAAGCTCTTTTCTTCAGATTTTTGAGGTGGCCCCTTCACTTTACATGGTTGAACTGCGGAAGTCTGGTGGAGATACACTGGAGTTTCACAAGGTACAAGTTTTAATCTGAATGTTGATCTTTAGGTTAATAAATTATGTGATCTCCATTAATAGGTTCTTTTATCCTTATGCTCTCTATATATTGGTGATTGTGCAAATTACTCTTTCCAACAGACATGGCATAACCTACACGGATTCATTTTGAAGATAAACCTTAATTAATTTTCTAACTAGCAATTTTTTTCTTTTTTCTTTTTTTCCTGTCCTTTAATTTCCTTTTCTTTGATTGAGTCTCTGACAAACTTCATTTTTGCAGTGTGGTCCTTCAACACACCAATGGCACTAAGTTGGTCTAGCAAATTATTTTATACACAGATAAATTAAATGGAAAGTCACAAAATGCATCCTCAACTTTGCTCTCTAGATGAAATACTCTCCTCACATTTTAAGACTCACACGTTTTATGTCCCCCAACTGAAAAATATCCAATGAAAAAGGCAAGGATTTAAATTGTAGTTTCCAAAATATTAGAAGGGTATTTGGTATAAGGATTATGTTCGAGGAAGACGTATGTAATTTCAATAGCTTGAAAGAAAAAAAGGAAGGAAGAGATACATGTCCTGAACAATTTCCTGGAATGCAGACTTCTGTTTGTATGATTGCCGTGTTTTATTTGATGGACTCTTAAAAATCAATGTTTGCACTTTTCTCTCAACTCAATTCGGGTCCAACCTTATGCACCACAAACCTATTTTCTGCAGTTTTACAAGAGCCTTTCAACTGGGCTGAAGGATATTGTCTGGAAAACGGATGAAGCAATCGAGGAAGAAATTGCCAGTCGTAAGTATGCTGCAGATGTTGGATGTAAATAAATTTCCCATATTTGGTTACATGATATTCAATCTTCATTTGCCATAAGCCGATGGACAGTTTGAGCACTTTGTTTCTGTCATGTGAGCATCCTCTAGTTGCATCTTCTGACGAGGTTGCAAATCGCAACACTGTGCAATCATTCGGGTTGCCTTTTATGCATGCTTTTCTATTGGATAAAATAAGTTGAACATGAATCAAATGTTTATAAATTCATAACAACATTCGTGCACACATGCACTCACTTTAATTATCATTCACAAATTATTCACGCGACAAATGCCAGCGGATTTTTGGTAATTGTTTGAACTGCAACATCATTAAACTTGGCTCTTCAGCCGATTGAGACACTTCTTGATTAGTTACTGTTGAAGGCGTCTGACAAATTGACTCCTCTTTTGTATGGTGTGTCCATTACAGGTGCCGTGAATGCTAGATCTTGATGGTTGTTTACTGCACAAGCTTAAAATGTCAAGAGGACCAACGAACTGGCTTGCTTTTTCACTTTCTATTTTTCTATACTGGATTGGAAAGTTGGTAAATATCATAGATCGAACTGTACTTGCTTTTTCTCGTGGAATTCTGTGAATCATAGTGATATTGGATTTGGAACTTTCTATCTTTACTTCTGTTGTTTCATTGAGCAATTCACTAGTTAGATGATGGCCTCTTGATTAACCTCTAGGCTTTGTTGTTTCCTTCATGAAATGAGTAGAAAAGGTTGGTGTTCACTTTGGGTATTGAGTTTGCTTCAGCTTTTGTGTTTTCAACCTGAAATTGAAAAAGAGAAAAAGGCAAAATTGGAAAGGAAAATCAGATGGTGGTTCGATCCTCCATTGTTCGTCGACAGGGGACCAGCGAGCCCTCGATGTTACGAGGTGAGGCCACAAAAGCCCTCGCCATCGGCGATGGCTGGCATGCCCTCTCTCTCTCTCTCTCTGTAAATGCGTTTTTAGTGTACAAAGGCGCTGAAGATCTCATTGAGCAGGCGTGAAATTTAGCCAATGAAATATTTGAACACGGAAGAGAAACCATTGGAAAACACAAGCTTTCTTCTTTTTATTTTTTCTATTTGCACATGTTAAGTCTTTATGTGTGCAGTATAATTGAGTCTTCAACTTTGGTTTGATAAATCTTTAATGAAAAGTGCAATCTGATTTTTAAACTTTTCAATTGCTTCAATTTGAGGCTTAAATTTCTGTTACAAAGATGCTATTAAGATCTAAAACTTATGATGGAAAGTGCATTAGAAATATCTTTCGTAAGGCAATTCTTAAGTGACGTTAAATAATTTTATATGCTTTTTTATCGAAAAAATTTGATTGTACTTTTTGTAAGGTTTACGGCTTAATTAAATTAAGAGATAAGTGCATTAAAAGTCTTTGTCACAAATGTGCAATTGAGTTTTAAAACTTTCAAAATGTACAATTGAATTTTAAAACTTATCACAAAAATGCAATTAAGTCCTAAGTGCAATCAAGTCTTAAAAAGTATTAAAAAGGTTCAAGCAAATCCTTAAGTTGATCATTCTTTTTGAAAGTTTTAGTATTCAATTACACTTTCATGATTAGTTTTAGGATTCAATTGCATTTTTTGAAAATTGTAGGATTAAAATTACATTTTCGTAATAAGTTTTGAGACTTAGTTGCATTTTTTAAAAATTTCAAAGTTTAACCCTATTTTTGTGATAAGTTTTAGAACTCATAATGCACTTATCCCTTAAATCAATTGAAAAGTTTCAAACGTTATTGCATTCAGTATGTAAGATTTAGGACTTGTGATGCAACTTTTTCGTCCGGAATATATGAAAATCCTTGAACAAAAAGACCTCCAGAACTATTAATTAGGTGTTGCATGAAGATGTAAGGCATGTAGTCAATGTATCACTTGAATTGGTTCGAAAATTTCCTATAATCTACTAAAATAATAAGAATATGTTGTGCCTTCACTAACTCGATGATTTCTTTTTCTCGTTATATTGTTGAGATATGTCAAATATTGAATAATACGATGAAAAATCGGAATTTCTTAGAACGAGTCATGATGTTTTCAAGTACTTAACTTGTAGTTAATTGCAATTGGCTCAATGTTATATCGGGTTATGTTATAAAGCCGTGTCTGAAATTGTCATCCCTCGTGCCAAAGTTTTCAATGATTTTTCACTTATTCACGTTGTAAAAACAATATCGATTATTAACATATCTCATTTTCCTCACCACTCTAGTAATGGATAATATTACATTATTATCCATTTTTGTAACAAAAAGACATCTTCATATTGCGATGATTACATTCGATAAAAATGGAACAAAATCAAGAAGGAAAAAAAAAAGAGTAAACAAACCCAATTTAGAAAATAATAAAGCTATGCAACTATCCTGCCCAAAAAGCTTAAGAAGCTAGAATAGAGAGTTAACAATATATATCAAGCGCATTTTTATTAATGATTAGGCAATATGCTTGATATACATTGTTGACTCATTATCCTAACGCCTCGAGCTACTAGCTCGAGAATCTAATTGGCTTATAAAGAATTTTAGACGGGGTTTTACGAGCGATGTGGGACAAAATTAACAATTACAGTTATAAAGGCATCACTCCCTTTTCTATTTCTCATCTTATTTTCCCCTTATTTATGGAGCCAATGTTTCAAGATCTAAACATAATCAATCCAAATGGAGAAATTCATGATTTCTTTGAAAATTTTAGAGATTTTTTTTCATTAGTCCTACTCATCTCCAACTCTAACTCACTCTTAGATTTTTGCCTTTACCTCCTACAGGGCATAAGAATCGAAATATATACCCGAAACTAAATCATCTCTACTCCAACCCCTTAAGAAGTTGGAAATTTGAACTTCCACCTCCTCCTTCCCATATGGGAGGGGTGGTGCAAACCTTAGTGGTTAAAAAAATTTAGAGATAAGTGCACCAATATTTGAAAAATTTGTCATGAAAATGCAGTTAATACCATCCAATCTAACTAATGAAAAATGTTAATGCTACTTTTTTTTACTGTTTTCTCTCTCGTACATGGTGCCGGCGTGGCTAAAGCACGAAGGATGTGACTAAAACAATGCCATTTTGATCCAAATATGATTTTTTAAAATTTAAATATTATTAAAACTAAAAAAAAAAAAACTAAGAACCATAGTACAGAGAGAAAATGGTCTCTCTGTTAGACTTCTTATAGAAGCTAGACCTTGCATATGAGCAAAGAAAAGAAAGAAAAGATAAGCCAACTCCATACACTATTGAAGTCATGTTGCTCACTGTATGAAGAATGTCCATATTACACAAAGCCAAAGCCAAAAACTAACATCACATCTTCTTTTTCTTTGCTATTAACAAAACAGAAGGCAGATTGCAATATGTCAAAGATTGCACCAAACACAAACCTTTTGAAACTATAGTACAAAACTTTTCTGATCGATATTCAGGCGCGACTCGAGGCACACGGTGGAGAATGCCGGATAGGAAGAGCCATGGCAGCTGCTTCAAACTCGGATCTCCTAGCTGGAAATTTCAAGATCCGTCGCTTTCGAAGAAATGGTTCGGATCTCGCCCATTTCTGCGCTTAGCTAAAGAGGGTGTTCTGTGAGATGAACACACCCCAAGCTTCCTGAAAATCACAGTAGCATTGGCTAAGCATCAGTTACTGACACCGACATCGAACGTGATCATGGTCAGGTCAAGAAGAGCAAATTTTGCTGTTTACCTGGAGGGTCGAGAAGGCCTTCTCGGCGACGTACTTTTGCCGAACCGTCGCGCCTTTCTGCTGGAGCTTGTCGGGGTGGAGACACAGCCTCGCTCTCTGGTAAGCCTTCTTCACTTGAGAACTCTCTATGAGGCTCGTCAAGGGGACGGAGCTCCAACCGCTGTTCGGCCAGAGGATCTGAAACCGGCCACCGCCCCGCAGGCCCCGACGTGAGCAAAGACTGAAGGCTCGAAAAAACGCGAGATGGGTTCGGGGAAAGAGAGAGAGAGAGAGGGAAAGAGAGGGAGAGAGAGAGAGAGCGTGCTAAGTACCTGATGCAGCGTCGAGAGGAGTAGCCGGATGTTCGTTTCTTTGCCGGCCGACCACGCCCGTAAATTCTGTTCCAACAGCTCCATTTCCTTCTACACAACACAAGCCGTTAGAATCTATTATCAAATGCATCGAATGCAGAGTCGGTGTTTTCGATCAATGTTCTTCCTCAGGACCGAAGGACTAATGGCCGTGCAGAAGAGTAGATCTTCTTTCGAATGCATCGTTTGCCTTCTCATCAATTTGAAGTTTCTTGTGCAGTATAGTTCAATGCAAAGGACATAGATAAGGAATAGCTTACGTCTTTCTCTGATCGGTCACCACCGCCACCGTCGTCATCTCTTGTCCACTCATCATCTTGCTCTTCCTGACATATACAGAATCGCGAGGCCTCATAAGAATTTGGACCGACGTAATTTACTCAGGTCAATTTCATATTCTATCTCTAATCATGCTGGGAAAACAATTGTCACTTGGATAAGCGCATGTCTGTTGTAGTAATACTGATTGATCTGCTTAAAACTGCTTACCTCTGAAGATTGCATCTTGCTATGTCTGCTTGTGTCCAGAAATTCACAAGCTTCTGATCTCTCTTCGGAATTGCAGACAACAAAGAGATCGATCGTCAGCCTCGAGTCGACAAAACAAACAGCCAAATTGGCCAGAGCCCGGCTCGAGCTAATAATCAGTAACATTACCTTCGGTTTCAGGAGAGTTCTGCTTCCCGAGCTCGGTCTCGCTCCATTGGTCTTTCCCATCGCCCGGCGGCGCTCGAAACTTCTCCTTGGCCCACGCAATCGCCTCATCGATCCCCAATGCTTCGCCAGAGCCATCTTGGTGATTCGAAGTGCCGATCTCAATGACGAAAGAACCCGATATCTCGTCTTCGTCTTGGTCCTCTATCTCCCGTTCCCGGACAACGTGAACCCGATCTCGAATGCTGAGGTTGTTGCTTTCAGGATCTTGACAGAGCGAAGAGATCACGGACGACGGGGAGTTGATCTCCATGTCGTCGTCCTCGACTGATATTTTCATCCGCCGGCGCGAGCTTGGTTCTTCGGTAACGGATTCCGGCGACGGAACGGGCCGAGCGAAGCCATTGTACGAGCATCTTGAGTTCGACCTGTGTTCTTGTTCGGTGAGTCGCTCGTCGGGCCACGAAGGTGGGCTGTAGGGAAATGCCGGAATTCCATGCTCCGTTAGATGATCGCCGGCAGCAGCTGCAATCGAATTCCATCGACACGGCACGTTGATCGGCCTGTCGACATCGATCCACACGCAATTTAGTTGCGATCTCTCTTTAGTCGCAGCAGTTTCACCTGGAAACAGAGCCAGTAAAGGTTCAGTAACTACCTGAGCTTTGAAGCGAAAGACGACAGTCCGACGTCGTCTCCGATCACCGGCCGGAGAGGGCTCAGCTCCTCCGAGCTCAGCGCCGACGACGAATTAGACTTCGACTTCGACCCAGACATCACGTTCGACCCCGGCCTCGACCGCTCCCTCGACTTCCGGACCCCATCCAACCCGAACACATCCCTGTACAACACCTCCGCCGCCGCCGGGATCCTGAACGCCGGCAGGCTCCGGCCGGGCTTCTTCGCCGGGGAGGCGAACTCCGGCGGCCGGAACACCTCGTCGTAGAAGCTGGAGGCGGGATCGGAGGGCATGAAGCCACCGGAGAACTTGCGGAGGAGGATGGTGCGCGGCGGGCCTCCGAAGACGTCGGAGAAGTCATCAGGGTCGAGGGTCTCGGAGGGTGGCGCCCCCCTCCTCCCCGTGAGGTCCGGCGGCGGAGGAGTCCCGGCGGCGGGCCGCGGCGGAGAAGGGACGTGCATTCCCATGCGCATCCGCCAAGACTCGTCCATGTTCTGCTTTGCCAAGAAAAGAGAGCAAGCAAGATTTCGTATAGATATTGAGTGGAGCAAAAGGCACTTTTTTGCATGTATAAAAAGAAAAGAACATTGTGCAACTTTTGGGACCAAAAAAGAAAAAAAAGGAAAAAGTATTGGGCATGTTTCATAAACTTTATTTTATGAAATTGGCATGTTTTTTTTTTACTTTTTTATTTGTTGGCTAATAATCATCACATAAAATTGTAGTGATATTAGCCAAAAAGATAAAAATGAACTGGTTGGTATGAACATAGAATTCTGATAAATGATATTCATAAAATTTGATTTATTAGAGAGAATTGTTTTTTGTATTTTTGAGTTGTTTGCTTGATAGGTTTGGCTACTCAAGTGCTTGATTGGGGGGGTTTGAGTGGGGCTCTATTCATGTGCTTGATGTGCTTTTTAGTGCTTTATTCTCTTCTTCTTTTTTGTTAGCAAAAGGCAATCTTCTTCTTTTTTGTTAGCAAAAGGTAATCTTATCCTCTAAGAGCTGTGGTTTATTTTCTTTTTCTTATTCTTTTTTTCTTTGGCTTTTAAACCAATATTTAGATTCCATTTGTTTTTTAGAAAACAAATAATTTGAAAATAAAATTTTCTAAAATTAATCTCTTGTATCACTTATAAAAACAAATATACCAAAAGTATTTTCAATGTCCCCACAAATGTACAATCATAAATTGTTGTAGATAAAAAAAAATCCATTGATTAATTATTTTCAGCAATACAAAAGATTATTTTAGTACAATGTTTTGCAAGTTATATATTTTTCGTGAAATAAATGGAGCCCACAAAACAAAAGTTTAGAATGTTAAATATAATACTTTCTGTGGTACTCACCTTTCGAAACTTCTCCTTTTATTTTATTGATAAAGGGTCGGGAAAGAGCAAGAAGCATTACCAACTCTTTTGGACGTCATTATAATATCTCCCACCCGTTACATAATATCCAGATTGAGTCATAGTTAATCACACCACTAGCGACGAAGAAGCTCGAGGGTGGCAAGCCCGTCACTATTGGCCCGTCGAAACCCTAAAAAAAGAAAAATCCACTCCACACAAAATACGAAGCAGTTAAAATAATGCAACGCTGGCCATTTTCCAGAAAGTATTTCGTAACACAAATCGAATTCATAATTTCGCGAAAGACGGGATGACCTGTCCCCTTCAAATACCCCTAGAGTGACCAACCATTTCTTTACTTGTTTTCCACCCCTTCTTTTGCTGAATTTTCTCCATCGTTATAAGCAAAACTTTTATCACCACTTGGACTTTATGGAATGATGCGGGCGAAATTAATGATGGGATTGAGGGTATACATGGTGTGATGATATTATTATTATGACTGTTGGCATCACGCTTGCTAACCTGGAAAGGTACCTCATCGGTTGGATGGTAGGGGCCCCAAAGCCTCCCTCAATGAAGTATAATTATCACAACGCATCACTACTAAAGTGGAATTTTTCATCTTGCTTCTCCTTTTTATTATTTCTCCCTTCTATTTTGAAACTCTCTTTTTTTTTATTATGCATTTGGGTGATATTGCTAAGACTAAGAACCCAAATTTTGCATCTTTTGAATTAGATTGGCCTAAAGAAAAATCGAATTTAAGACCTTGTGCTTTTCAATGCGCGTGGCTCATCGGTCACCTTGACCGGCTGATTCTCGAGGTTCTTTTTCTTCTTTTTTTACTTTTTGGATACATTTGAACCGTAATGTGTCTAGCTCCGGATCTTAATCGATGTGACTTTGATTATAATATCCAGTACGTTTCCCTTTCGGCTAAGAAAAGACATTAAAGGGAGAGGGAGCTGTGGATCAAAAATTATGTCGATGGCATCAATTCAAAGAGGCATGTCCCGCACGGGAGTGTCAACACGGTATTTATTTCATTAAGGACCACTTGTTTCGCATATATTTTTGCCATTTACCTATTTCTTTCATATCTCCATTCTCGATTTCTCATCTTACCCCTACAATAATAACGCCATATAAATTAAGCAAAATACATATGTGAATTCATCTAAAAAATAAGTGATTAGGATTGTCTTCTTTTTTTCAATTAAACGACCGGGGATTGAACTAGAAGAATCTTTAAACTCCTCTTAACTTTGCACTGGAGAATCTTCTTCGTCGAGAAATAGGAAGAATATAAACTAGGGAAGACCTAGTACAAAAATTTGAAATTCAGTCATTCAATGTAGTGACCTTTTATTCATTTATTTATTTTTAAGGCACTTTGATTGAAATCTTGCACAGCCTCCAATGAAAACTATTATGAAGGGAAAAATTAGGTGGTTCTACTTTTATTTTCACTTGGGGACCTTTTAACCTACGAAACTTTTAGGATCCGGGTATGTTTATCTCGGCAAGTTTTAAAACTCTCGTTATAATTATTTTGAATATTATTATCATTACTAGTATAATTGTTATTATTATTTTTATTATTAGATAGACAAAAAGTGGTAGAGGCAGGTGAGGGCAAGGATGGCTGATAACTCAGGAGGGGACAATGCATGCCGCAGCTTGACTGTGGCGAGGCCCCTTTCTACGCCCCACTCTCTCCTACTTTGCACAAACAGAGAGAGAGAGAGAGAGAGAGAGAGAGAGGGATTATTTCCTAATTAAGGAGTCAGATTATTTCCTAATCAGGAGTTTAAGGATGTATTGTAATGCAAGAGGGGAAGAAAGAAAAGAGGAGTCAATCCGGCTTTTAGACAACCAAAATCCGAGGGGAAAAGCTCGAAGCTTTTGTGTTCTTGTCGTGTGTGATCCAAAGGCTACACAGGCTGAGGCCAAGGATTTGAAGAGGGAATCCGGGGGGGTTTTACAGCTTTTTTACATGGTGGGAGGAGGAGACATCATCATGGAGCGGATCATTATTGCGTCAACTTTGAGTCGTGAGTTGCAATCGTGGCCGGTAGCATCCATTTCTATGATAATCGCCCCAGTCATATTATCTTTATATAATTGATGAATTACATGCATATGCACGAGTGATTTGGTTACGAAGGAATGGGATTAATTAGTTTTGTTCATGCAATTGCCATTATCACAAATTATCATATTTCATGCTATGAACCATTGCTTGTGTCACATTTTTTAGAAGAAATTATTGAAATCGGTGAATATATTATACAAATATCAAGTCAATCCTGAATCAACACACCTTTTCATCTTCACATGGCTGTCTTCTTCAACCAACATGGTGGGAGAGGTTTGAGTTGGATCTCTCCCTCCCCTCTCTTTATCTTTTCTTTGGCTGATTTAGTTCTCTATTTTCCTTTTCTTGCTTTTCTCCCGTTTTATAGAGCTTCTCTCTTTTGGCTTAGTCCATATTTGAAAGTTACTCTCTCCAGTTTCGAGGAGATTTCTATCCCGATCTAGTATAGATTTGAGATTGTTTGTGCATGTGATTTTGGGATTTCGCTTCCCTCAAGTTTCATTAGTGTATAAAGTCATGTTTTGAAAGACATTATAGGAATTTCATGAATGTTTCGCTCTCTCAAGTGCCAAATCTACACTCATTCAATCTTATTACTTTGAACGGCGATGGTGTTAGAGATATGGCACTTTTGAAAGGCAAATTCATATCAACAGTTAGAGATCTCAATGTGTACTCATTATTGAAGATAGATCAATAATCGGCTACCAATTTTGGTCTGAAAAAAGTCATAGATTTGCTCTCTAAGGATGTAATCCATAATCTTATTCTGATGATTCATCATGTTATCTAGAACCTATTTTATTTTAAAGTTGTCTATGATTTGTCTTCATTTGCAATTGTATTTTATTGTTTCTCTCTTGCATTTCTAAGGAAATGAATGAAATGTTACTTTAACAAAAAAAAAAAAAAATCAGTCCTGAACTCTTCGATTTGGTCAATTTGGTTTTACACCTTTGTACAAGATTGCAATGTAGTCCTTTAACCAATTTTCATCGTAAAGCACTGATGTGGTAGTGTACCACATAGGACAACCGGCGATGATGGCAATGACTAGATTGATACATTTGCAATTTCAAGAGAAAATTGTCTAGAAAAACTACATTCAAATTTCACACAAAAGTGCTACCAAATAGATAATATTGAAAAGTGAATGACCGAACTGACATAGGTATGATATCTTTAGGATTAATTAAGTAATTTTCTCCTTATTTAAACAATTATATTTTTCTTGTTCTTTTACGTTTTTTTTCGATTTTTTTTTTAGAGAAAGAGAGAGATTCTTTTTATCAAGGTTAGTGGTTCAGAATGTCTTCCATGTGCTCATGCAGTGGAAGAGGACTTCTATGTCTTATTGTAAATGGAGCGGCCTACTTGGGATGCTAGCACCAAGAAAGATACATCATCCACTAAGAAGAGCCGTGTCCTTGTGCATATGGTACAACGCATGTACCACAACAATCCCCACCAAATATACTTCGAAAAATGTCGGCGAACTCTTATCATATGAACGATGTAATGGGTAGAGTCGATCGCTATATTAAGATTATTTGGAAATTTATATTTCTATAGAAAGATACGGCGGAACTCACTATTTCTTGATATGTGATTCATATGGTAACATTGCCTTATTAATGGAGTCAACCATATAATAATTAGTAATGATCAACATCCTTGTCTTACCAATGGAATCAACCATATGATCCCTCTTATGTCATTAAGCTCTGCTTGATATCAAGATATATGATGGTCTCCTTTTACATCTTTCTCAATTCCATATCTCTCTAACCACACATCACGAAAAAGATGCACATATTCTCCCTAGAGCATCTTAAGGGAGAAAATCATCCAAAAAAAAATGTCATAAACTTATTGTGATTGTGCCAATTTAGTCCTAAATTTTTTTTAATTATGGCAATTTAATCATAAACATTTTCATATTTTGTCAATCGACCCCATTTAGTCAATTTTGACCAAAATCATTAACATGAATGCTAATCATCTTGTGTGACATGACTAGCACTAAGGTGGACAATTTTTAAATATTTTTTCTTTTCTTTTCCTTCCTTCTTTATTTTTTTCCCCATCACAGACAGCTTCGCGACTTATGGCTACAATCCTTACCCAGCATTGTCCAAATTTGGGCAAGGCCACACGACCACAAGCAAAGACAGCCTCGCCCGTAGCCACACCTCTCGATGGTCTAGGCAAGTGCAACTGTGGACAAGGCTACCTCACCTAGATTTGGGCAAGCCTGGCCTCAATAGGGTCTCTTGATTGCATGTGAAGGCAACCATGGCCTCGCTAGCCATAGGCAAGACTATGGTAAGGAGGCCTCACTTGCAAGCATGACCCTCAACTACATCAACAAGGACTTTGTGGGTCTTGGCTAGTGGCTGGTGAGCTTTGATGACCCTCGTAAGCCACAATGGAAAAAAGAAAAAGAAAAGAAGGAATAAAAAGAAAAAAGAAAAAATTATTAAAAAATGTCAATGTCGGTGTTAGCCATGCCACGTAAAACAATCGACGTTCACGTTAGGAATTTTCGGCCAAAGTTGACTAGATAAACTCAATTGGTAAAACGTGAAAATGTTTATTATTAAATTAATATAATCGAAGGGTTTAAAACTAAATTGGCATAAATACAATTAGTTTAAAACTTTTTTTTTTAGTAATCATCCTATCTAAAGGTCATCATAGCACCAAAAATTGGACCATCGATTTTGATGAGGCCACATGAAACTCATCATTTTTAATGACACGAATTCATTTTAGTGAACCAATGTGAGAATACATTGGTTGAAAACTCATAGTATAAATGTCAATTCAGTTTTAAACTTTTCAATTATACTAATCTAATCTTAAACCTTTGTATTCTTTCAATCAATTTTCGTCAGAAATTGCTGAGTCATCGCCAGTTGTCTTACGCGACACACAGTCACATCACCAATTTCCAGTGAAATGGCCAAAAAAACTACAGTAGAACTTTGATTAAAGATTTAGAATTTAATTAATAAAATTGAAAAGCTTATAATTAAATTAACTTAATTGGAATGTTTAAAGCTGAATTAGTATATGTATAATAAGTTTATCAACTGGACTAATTAGAGCCAAATTCCCCGTTTATGTCCACCCATCCATGGCTAACATTTTTCCCATTCCCAACCTTTCCTTGAATGTACTCATCCGACGCTACATTCTTAGCTTGCGTAAGCATCGATGCTCGATTGATCGTGCAAATCTCTATGCCTCGAAGAATTTTCGTCTCGATGCTTGAAGTGACATTGTACCATCGCACCAAACGCTCGAACACTTCGTCCACCTCACCGGCGGCAATTGCGGCTTAGACCTCCATAAATTAATGCGTCCATCTCTCCAATCTTCACCATTTTATCTATTATAGATAGACAATAACGAGCCTATCTCTAACGATTGCCTCTAAAGTTGACACGTAGGACTCTAGATAGCAAGAGTTCGATCATTCTCCTTCTCCTTCTTTTCTTTTTTCCTTGTTTTTTGTTATGGTTATCGTGATTTTTTTTTAACAAAAGTCGTGAGTTTCATTCAAAAACCAGATACTAATTTTTAACGAGTTTTAATTTGCAAATTAAGAATTACGGAAATTTCCAACGTTTCCCATAATTCTTCCTGCTAAGTATTTTCTTAGAAGATTTTATTATTTTCTCTTAAAATTCTTTTGTTCTAGATTACATATAAAAATCCCTAGAATAAAACGTGTCAATCAACCAATGGATTTCTCTTCTTCTTTTCTTCTTATGGTGAATACATTATGTGTATAGTTGGAGAGATACATATGAGATATTGAGACAGTTGTATATGAAATGAAGCAATATGGTTCCAGAAATTATATAATAAAATTTTGATTTTTGTGTTCTACTTTTTGGTCAAATGTACATTTTTATACAAAATAAAGCAAATTGGATGATTTAAATTCTGATTGTATTCTCTTCTCTGTTTTAATTGCCCAAATTCCAATCTATAATTTTTCTATTCTGTTTATTTATTGATTAGGTAGATATTTTAGTTTTTTAATCTTATCAAGTACTAATGTATTAGCTAGATATTAATTAGCTCCCACTTTTCATTTTCTTCTTTTTTTTTTTTTTTCCATTTTGTATTGGCTAGCTGAGATTTATATTCATGTTATTTGATTAACCACTAATTTATTAGCCAAAAAAGGTTGATAAGATAATCTTTTAACAAAAAAAATGTACCGACAAAAAAAAAAGAATGGGAAAGACAAGTTCGCATAAAATTGTATTTTTTTCTATTTTCAATGAAGATGATTGGGACAGTTTTATATGAATATTAAGCGGTGTGATTCAAAAAAACTAGGTTATGATTCAATGTATCTTGAAATTTTGACTTTTGTGTTCCAATTAAAATTTGTGATTGCCAATTCAATACCATGATTTTTTTTTCTAACAAAAGAACATAAGATTAAAAAAAATTTAATGTTGCGGGTTAGCCATTAGTGAAAATTCTAACTTTCTAGTGACTTTTTCTTATTAAATATTCCATTGGAAGTTGTTTTATTATCTACTCAATATTTCGAAATTGTAGTTGATGACACAAGAAATTTCCCTGTATCAGATAACAACGACAATTAAGTGCTTTATAACTATTATCTAATCCCTATATTTTACATCAGTATAATATCAGCTAAGAATTTTATCTTTATTGCGTTCAAAAGAGGAAGATTCACATGAGATAAGATACATCTTAACGTATAATTTGCATTAAAATACATTATCCATGACACATGGGTATGTTAGTAGCTGAGTCACAAACATGCCGATTTTAAATTCACCACAAGCAATATCTGTCTAAAATAAATGGATAATTATTAAGTCCACCATCAATATAAAATATCCCAACCCATTCACCATTGGATGAAAGACATATATGTATAGAGTTAGTATTGTCACCAAACTCTTCCGCATGTCGACCGTGGAATGATGAATATAAAACTATATTTTACACTGACAATGGAATTAAAATCAAATGAAGACGTGACTTATAAGTTGCTCCTTGAAATTTCAGTTTAGCATGGACTCATGCAATGAATTCATTTCGTCTGCTAGCAACCATGATGTTGCTTCTCATGAAAATAGAAGAGATTGAACTGATTAACTTAAAGAGTTTTGCTCTCATAAAATAGCTTCTTTCAAAACATTTACCTTTAGCAAGAAATGAGAGAGAATAAGGCTCAGTTGTGTTAGAAAAAGAGGACAGGCCGACACGGGAGGGGCTGGACTTAGAGATAGATGCTTCAGTTGGGCCGTGTCATCGGCCCAACTTGACTTCTTACTAGCATTTTATCAATTTATCTTGATATACTTAAAGTGAGACCCAACTTGCTAAGATATGGTAGAGTTTAGTTTATAGTTTTATGTTGGGATGTAATTTATCCTCTCTATCGACAGAAAGACACGAGGGTCCCGCTTCCCAGTGAGTAGGCAAAGATCCGAGAGCCGCCTTGGCAGGGGTTTGCAGAAGCAACACCCTTAATCCGCCAAAGGACTTAAGTCTTTTTTTTCTTATATCCTGTAAAACGAGTTCTTTTATAAAAGTCTTTTTTTTTTTTATAATTTGGTCAGAAAATTAATCAAAAAGTATGAGTGGGGCAATGTCACATTTCATGAGCTGGTGTTGCTTGGGCTGCGGATCGGGCAGCAATCTTCCACATGCCATAAAGCGTACAGATCCCTTCTAGACGGGAAACGAACCTCTCTTTTTCATAAGGTTTTTGCCCCTCAAGTTTTCACACCTGTTGCAAATTGCCCCCTGAAGTCCCTACTTTTACGATCTGCCCCCTGAATTTTTAGAAATCAATTGCATTGCGTCCCTCAACATCCACTTCCACCAAATTTTTGTTTGGAGTCCCAACCACATGACCACACGCCACTCATTACAGAAGGTAAATTCATCAAGTATAAACTAAAAAAAAAATTCAGAAGAAACACATTGCATGTCGGATCATATAACCAAAATTCCCACAAGAATTCATCCAGTTATATTTTGAACCAATGCCAAGGGCACATTGCCACCGATTTCCAAAAACTTAGGGGGCAAACTTGTAAAACTCAAAACGTCGGTGGGCAACTCGACGCGGTTCAGAAACTCCCCTCGGCTCACCCGAGCCACCCTCAATTTGTTGCGACGTGTACTTTCCGGTCCACGCGGTTGCTTTAGGCCACTAAATTCCGGCGGCAAAAACGAAAAATTCCCGACACGTGTCGTACGGTACGAGGAAGTCTTTTAAAAAAAAACAGAGATAGAGAGAGAGAGAGAGAGAGAGAGAGTTCATGAATCAAGGGACACTGCCGCTATTTTCCGGCGGCATAATCAAAATTTCCAAAACCTCGGTCGTGCTTTTGCCGAGCAACGACCAAGAAAAAAATTACTAGAGAGAGAGAGAGAGAGAATGGGGTTCGTCGGTCTCGGGCCTCGACCACTCCGGGTCCGCCACGTGTCCGGCTGCGAAACCCGCCGAAGCCGTTAACTATATACGCATATTCGCGCGTGATGGATCTCACGGGTCGCTCCCGAGTATCTCGCAGAACTCGCCGTCCACCTCACGCCATCGCCGAGCTCAAGCTCAAGCAAGCTCGCTCTCTTTCTCTCTCTGATGGAGGTCGAAGACGTGGGGATCGGCTCGGACGGCGCATCCAATGGGCCGGCGGCGGGTGGCGGCGGCGGATCGGCTCTGATCTTCCTGGGGACGGGGTGCTCGGGCGCCCTCCCCAATGCGAGGTGCCTGATCGAGCCGTCGGACCCGCCGTGCCGCGTCTGCTCCCAGTCGCTCCTGCTCCCGCCGGACGCTAACCCTAACTACCGGTCCGGTTCTCCGTCCGCCTCCTTGCTTCTGTGGATTCGATGCTTTTTTTTTTTTGGGGACCGAGATCGGCGAATGTGGTTGATCGCGGTGCTTTAATTCGGTTTTTTGATTGGAAGAGATTCTTGAAATATTCGAAGAGTGCTGGGATTTTCTTTTTTCTCACCGGTCGTTGTTTGTCCGCGCGTTGATTTTTGAATGTTTAGAACGGCCGTGGTGTGGATGTCCTGTTGCAAGATTGGATGTGTTGTGCTCTGATGGTGCATTGGGTATTTTGAGAAAGCATCAGTATGTCCGTTTACCATGTTTTGAGCAGGTTAAAACTGGCAGTGCCTTTATCTGGTAAGAGAGGATGGGGGTAGTAAAGCGGTAGTTGAGTGCAACTTGGAAACTATGATTGCTCCCTTGACCATATGTCTCATTTGGTATTTGATGACTTTGTTGGAGGCTTATTATCTTCTGGTTGTTAGTTGGACCCTCATTTGGACTGGAAAAATACCTATTTTGTATTCACGGTAGTCGCATGGTTAAATCCACAGTTTATCTTGTTTTGCTGTTATTCACCTCATTTAAGTGGTCTTTTTACACATATTGTGGCTGAATGGCTTGTGCACTTTGGATAGCCTGCAGTAGCTCATAGCTGAAGTCTAATTGAGTTCTGAAATAATAGCTTATTACTCACCGGGACAAATGATATTTTTTCTGAATGATATTGAGGGGTTATTGACCAAAATTGACAAAAAAGGCCAACAGATTCTTGTGCATAAAGCTCATAATGCTAATTTAATATTACTAGTACAGGGTAAATAATATCCTATAGTTTTCCTGCACTGGTTTGAATTCCTTTTTAAGCAGAATTATCTCATTTCGAGTACTTTTTACACATACTGTGGCTGAATGGCTTGTGCACTTTGGATAGCCTGCAGTAGCTCATAGCTGAAGTCTAATTGAGTTCTGAAATAATAGCTTATTACTCACCGGGACAAATGATATTTTTCTGAATGATATTGAGGGGTTATTGACCAAAATTGACAAAAAAGGCCAACAGATTCTTGTGCATAAAGCTCATAATGCTAATTTAATATTACTAGTACAGGGTAAATAATATCCTATAGTTTTCCTGCACTGGTTTGAATTCCTTTTTAAGCAGAATTATCTCATTTCGAGTACTTTTTACACATATTGTGGCTGAATGGCTTGTGCACTTTGGATAGCCTGCAGTAGCTCATAGCTGAAGTCTAATTGAGTTCTTAAATAATAGCTTATTACTCACCGGGACAAATGATATTTTTCTGAATGATATTGAGGGGTTATTGACCAAAATTGACAAAAAAGGCCAACAGATTCTTGTGCATAAAGCTCATAATGCTAATTTAATATTACTAGTACAGGGTAAATAATATCCTATAGTTTTCCTGCACTGGTTTGAATTCCTTTTTAAGCAGAATTATCTCATTTCGAGTACTTTTAAGTGGGTCAAAACTAGAGAGTTTATTCGTTTGGCTTTGCTATCTAAAGTAGATAAACTGACTTCTTGAGGTGCATCAATCTTCATAGCATCAGTTTCTCAGGAAAACTGAGAAAAGCCCTGCCGATTAGTTTAAGACAATTGCCTGTCGCCTGTCCACTTGTTAGGTTGCTTATTTTTTACTCCAGCCTCCAAGGCAGATCATGGTGAAATTTTGATGCTGAGTTCTAATGATCTCTCTTACCTTGAAAAAGAAGATTTGATAGTTTATCCTGTCAATTGCAGGTGCAATACCTCCCTTCTTATTGATTACTGCCCGGATAATACTAAGCATCGCTATATATTGATTGATGTTGGGAAGACATTCAGGGAGCAAGTACTTCGGTGGTTTACATTATATAAGATTCCCTGTGTTGATTCAGTGAGTTAACCCCCTATATTTCTTGCGCAAATATGATTCATTCATAATTAATAATTATTTACTCTTTTGAATTCCAGTTGTTGACTTGTGACTGATCTTGATGGATTTCTTCACATCAAGTTCCCAGTTTGTTAATTGTATTTGTTGATTCTACATGTGGACTGTTGAAATGATCATTTTCACACAAGATCATTCATGTTCACATATGTCACCCGATGGAAAGGGTGATCTTCTAGGCTGTCATTATACAGTTTGAACAAGCAATGCCACTATTTTATTGATAATTCTGCAATTCACTGATGAAGATGATTCTAACCAACGACTGCAGAAGATTCTCATTTGACTTGCGGATTGGTCCATCCAAGTAACTCACTGTCTAAAGGAGATATTTTCAATAACCTCATCCAAAATTGGGCTCAAGAAATTGTCAAAACAATGTGATAAAATATGTTATAACCCATAGATACCAGGAGTAACATAAGTAGTATATTTAGACAATTAACTTTGCTTCTGAAGAAGGAAGAAGTTCAAGAGCCCCCCTCCCCCCTCCCCAAAAAAAAAAAAAAAACCAAAAACCCCACACACACACCTCTTCCTTCTTCAAGCTTGTTGCATTAGAAGATATTGTTGTTTTACTCTTAGGCGGGTCATAAGCTAGGACACAGTAAGTACTTTCCATTTTATTATAAACACTTAGGCCCAGCTAGTTTATGCTGGCGTGGGTCATGTTTGTCAAATAATTAAATGTTTTGAAGTGTCTAATTTCTTTTGCCCTGGCATTGGAGACTTGTTGAGGTTATCACTTTTTTTTCTACTCTGGAGGACGTATTCCTGAGGACAATTGCATAGAGTGGCTGCTTTAGTCTCAAACCTTCTTGGACTATAACTTCTAGTTATTCTGGGATTTGACTAAAGGATTAAAACCGCACATGGGACTTCCATTGTGCAAAACCTGAGTGTTTTCCCCCTATTTGGAAGCTTCGGTTGAAGTTCTATAAAAGAGAACAATGTTGGCCTAACTGATGAGTTTTGTGTCAAATGTAGAAAAATCTGACTAGGAGCAGTACCAATTCCATTATGGGGAAAATATATCCATGTATTTAAAACATCATCATCCCTCTTGCTACTTTAACAGATTTAAAATTGCAAACGGCAGCACATTTCTTACGGTGTTCCTTTGGTGGACTTTGTATTTAATTCATGCCAGATATTTTCTGCTATCAGCCTTCTCTACCATTCTGGCTATAAGTAAGAGAGAATTTGGATATTCTTAAGAATGTTACTACTAGGCCATGCTCAAATGATTGACCACCTCTTTTCTAACTTTTATTTTCCATTTTAAATGTAAAACTGTCTTAATAGAGAATATCAATGTTATTCTCTTGGAGCATTGGTCAGCTGTGGCTGATTCTATCTTAAAAAAACTATTCCTGTGGAGAATATTCATGTCACATGGTAGTAGGCTGTGATGATTAACGCAGCATATTCGATAGTATTTACTCCATAGTATCCCATTCTGACACTCTTTTTGGATTTCAATTTCTGGGTTATCTGTTTATCAGTGTCATGTCAAATGCTTTGCAATAGAAGCAATCTCTAAGAACTAGAACCTAAAGCTAGTATCTGTACAAATTGCAGATAATCTTGACTCATGAACACGCTGATGCAGTTCTTGGTCTGGATGATATCCGTGCCATACAACCTTATAGTTCCACCAATGACATTGATCCAACTCCTATATACTTGAGCCAGCATGCAATGAACAGGTACACTTCAAGACTTGCGAGAGTGAATTCTTGCAACTATTTTATACTCTGGGCCTTGTTTCGAAAAAACATTAGGCTCCTACTATAGCGGGTGATTGCTTTTACCATAAGTTGTATGATTTAGGGAAGAATATATTATATTGAGTACCCCTTCAAAGGAAAAAAAAAAACAGTGAGCATAACGTTCTTTACTTTGCTGAAATCATTTCTGTCTTATATATTCCTTTTATTTGGCCTGAATTTATTTCAGTAGAAGCTCCCTTGTTTTGTGTTTCTTATGTTTGACTTTGTGAGGTCAAAGAAAAGAAAAGTTTGTCAATTATTGCGGCATCAACAGGATTAGTTTTTATGTAAAGTACTCTTGTCTTTTGAATCACTGTCAGTGACCTTACATGCTTTTGATTGAGCTGACAGACTAGCATCAGTTAAATGTCAGAATTTATTTTCCATAAATTTCGAGATGCTCATCTATTTCACTTTTTGTTTTCTTGTCTTGAAAGTCTCTTTCTGTTCTCAAGTATCCTTTCAGTTTGATCACTGTGTGCATGATCCAAATATCCTTACTCCTGCATGAGGTATTTGTTGCTGAGCCACGAGACCTCAGGTTTTTCATGCTCATTCTGCCCTGTAACTTAATGCTTCTGGTATTACAGATGAGGTTTGGCCTAAAAGAACTGAGCTCGCATGGCTTGTTTTCTCTTTATGTTCATTCTAGCAACAAAAGTTGATTTTTCTTATTTGTTAGTTAACTTAGTAATGGTGGATCACACACAAGTACTACAAAAGGCTAGTTTTATCTCACTTTTTCTTTTTAGAGATTTTTTCTTGTTTCCTTTTTTCGGTCTGGGGGTGGGGAAGGGTGTTGTAAGCATAGTGAGGATTTACACAGGACATATTGTGTTGAGGTTTTTAATATGATAAGTGGTACTTAAATGACCCTGCTTATGTTCTTTGAGACAGCATTGCAGAGAAATTCCCATACTTAGTTCGGAAGAAACTTAAGGAAGGTCAGGAGGTGAGACGAGTTGCACAGCTTGACTGGAAGATTATCGAGGAAAATTGTGAGAAATCATTTGTTGCTTCAGGCCTGCAATTTTTTCCCCTACCGGTGATTTACCAACATCTCTAATATAGCTCTTTTATTTACAGTTTTTCTCAGTAATAGCTTTTTCATTCAGTCTTGTGGATGTAGGTGATGCATGGAGAAGATTATGTATGCCTTGGATTTCTTTTTGGAGAAAAATATAAGGTAGCTTATATATCTGATGTATCTCGCTTCATCCCAAGCACAGAGCAAGGTGAGTGTAAGAACATGAATCTGCAATTCAAATCTTGTTGTAAGGCACAATTAACTATGTTATATGGGGTACATACTGATGTTGGGAGGTTTAGTAAGCAGCAAAAAACAATTTGACTTGGGTTTCTAAATGAAGTGCATAGTTGAAACTGGAGCTTTTCCAAAAACAGTTTGCATGATTTCTACCAACCAATGGTTTCTGTTTTAGAGATGGCGGGAACTTGTCATAAGTGATAGTCCAGTTTTGTACTCAGGTTTCTTTAAGATTAATAATGGTATTGTTTATTCAAGTTCGTTATTCTGTTCCTCCAATATGAGTTATTCCATCAAAAAGCAGGTTGATATTAGGTACTTAATTACTTGAAGCTATGTTATTTTCTTAATACATGTTCATGGCAAAATTATTAGGGAAAAGGATGCAAAATCAATATTTCCTTCAAATGTGGACATGATCTCATATGGTGGTTCTGCTTACAAGCTCCTGCTTAGTTGTATTATATGGCTGAACACAATATGTAACTTGAGATGTGGTCTCGTACAGCGGACTGGCTGTTCATGAAAATTTTATAATTATAGCCCTCATTTATAAAATCAAAGATGGAAGACAAAGGGAACCGGTCATTCGGTCCTAACGTCACAAATAAACACTCCTTTATTGTTGAAGATCCTACTTTCACTAAAACCGAAGGATGACAACAGATTATGAAAGTATATGGAGAAAGAAACACAAACACACAGATAATAGAAAAGCACTGCAAGCACATAGTTATGCATGCTGATAAACAGCTAGAGATGTTGATAAATATATTCCTATCTACACTACTTGAAGACACAACATGAGATTCCTAGGATTAAAGATTAAACAACTTGATTGTTTTGCAGTTATTTCCAAAAAAGGGGTTTGGCAGCTGGATCTTCTTATCTTGGACACTCTGTACAAGGTCATTAATCTTTTGGCTACTCCTGGGCATAATTTGCATTGAAGGCTACCAATAAAACCTTGCTTTCATATAAAGTTTTGATGAATTTTTGTGGCAATTACAATTTATAGGATTATGAATTAGTCTTTCAATGTTTTACTTCATTTATATGTGGCTTTATGGTTCATACATTCAAGTTGCACTTTTGTTGTAGAGCATACTTGACTTGGCTGGTTTAGTTGCTTGACTTTTCTAATGCTTGTTTGCTTCTTGAGATATTATGTAAGAAGAACCATGAGAATATGGATCCAAAGACGTGGAACTGAATAAGATATGTCCAAACATATTTTGCTTTACCACAGTAACTGGTTGATTGAAATGCATGCTCATAGAAGTCTCTGGTTTCGTTTCATAGAGCTCATTCCAACATCAGTAACTATTCCAGACTCTTTGTGGTTAATGTATGAGTAAATAGAATATTAGTCATAATGAATCTTGGGTATCAAAGTGGATAATCTTTTCTTTTTTGAGAGGGATGGAACTAGAAGATTGTTGTAGATAACTGAGTGTGGCTGTCTTTCTGTTCGAAAAATGAGATAAATATGAGAGAATTTGTTTCCTTTCTGTTATCACGCCCTTATGCATCAAGCGTATTCAAAGGATCAACAATCCATGTGCTACAAGACTTTGACCTTGAAGAGTAGTGATTGTGGGTAGGTCTACATTGTAATGGTCATTTTTGCAAATGTTTGAGCAGGTTTTGAAGTCCAAGTGCCTATAATCATGATACTTCCCAGCTGATTCTCTTGCTTATTAGGGTTGATTTATTTTAACGTCACTTCTTAGAGAGTACAACTATTGGTTGGTTTCCTTACTTTTCAGAAGTCACTACGACAGATGCTATTGTTGAACTGTCACTTTTCTGATGGCAGATTTCCTTGTTTGGCCATTTTCATATTAAATGATGGAATACTGTCTTTAGAATAAGTTCCCCTTAAAGTGCTATGATTTGTGCTGTCCATTATTTATGGAGATTATCTAGGCTGGTGGCCATTTTGTGAGTATTTTTTAACTTGTAAATCTACAGAATTGTATTTTGACTTATGGGCTAAACAGAAATTTGGGGACTTCTTCTTCATGTTACCATTACATGTATCTGCCCATACCCTTTTTTATGTGCGAGCAGTATTGGTTTGTTATAGTATATTATACTTATAATATCGTGGCAGCATTATCCTGTACTCAAAATCTTACTTCTTTTGCAGGATCGATCTCACAATGTTCACTTATGCTTGCCTCAGGTTTAACACTATACTTACGATATAATTAGAGCCTAAAGGAACAATCTCCTGAGGATGCATCTGAGTAACTTGAGATTTTATTTTTTTACGCAGACTCTTGAAGCCATCAAGAGGATACATCCAAAGCAAGCTCTACTAATTGGAATGACTCATGAGTTCGACCACCATAAGGACAATGAATTGCTTATAGAGTGGTCAAGAAGGTAACCTACTCATCAAGACTTTCTCAGTGGCTTTTTGCATCTGATTGACAACAAATCGTGCTTTGTCTATTAAATGTGTCATTTTGTATTTAAAAAACTGTGTTTCCAAGGCGAAGATTTGTCAATATAGTTTTTGCATGCTTTTCCTTTTTATGTATGTGTGGGAACAAGCGATATCCGAAGTTTTGCCACCCTCCTCTCCCTTCCCTCTAATTATGCAAGAACAAGGCTGATCTTAACTTCTAAATTTTTTGAATCAGAGAAGGAATCAATGTGCAACTGGCACGCGATGGCTTGAGGGTTCCCATAGATCTGTGATGATTGACAAGGTTAGATTGAATCCAATTATCGATTTATAGCATTAGTCTAGGATCATAACATTTTGATTTATTGCTCAAGTCTTGGATCAGAGCATCTCTCTCTCTCTCTTTCTCCCGCCCAACATGCACACACACACTCGCCCATGGAGGTTACTGATGGATCGATTGGACACTGAATTGTCAGATTAGGAGTATATATGGTTCACAACCCATGTTGGATCCACGAGACGACAACCATGCTCAAGCAGTTACGTGATTTATTGTCCTGGCCCAGTTTCAAATTGATTTGGAAGGTGCTTCGCATTGCGAAGGGCACTCTGCTGACTGAACATTACCTTGTTAATGCTCTGAGACAAAGGAGACGCCTTGGCATAGTGCCATTTTTACATGTTCTGTAACAGTGATTGATACCCCCAAAGGAAAACTAGAAGAGGAAAAAGTAAGGGGGGAAGTTTATAAGCGTGAAATAGTATTGTTCACATTCAGTACTTGCCCGAAGCAAGGTCTATTCTCTTTATCTCTCTTGGAACCTTGCAGAAGCCTTTTGGCTCTAAATGTAACTCCACGTTTATCATAAGGGTTGTTTACCTTAATTTCACCGTTAACAATTCACTGAGAAAGGGGCAATAACACTTTGCTATGAATTTCCGTGCTTTGACGATAGACTCGATCAATTGGCAGGCAGCGCGGGCTCAAGTCAAGCAAGCCAAACTTGGCTGGTAAAGACTGTGGGAGTCGACCGAAGCCAAACGTCCAAACACATTCCCAGTCCTGAGCTCTCCCCATGGAAGGGCCTCCTCCTCTTCCCAAGGCGAGCCGGGGCTTGCAAATTATTACCAAGCTTGGCCAGAAAATTGCCAAACGGTTCGGACCCAAAACGATCCATCAAGCATGCCCATGTCTCCCATGTTACGGGTGACCAATCGACCGTGAGATCCATGATCGATGCACACTCTCCCTAAGTTTAATTGAGACTGGCGGTTATGCGATTACATTCATGGCTCATAGCTCACAGCAGTGCCCGTTCTCATATACAAGACCCTTTCCCAAAAGAACAACTGGAAAAGGTTTAATTTGTCGCCGTTGCTAAAATTTATCCCATTTCGCCACACGTAGACACTTCTAATTTCCCGATTGCTGATGAAAAGAGACATTTATATTGAACACCATATTCTCTTCGCACGAAAGAGGATGCTACACCACCCTCACATTTGTTTTGCGGCCGGTCGATTCTGTTAATTGTAGCTCGATGTTCGTGTTTATTAGTACAGTTGAAATGTTTGCGAAGGCCCGGAGACGGACAGGGACGAACAAAGGGTGTGTGTGAAGACAGCCTGCCCAACACCCGAACATTGCAGGACGTCAAGTGGGTAAGCCGGGCCAAGGAGTGGCCAGGTGCGAGTGCCTAGACCTAGTTGGCCAACACAGTTAATACATGAATATTGATGAGAAAATATTCGATAATTTGTAAGTGCCACGTCAGCAATTAACATGGTGTGCACTCATTTATCGATATCCAAGTAAAGCTTGACACGTAGACATTGACTTGGAATAAAAATTAAGAATCCCATTTTTGTAAGTAATTTTAGAAGAGAAAGAAGGCTAAATTTGATTCACTTCATTTTGCTAGCATTTTTAAGAATTTCTTATTTTCTTTAGTCAGATTAAGAGAGTCCTCTTTATAGATTTTTCACTCCAATAAAATATGTAGTATTGTATTGAAATTATAAGACTTAAAAAAAAGGGGTCAAGGCAACAGCCATGGTCCTTTTAAACGGCTAACAAACGAAGGATATGTGAAAAGTAAAAAACCAAATTTACACATTTTAAAGATGACACTAAATGTTTGGGATAAATTTGAAAATGTTTTTGTTATGGAGTTGACCCGTATTATTATCGTTAATATTTTTAATGTTCGTTACATTTTTCTTATCATCTTGTATTTATTGAATGAAATAAATTTGTTTGTGTATTTTGAGGCAAAAAAGTGATTTGACTAAAAATAAAAATTATAATTCTGCCCTTGAAAATAAAAGTTCGGAAGCAAATGTGCATCACCTTTAAAAAATAGAGAAGGGGAAGTGGATTTTGGCTGATTTCTTATAAGGAAAAAGTCACAAAAAAACATCAAATTACATCTATTATATCACATTTACTTTGATTTTTTTGTAACATCAGAATCTCCAAATTATGTCTATTGTAACACATTTGCCCTAAATTTTTTTATAACATAAAAAACCTCAAACTTGCACATATGTTATACTTTTATCCTTCACCAAGATTTTGTCAAATGATTTTTAGCTAAAATAATGTCATTTATGTTTCACTTAAGCTATGTGTGCGCTACGTCGACGTTGTTTGCTTTCTTAATTGTGCTCATTGATGGAAGATGGTAAATGTGTCATATGAATACAAATTTGAAATTTTTTATGTCATAAAAAAAGGGTTTAGAAAAATTATGCCAAGCATAATTTGAGGTTTTTGTGGGACCTTTACCCCTATTGTAAATTGTTATAAAGTCTTATAACTTTGTAAATACAAGTGGATAAAAATCTTTGTAAAAGATGGACATGTAGCTCCATACTCTTAAGCCGTTTTGTACGAGGCTTGGTAGATCTTGGTACTCCTTGGACATAAAACGCCTAGAGGCTATTTTCACTTTTTGGAGAAGATAAAGATATAAGGGAAATTAAGAGCTGAAGCGTGCGAACATCGGCAAGTGAAAATAAGGAATAAGCATAGTACTCAGAGATACTTCTTAATGAGTAAGGATGATCAGTTCCCGATCCAATCCAAATTCCAAGGTGAAAATGGGAACCGGATTGGGAGGACCAAGTTCCCAAAATTCGGAACCAAGGACCAGACCAGTAGGTCTTAGGATCAAGAACCGAACCAATGGTCTAATTTGGTCCGATGGAACCGGTTACATTTTTTTCGTTACTTTTTTCTCTGTTACTTTTTTCCCACTCCTTAAAACCAAGCGAAAATAATGTTTAATTCACATTTCACTAATTTTTTAAAAAATAAAAAAATAATATTAATTCGTTCCAATCCTCTATTGGAACCGGAAACTAAATCCCTTTTTAGGAATTGGAAATCGAACAGACGCTTTCCAGAGTCCAACCAGTGCAGTCTAGTCTGGGTGATTCCGATTGGGACGGTTGGTTTTGTACAGTCTTATTGATGAGGACACTTATAACCAGCAAAGATCCAAACGGCATCCTTGGTTTTTGCACAAAAAGGAAAAGGGCATTAAACCAGGAGAAGCCACGTGTGAAGCCGACAGTCCGCCAACACGCACGCGCGCTCTCCCTTGAACCTGCGAATCATTGTCCCTCTCCTCCTACCTCCTCTCCTCCTCTTCGGCAGTCAGTCAGTCAGTCAGTCAATCCGCCACAGTCGCCGGAGATCGGTCATGGCTCGCCGCCGCCATCGTCGCCGGAGTGAAGGCGGAGGTGCCGAGCCGGAGGTTGCTCCCGCTAGCCCGCCGAGCAGTCCTCATTTCTTCAAGATCGTGCTCTCCCGCGTGCTCGAATCCGGAAAGCTCGTAAGTCCGCCCGCACTTCCCATTTCGCTCCATACCCATCAATCGTCTTCACGAAATTTCTGATTTTGCCTCCGCCACCGTGCGTCTCGTGTTGGGTGCACGGCGTCTTCTTGAATGAGCTCGTGCTGGTTCGTCAAGGACGCCTCTGGTTATGCAACGAACTACTGTTCAGTTCTTGCAAGAAAGGGAAAATTGAAAATGAATGTTTGATTATTATACTAATTAGGCGATTTAGCTTTAGCATAGCTAGCATTCCTCGACATTGTTATTGCGAAAATGAACGTTTATCGGACAATTGAATCCTTCACTTGTGCAGTGAGGGCATTGTCTGTGGAAATTCATCATTCATCTGCAGGGTAAATTGTGAAGTTTCCTGCTTTTCTTTGTTGGTATCTTTAAATTTAGCTTTACATAAGGGCAATGGATTTCCCATAAATTTTCATCACAGGGGATTCCAAAGAGCTTCTTGAGAAGATATGGGAAAGATCTCTCGGGTTTGGTGCTTCTCAAGGTTCCCGGTGGTTCAACCTGGCCAGTGAAACTAGAAAAGAGTGATGACGGCAAGGTTTGGTTGTGGAAAGGGTGGCGAGGTTTCATGGAGCATTATTCAATTGGTCACGGTCACCTCTTAGTGTTCAAGTACGAAGGGGACTCTGTTTTCCACGTGATAATATTTGATAAGAGTACTTCGGAGATTGATTATCCATCGGGCATCGAAAGTGATGTTTCGAGCCCTGAGGACGAATTCCTCTCGCAAAAAGAGGAAGATGACGTGGAAATTGAAGATTCAGAGGGTTCCATGCCTTGTTCATGGCCAAGTTCAAACAGCTCATCACGAGAATTTGGAGGTGTGACTTGTGTTCTGCGCCATGTTCCTTCTAGGCATAACTCTCTTACCTCAGTTCTTGTCATGTTCAACTTCTTCAAAACGTTTTTAAGAAGTTATTATTATGTTGATTAATAAAGTCTGGAAATTTTAGTTAATTATATAACTACTAATTTGAAGGTGATGATGAATTTTCCATATCAAGTTATCTTTATCTTGAAATTATAGATCACATTATTTTTTCCAGCAATGTGAATGTCGTAGGCAGTTAATTGATAAAATCTAGTGCAGTTCTCATTTCTCAAGTGCAGAACAAATCAAAAAGTTTCGATGGAGAGTAAGTCATCTTGAGCTGGTTTTTCATGGTTCTGCAGTTCCAAGGCCTCTCGGTGCTCTTGAACTAGCCAGCGAATTCAAATCGGACCATCCGTTTTTCAAAGTGGTGCTGCGGCCTTCTCATGTTCCGAGATCTTTGGTAAGATCCCGAGCTCTTTTTGTCAGTGGCATACGTCAAATTCAAACATGATCACTATTTGTATTTTGCTATATATTCTACTCTTTGCCAAGTTGAATTAGTTTAAGTGGGGAACCAGATGGCTTGTTATTTTCCCTGTAGTGTTCATGGTACAAGTCAAATTGAGATACAAATCCTGTCTATAACTCGTGTCCAAATTGGTTTAGATGTGAAATTGCAGGTTAAGTGTTTATGATTGATGACTTCCATCAGCAAGTAAAATCGGTTGATTAAAACTCCTGAAACTAGAATATTTTATCATAAATTCACATATCTTGTATCCTTATTCTATCACCTTTGTTAATCATCTATTGGTTGTTCAAACACCTATTGGCAGAGCATCCCTCGTGAATTCTTCATCAAACATGTTCAAAAGAACAAGCAAATTGCAACTCTTAGGTACTTAGACAGATCATGGCAGGTGAAGCTGTGGAGCTATGAACACAGAAATAGAGCATGTCTCTCTATTGGATGGTCCTCATTCGTAAGAGAAACTGGTCTCCTTGTAGGAGATGTCTGCGTGTTCGAGCTCATTGATAGGGATAGCACTGTCTTCAGGGTATCCATTTTCAGCAGTGATGGTAGGGACCTGATCTATGTTGATTGAGATGAATATTAGAAGTTTCACTGTATGCTGTCTAAATCACCTGGGATCTCAGTATCCCCAATTACCACTCCTTTGTTCAGTTCAGCAGTGATGAATCCATTAAAAGTGCACTCTTTTTCCGTTTTCTGTTCCTAAGTTATGAGCCTTCAAGATGATGAATTCTTCTGTATGATTTGTGAGGTTTGTAATAATTCGAAAGCACACTCGCTGATGACGCTCATCTAAATTTGCAGGTGTCAGTCACTTGTTGCTTTATAAGTTATGTTTCTGCTGATGCACTTTCTATTCTTAATCTGTCTTCAATCCTAAAAGACCTTTTAAGAAGATTTTTTGTTTTGATGCAATAATGATTTGGGAATTGCAAAATCTTTTACGAAGAGTGTGAAAACGATCCTGCATATTGATTTGCAATCCATGTTAAGTCCTCTCATGGTGAATTCATGAAGAGTTCATACTGGTGCAAATGAGAATTCTCCTCTTTGTATTGCAGGTCGGATCCAAACCGAACAGTCTCAATGCCGAGAGAGCTCTTTGGAGTTAGCTTTTCACACTTCTCCATGTCTGAGCCCTGTCACTGCTCATGAAAAAGCTGGCGAATTTGTGTCAGAGTATCCGTTTTGCAAAGTCGTGATATCACGAACTCATATTAAAAATCATACCGTGGTAAGCCAGAGTTCTAACTTATCTACATCTTCTACACTTCGCTCTTGAATTTGCATGCTTATATTATGCCTGTTTCTTATAATACATCGGTTCATTGTCGAACTACTATGTGAGCAGACAATTCCATGGCCGTTCATAAGGACATACATTCAGGAAAAACATCAAATGGTGAATCTTGTTTATTTGGGCCGATCATTTGAGGTGAATCTGCGGGTCTATCGGCGCTCCTGCAGTGCACACTTGGGAGCCGGTTGGTCCATGTTGGCAAGAGAAGCTTGCGTGCGCAAAGGAGATGTCTGCATGTTCGAGCTCATCAATACAGACAATATTGTGTTCAGGGTCTCCATCTCCAGTAGGTGGATGAAGAAGTGATTTGCGTCGAGTGAGATTAACAACAGGCAGCGTCACATTTAAGGCTGTTTTCAGCGCCAAGAGGAAGTCTAGAAATGAATTAGCTGACACTACTAGTTCATGTTTCCTTTATCTGTACTATGATCTAAGTAGACTATACATTCATCTGATTAGCAATTCCCAGTAAACAAGATTTTATGGGAGCAAGCAAAAGTGAGCAGGGGAAGAAGAAAGAAGAGAAGTAAAGGCAGCTAGGGTGATGGCTTTTGAAGCATCACTGCAATCTTTTTTACATAAAAATGATTATGTACTCGAAAAAATCATCAAGTACGAAATGTAACATTCTCTTGGAGCAATATCAGTAATAACTTGGCCGGGGAAATTTTAATAAATTGCTACCTTCATCGAGCCATTCAACCATAAATAACAACGCGATGCATCATTTCATTATTCAACACCAACATTTTCATGGACAATCTTGTCAAGAACAAAGGCCAAGCAAGCCATTAATTGCTACCTTTAAAAATATAAATAGTGTTTGGTAAATTATAATTTTAAATTGCAATACAAAACAACTTTAACTTAAATATCGTTTGGTAAAAACTACATTTTGCAAAAACTTTTGCTAAATTTTTTATTAAAAAAAAATGCTTAAATGCAATCCACCAGGCGACACTTGAGGCGCGCGACCTCAGGTGGCAATCGCCCCATTGGGCGGAGGTCACCGGCGCTAGCGACCCCTTGGCCAGTGATTGTTGGGCTCCATTCGCTTTTCCAGAAAAGATGAACAATACTCGCATGAATAGTAACAAACTTGCATGTTGAAGATGCAACTTTCCAAAGAAGTTTCGAATCTGCCTTGGGCTAAAGGCTCTTAAAGCCCTTTGGAGTTATAATTGCATCTAACCAAAATTCTCTAAAAAATCGAATCAAATAGGTTTGCATTAGGCCGAGGTCCTTTAGAGGCCCAAAGCCCCTTCACAAAACCGAACTAAATGGGGCCTAACCCTTTTGACTATTTCGGCTTGTGTTTAGTGAAAATGATCCCAAGAAATCCTATTGTTTTGTTGGATTCAACAAAAACTACACATATTTCATAAAAGCATATCCATGTCAGACATCCCACGGAATATATAATTTATAACAAAAATTATAAAACCTTGAAGAATAAGAAATTGTACTAATTTCTTGAGATTTTATTTTTTTACGCAGACTCTTGAAGCCATCAAGAGGATACATCCAAAGCAAGCTCTACTAATTGGAATGACTCATGAGTTCGACCACCATAAGGACAATGAATTGCTTATAGAGTGGTCAAGAAGGTAACCTACTCATCAAGACTTTCTCAGTGGCTTTTTGCATCTGATTGACAACAAATCGTGCTTTGTCTATTAAATGTGTCATTTTGTATGCCTTAAAAAACTGTGTTTCCAAGACGAAGATTTGTCAATATAGTTTTTGCATGCTTTTCCTTTTTATGTATGTGTGGGAACAAGCGATATCCGTAGTTTTGCCACCCTCCTCTCCCTTCCCTCTAATTATGCAAGAACAAGGCTGATCTTAACTTCTAAATTTTTTGAATCAGAGAAGGAATCAATGTGCAACTGGCACACGATGGCTTGAGGGTTCCCACGGATCTGTGATGATTGACAAGGTTAGATTGAATCCAATTATCAATCTATAGCGTTAGTCTAGGATCATAACATTTTGATTTATTGCTCAAGTCTTGGATCAGAGCATCTCTCTCTCTCTCTCTCTCTCTATTCCCCTCTCTTCCCCCTCCAACCTCCCCCCACCCAACACACACACACACACTCACCCATGGAGGTTACTGATGGATCGATTGGACATTCAATTGTCAGATTAGGAGTATATATGGTTCACAGCCCATGTTGGATCCACGAGACGGCAACCATGCTCAAGCAGTCACGTGATTTATTGTCCCGGCCCAGTTTCAAATTGATTTGGAAGGTGCTTCGCATTGCAAAGGGCACTCTGCTGACTGACCATTTACCTTGTTAATGCTCTGAGACAAAGGAGACGCCTTGGCATAGTGCCATTTTTACATGTTCTGGAACATTGATTGATACCCCTAAAGGAAAACTAGAAGAGGAAAAAGTAAGGGGGGAAGTTTATAAGCGTGAAATAGTATTATTCACATTCAGTACTTGCCCGAAGCAAGGTCTCTTCTCTTTATCTCTCTTGGAACCTTGCAGAAGCCTTTTGGCTCTAAATGTAACTCCACGTTTATCATAAGGGTTTTTTACCTTAATTTCACCATTAACAATTCACTGAGAAAGGGGCAATAACACTTTGCTATGAATTTCCGTGCTTTGACGATAGACTTGATCAATTGGCAGGCAGCGCGGGCTCAAGTCAAGCAAGCCAAACTTGCCTGGTAACGACTGTAGAAGTCGACCGAAGCCAAACGTCCAAACATATTCCCAGTCCCGAGCTCTCCCCATGGGAGGGCCTCCTCCTCTTCCCAAGGCGAGCCGGGGCTTGGAAATTGTTACCAAGCTTGGCCAGAAAATTGCCAAACGGTTCGGCACCCAAAACGATCCATCAAGCATGCCCATGTCTTCCGTGTTATGGGTGTCCCTAAGTTTAATTGAGACCACACTAAATGTTTGGGATAGTTAGTCCTTTTTTGTAGGTTTTTCGTTCCAATAAAATATGTGGTATTGTATTGAAATTATAAGACTTTAAAAAAAAGGGGTCGAGGCAACAGCCATGGTCCTTTTAAACGGCTAACTAACGAAGGATATGTGAAAAGTAAAAAACCAAATTTACACATTATAATGATGACACTAAATGTTTGGGATAAATTTGAAAATGTTTTTGTTATGGAGTTGACCCGTATTATTATCGTTAATATTTTTAATGGTCGTTACATTTTTCTTATCATCTTGTATTTATTGAATGAAATAAATTTGTTTTAGTGTATTTTGAGACAAAAAAGTGATTTGACCAAAAATAAAAATTATAATTCTGCCCTTGAAAATAAAAGTTCGAAAGCAAATGTGCATTGCCTTGAAAATATACAGAGGGGGAAGTGGATTTTGGCTAATTTCTTATAAAGAAAAAAGTCACAAAAAAACCTCAAATTATATTCATTATAACACATTTACTTTGATTTTTCTTAACATCAAAATTTCCAAACTATGTCTACCATGACACATTTACCCTAAATTTTTTTATGACATAAAAAACCTCAAACTTGCACATATGTTACACTTTTATCTTTCGTCAAGATTTTGTCAAATGATTTCTCAGCTAAAATAATGTCATTTATGTTTCACTTAAGCTATGTGTGCTCTATGTCAACGTTGTTTGCTTTCTTAATTGTGTTCATTGACGAAAGATGGTAAATATGTCACATGAATACAAATTTGGAATCTTTTGTGTCATGAAAAAAGGGTTTAGAGAAATTATGCATGGCATAATTTGAAGTTTTTGTGGTGACTTTTACCTCTATCGTGCTATAAAGTTTTATAACTTTTGTAAACGCTAGTGGATAAAAATCTTTGTAAAAGATGGACATGTAGCTCCATACCCTTAAGCCGTTTTGTATGAGGCTTCGTGGATCTTGGTACTCCTTGGACATAAAACGCCTAGAGGCTATTTCCACGTTTTGGGAAAGATAAAGATATAAGGGGAATTAAGAGCTGAAGGATGCAAACACTAACTAGCAAGTGAAAATAAGGAATAATTGTCCTATCAATGTTGAATAAGCAAAGTGGTACTCAGCAGTACTTCTTAATGAGCAGGGATGATTGGTTCCCAGTCCAGTCCAGGTTCTAAGGTGAAAATGGGAACTAAATCGGGAGGACCAAGTTCCCAAAATTCGAAACCAATTACCAAACCGGTAGGTCCTAGGATCGAGAACCAAACCATGGTCTAGTTAGGTCCGGTGGAACCGGTTACATTTCTTTCGCTACCTTTTTCTCTGTTACTTTTTTTCCCATTACTTGGAACTAGGTGAAAATAGTGTTTAATTCACATTTCACTAATTTTTAAGAAATAATAAAATAAAAAATTATATTTAATCGGTCCGGTCCTCCATTAGAACCGGGAACCAAATCCATTTTTAGGAATCGGAAATCGGACCAATACTCGCGGGAATCCGACCGGTCCGATCTCGGTTGGTTTTGCGCAACCCTATTAACGAGGACACTAATAACCATCAAAGATCCAAACGGCATCCTTGGTTTTTGCACAAAAAGGAAAAGGGCATTAAAACAGGAGAAGCCATGTTTGAAGCCGACAGTCCGCCAACACGCACGCGCGCTCTCCCTTGAACCTGCGAATCATTGTCCCTCTCCTTCTCCTGCCTCCTCTCCTCCTCTTCGGCAGTCAGGCAGTCGGCCACAGTCGCCGGAGATCGGTCATGGCTCGCCGCCGCCATCGTCGCCGGAGAGAAGGCGGAGGTGCTGAGCCGGACATGGCTCCCGCTAGCCCGCCGAGCAGTCCTCATTTCTTCAAGATCGTGCTTTCCCGCGCGCTCGAATCCGGAAAGCTCGTAAGTCCGCCCGCACTTCCCATTTCGCTCCATACCCATCAATCGTCTTCAAGAAATTTCCGATTTTGCCTCCGCCACCGTGCGCCTCTTGTGTTGGGTGCACGGCGTCTTCTTGAATGAGCTCGTGCTGGTTCGTCAAGGACGCCTCTGGTTATGCAACGAACTACTGTTCAGTTCTTGCAAGAAAGGGAAAATTGAAAATGAATGTTTGATTAGTATACTAATTTGGCGATTTAGCTTTAGCATAGCTAGCATTCCTCGACATTATTATTGCGAAAATGAACGTTTACCGGACAATTGAATCCCGCACTTGTGCAGTGAGGGCATTGTCTGTGGAAATTCATCATTCATCTGCAGGGTAAATTGTGAAGTTTCCTGCTTTTCTTTGTTTGTATCTTTGAATTTAGCTTTACATAAGGGCAATGGATTTCCCATAAATTTTCATCACAGGGGATTCCAAAGAGCTTCTTGAGAAGATATGGGAAAGACCTCTCGGGTTTGGTGCTTCTCAAGGTTCCGGGTGGTTCGACCTGGCCAGTGAAACTAGAAAAGAGCGACGACGGCAAGGTTTGGTTGTGGAAAGGGTGGCGAGGTTTCATGGAGCATTATTCGATTGGTCACGGTCACCTCTTAGTGTTCAAGTACGAAGGGGACTCCGTTTTCCACGTGATAATATTTGATAAGAGTACTTCGGAGATTGATTATCCATCGGGCATTGAAAGCGATGTATCGAGCCCTGAGGACGAATTCCTCTCGCAAAAAGAGGAAGATGTCGTGGAAATCGAAGATTCAGAGGGTTCCATGCCTTGTTCGTGGCCAAGTTCAAACAGCTCGTCACGAGAATTTGGAGGTGTGACTTGTGTTCTGCGCCATGTTCCTTCTCGGCATAACTCTCTTACCTCAGTTCTTGTCATGTTCAACTTCTTCAAAACTTTTTAAGAAGTTATTATTATGTTGATTGATAAAGTCTGGAAATTTTAGTTAATTATATAACTACTAATTTGAAGGTGATGATGAATTTTCTATATCAAGTTATCTTTATCTTGAAATTATAGATCACATTATTTTTTCCAGCGATGTGAATGTCATAGGCAGTTAATTGATAAAATCTAGTGCAGTTCTCATTTCTCAAGTGCAGAACAAATCAAAAAGTTTCGATGGAGAGTAAGTCATCTTGAGCTGGTTTTTCATGGTTCTGCAGTTCCAAGGCCTCTCATTGCTCTTGAACTAGCCAGCGAATTCAAATCGGACCATCCGTTTTTCAAAGTGGTGCTGCGGCCTTCTCATGTTCCGAGATCTTTGGTAAGATCCCGAGCTCTATTTGTCGGTGGCATACATCGAATTCAAACATGATCACTATTTGTATTTTGTTATATATTCTACTCTTTGCCAAGTCGAATTAGTTTAAGTGGGAAACCAGATGGCTTGTTATTTTCCCTGTAGTGTTCATGGTACAAGTCAAATTGAGATACAAATCCTATCTATAACTCGTGTCCAAATTGATTTAGATGTGAAATTGCAGGTTAAGTGTTTATGATTGATGACTTCCATCAGCAAGTAAAATCGGTTGATTAAAACTCCTGAAACTAGAATATTTTATCATAAATTCACATATCTTGTATCCTTATTCTATCACCTTTGTTAATCATATATTGGTTGTTCAAACACCTATTGGCAGAGCATCCCTCGTGAATTCTTCATCAAACATGTTCCAAAGAACAAGCAAATTGCAACTCTTAGGTACTTAGACAGATCATGGCAGGTGAAGCTGTGGAGATATGAACACAGAAATAGAGCATGTCTCTCTATTGGATGGTCCTCATTCGTAAGAGAAACTGGTCTCCTTGTAGGAGATGTCTGCGTGTTCGAGCTCATTGATAGGGATAGCACTTTCTTCAGGGTATCCATTTTCAGCAGTGATGGTAGGGACCTGATCTATGTTGATTGAGATGAATATTAGAAGTTTCACTGTACGCTGTCTAAATCACCTGGGATCTCAGTATCCCCAATTACCACTCCTTTGTTCAGTTCAGCAGTGATGAATCCACTAAAAGTGCACTCTTTTTCCGTTTTCTATTCCTAAGTTATGAGCCTTCAAGATGATGAATTCTTCTGTATGATTTGTGAGGTTTGTAATAATTGGAAAGCACACTCGCTGATGATGCTCATCTAAATTTGCAGGTGCCAGTCACTTGTTGCTTTATAAGTTATGTTTCTGCTGATGCACTTTCTATTCTTAATCTGTCTTCCAATCCTTAAAACTTTTAAGAAGATTCTTTGTTTTGATGCAATAATGATTTGGGAATTGCAAAATCTTTTACGAAGAGTGTGAAAACGATCCTGCATATTGATTTGCAATCCATGTTAAGTCCTCTCATGGTGAATTCATGAAGAGTTCATACTGGTGCAGATGAGAATTCTCCTCTTTGTATTGCAGGTCAGATCCAAACCAAACAGTCTCAATGCCGAGAGAGCTCTTTGGAGTTAGCTTTTCACACTTCTCCATGTCTGAGCCCTGTCACTGCTCATGAAAAAGCTGGCGAATTTGAGTCAGAGTATCCGTTTTGCAAAGTCGTGATATCGCCAACTCATATTAAAAAGCATACCGTGGTAAGCCAGAGTTCTAACTTATCTACATCTTCTACGCTTTGCCCTTGAATTTGCATGCTTATATTATGCCTGTTTCTTATCATACATCGGTTCATCGTTGAACTACTATGTGAGCAGACAATTCCATGGCCGTTCATAAGGACATACATTCAGAAAAAACATCAAATGGTGAATCTTGTTTATTTGGGCCAATCATTTGAAGCGAATCTGCGGGTCTATCGGCGCTCCTGCAGTGCACACTTGAGAGCTGGTTGGTCCATGTTGGCAAGAGAAGCTCGCCTGCGCAAAGGAGATGTCTGCATGTTCGAGCTCATCGATACAGACGATATTGTGCTCAGGGTCTCCATCTCCAGTAGGGTGGATGAAGAAGTGATTTGCATCGAGTGAGATTAACAACAGGCAGCGTCACATTTAAGGCTGTTTTCGGCGCCAAGACAAAGTCTAGAAATGAATTAGCTGACACTACTAGTTCATGTTTCCTTTATCTGTACTGTGATCCAAGTAGACTATACATTCATCTGATTAGCAATTCCCAGGAAACAAGAAGATTTTATGGGAGCAAGCAAAAGTGAGCAGGGGAAGAAGAAAGAAGAGAAGAAAAGGCAGCTTGGGTGATGGCTTTCGAAGCATCACTGCAATCTTTTTTACATAAAAATGATTATGTACTCGAAAAAATCATCAAGTACGAAATGTAACATTCTCTCGTTCTCTTGGAGCAATATCAGTAAAAACTTGGCCGGGGAAATTTTAATAAATTGCTACCTTCATCGAGCCATTCGACCATAAATAACAACGCGATGCATCATTTCATTATTCAACATCAACATTTTCATAGACAATCTTGTCAAGAACAAAGGCCAAGCAAGCCATTAATTGCTACATTTATCGAAAATATAAATAGTGTTTGATAAATTATAATTTTAAATTGCAATACAAAACAACTTTAACTTAAATATCGTTTGGTAAAAACTACATTTTGCAAAAACTTTTGCTAAATTTTTTATTAAAAAAAAAAGCTTAAATGCAGTCCACCAGGCAACGCTTGAGGTCGCACGACCTCAGGTGGCAGTCGCCCCCTTGGGTGGAGGTCATCGGCGCTAGCAACCCCTTGGCCAGTGATTGTCGGGCTCCATTCGCTTTTCCAGAAAAGATGAACAATACTCGCATGAATAGTTACAAACTTGCATGTTGAAGATGCAACTTCCCAAAGAAGTTTCGAATTTGCCTTGGGCTAAAGGCTCTTTAAGCCCTTTGGAGATATAATTGCATCTAACCAAAATTCTCTAAAAATTTGAATCAAATAGGTTTGCATTAGGCCGAGGTCCTTTAGAGGCCCAAAGCCCCTTCACAAAACCGAACCAAATGGGGCCTAACCCTTTTGACTATTGCAGCTTGTGTTTAGTAAAAATGATCCCAAGAAATTCCTATTGTTTCGTTGGATTCAACAAAAACTACACATATTTCATAAAAGCATATCCATGTCAGATATCCCACGGAATATATAATTTATAACAAAAATTATAAACCTTGAAGAATAAAAAATTGTAGTAAAAGAATTTTTTAAGAGATCGAAAGAAAATCTAATAGAAGGATTGCATATCATTGTACAAAACTTGCACGGTTACCCGCATGGGAAGGGATAGAAAGAACCGACCGGCAAAATGTGAGATTATAACACAAGCACTGTCATTCTAGGAATAAATTATAACGGATGCGCACCTAATGCATTTCGGGCCATTCAACCGCAGAATGTCAAATCAAATGGTCGAGATGCTATATAAGTGCACAAATGTGGAGTTTGGATAATATAATAAGTTCCACGATCTCCGCCTTTGCGCTGGCACGGTTCTCCCACTCCAGATCCGTCTCCTGATCAATCCTATCCAAAACAATGCCGCAAGAGATGCCAGCCACACACAGCTAGACAACCGCACGAGCTCGACAACGATCGACAATATTGCATATATACTAGTTTGGAGCTTTTGGTGGTCAAAAAATTAATTTGGGATAAATTTGTCACGATTGTACCGATTTAGGGTTTTTGGAAGTCAAAAAATTAGTTTATGTTTACTTTTATCACACGTGTATGAGTATATTAACCCAAAACACAATAGGCACAGAAGAAAATTCCAGTACAGGCGAGAGAGCCATGGACGACGGTACGTGGCTCACTAGGGGGCCTCTTGACAAATACTAACAAGTCAACATTACGCGTGGTCTGCAATATTGTGAGAAGATTACGATCATGCTCATATTTTATAGTAGATGGTGTCAATGTTCCTATGCAAACCTAAGGATACCCCCACCTCTTTCCTTTCCTCTTCCCAATTCAAACTGCGGCCGTCCATGCTGCGTCCGCCAGCCACTGTACTCTCTAAATAGATTAAGACTCTGTTTATTTGACGAAAAATAAATAATTTAAAAATATTTTCACAAAAATATTCATTTACATTGCTCAAAAAAAGAATAAACAAAAACTTTCCTCATCGTTTATAAAATTATTTAGACAAAAATTGTTATTGATAATAAAAATATTTTTATTGATTGGTTATTTCCAGCGAAACTAATAATCATTTTTAGGATAATGTTTTCCCAAACATTCATTTTTCACAAAATAAACAGAGCCTAAGATTATATATGTGCACACACTAAAATTGGCCATTATACACAAGCATTTTCACAATTTTAGTGCACACATGACATTATTTGAAAAATCTGTTTGGAAAGGAAGAAAAAAAGAGATAAGATGAACTCATAACAAATAATATGGATTCTGTGCACTCACTAAGCAACTAGATCAAGAAATCGTTAATTTTCAAAAAAAAAAAAAAATTTGCTTGTCGCCAGTAAAAACTACAAAGAGTGCCTGTGTGTATATATGTGAAAGAAAATAAAATTTTAAAAATGACAACTTATTTGTAAAGGAGAAAATACTTGAGGATTTGATTTAATCAAATAAACGAATTTTGGTCGTTGCAAGATGAGTAAATAAATTTGAAATTAAATGATAAGAGAAGAACAACATATAGTTTTGTAGCCATATTAAACCACGATATTTTGCATCACTCAATCATATGCAATTGTTATTCAATTTACAAGCATGACCTTTCATTAAAAAGTTTCCTCGTTAAAGTTTTGAATTTGAAAAGTTCTTTGGATCTGTTTTACATAATGTAAGGATGTGTATAAAATTGAATCTATCATTATTATGTGCATTACATAATAAACAAACAAGCACACATACATGCTTTGCACATGGCAGAATTGACCTGCGATTTTCAGTATAGGACTTAATTGCACCCATTTAAAAATTTAGTATTCAATTGCTGTTTTTAATAAATGCTTGAGACTTCGTACCTATTCAAAGTATAGAAGCCTCTAAATCTTACAAATTCGGAACGGCATCAATCTGATAGCACATTCTTCTTGATGTGTGACCCACCATTGGGCTTCCTTTATTCCCGTTCTTTCAATTGCGGAGTCTGTATAAAAACAATGGTAGAATAATGCCTTAATATAATGATTTTTTTTAAACTTTATTTTGGTACCAACAACTATTTATACATTTTCTAGATGTATTCTTAGCAGAATAACAATATATTATATACCAGATTAATTCATTATTAATCAAGGAGAATAGCAATTATGTAAAATGGATTTTCCGAATTGAATTCCAATAAAGCAACGACCAATTACATAATTAGGGATAAGAACCCCAATTGTAAAACAAAAGGGAAAAATAGGAAATACTTTAAAATTGGTTCAAAATAAATTCGAGATGAATCTAAAATATCTTGAAATAAATCCAGGATTCTTCGAAAAGGTGAAAACCGACTCGCTTGGATTTCATAGGGCAGCAGCGTTGGAGGTGCCTCATGGCTCTTCTAAGCTGGTTTACTATTGCCATATTTTTTTCACGATTAAAATTAGATCAAAATTTGAATTCCAACATAGCTTGGTGGCGACCCATCTGAGTCAATGAAGCGCGAAGCATTTTTTTTCTAGACAGAATTTTCTTCCTTGGGCCAAAGCTTGCTCCCTAAGGCTCTATCATCTCGCGAGGGATAAATGATCTGTTGCGATGGTGGTGACGAGACTTACAACGGCAATTGGGGACGAATAGGTACAAAGTCTCAAGCATTTATTAAAAAGAGCAGCGATGGACGGTGAATGAGGGTGAGGGGTAGTGCTGATGAATGGCAATCCACCATATCCTCAATTGGCGTTTGGCAAAGGCGGTAGCAAGCGGCTAGTGCCAACCATGGCAACCGGAGGATGGCAGGGAAGTGGTGGTGAAACAAGTGTATTTGGTAATAAAAAAATTTGAACAATTGTGGTGAAGTAAATTTTGCCTTGTCTAAAAAGTCTTACTTTGAGTTGGAGGCATAATTCGATTAAGAATCATCCATGGCACATTATCCAACACTTACTGATGTAGCTTTCTGGAGCTATCTATGTGTATATGTTTTCTTCCATTTAGCCGTAGATAATATAAATATATTCTTGATCAGCTAAAAGGTGAAGAATGCAAAAAGTAAGCGCATGGAATGCTTTTTTGTATAGTTAATTCCTTACAAAAGCTCTATTTTAACATGAAATGTTAAGATGTCAAGAAAATATATGTGAAACCCCCTGGTTAGTCAAACAACCAAAAACCATAGAAATTATGTCTTATTCAATTACTTTATCAATATCCCCTCCCTTTTGTCAACAAAAATGATATTTATAAATGTGTGTGTTGCATGGTATGAGAACATTAATCAATCGACTGTTACCTTTCATTAGATATTAATCACTTGTTCTTTTTTGTAAACACTTAATAATTATGCTCCTTTTTTCTTTTTTGTGACCCTAGCTTTCTTGCCCATTCTTTGAACATGTCCCCTTCTTTCAATCGAATTATAAATATTTGTATTCACTATAGTCACAAATTAGATCAACGACATTTACACAATTAAGAATTAAAAATAGGAGAAGCAAAGCATTGAGAAACGGAAAAAAAAAGAAATAGATAAAAGATAGAAATCGCTTTTTAATCAGACCGAGGCCGACGGGTGCGAATCGTAATATAAAATGGTCAGCCGGGCCGGGTTTCCTGACCCGGTCCGAATCTTTTTAATTTTTTTATTATCGTTTTTTTTTTTTAAAAAAAAATAAAAATTCAGAAAATCATAAAAAATGTTAAAAATATTGAAAAATCATAAAAAAATTCGAAATTTCAGAAAATCCATGGAAAAGTCAGAAACCTGAAAGTTTATAAAATTTTCGAAAACGAAAATATATATTTTTTTAAAGAAAAATTCAAAAATATTAAAATATTAGAAATTTCAAAAAAAGAAATTTTTTTCAAAAATCCCAAAAATTCCAAGTTTGTTTTAGAGTTCCCTAAAAAGCTCTAAAATAATTCTTAGACAATTTTCTCTTTAAAGGCATGGAAAAATGGAATTAGTCAAATGGCTTGACATCGATGATTGCCATTAAGCTTTTGACCTTGTTTTTTATCACTCTGTTTTGAGTTGGTTTATCTTCTCTTTTTCTGTCGGTCTTCCTGATTTCATGGGACTCGGTTGTTCAAAGATGTTGATCTTTTAACTTTGTCAATTTCGATTGTTCATATAGGCTCATGTGTCCTGCAATACTATCAGAGAAGGCCACGCCAGAATGCTGAAATGGTTTATTTGTATGGATTTGTTCCCTGACTGCACCTTTATGATTCAGTACTTTTCGATACTCCGCTCCACGTGCTGCATGAAAAGCTTTTTGACTTTGGTTCCATTTAGGTTTTATAACTTTCTGATCACAAGCAAAGTATCAAAACTAGTGTGTTCAGTTCTTAATATTGGTTGGATTAAATTATTAGTTGGTTCACTTATGTGAGAATTTAACAAGATGGCAATAATTGGCTTTCATTTGATTCCATTGTGGAAGTACTCGATTTAGGGTGTTGTGGCGTATTTGCTTCTTTTGACAAAGAGGATGACTACTTTAGGCTGTCCTTGCCAAATGAATCTTTTATATGGTGCATGATCAGAAAAACTTTGTTCATGTTGTAGTTATGTTGGATTCATACTGAAAGTTTTTTGCCCATCGTTGTGAAATGCATGATCAGTCTTAATCATCGTTATTTTTTCTCTCTGTAGAATGCAATCTTTGTTGTGGATTGATGAAGGCATGAGCTGAAGAAATCCTTGTTGTCCCGACTGCTCAACAGTGCTTCCATGGATGGCAAAAGCTCAGCTGAGTTGTGCCTTCCCTGGTTCTGGATTATTGAGTATTTGGTAAAATTTGAGCAAGTTAAGCCATCCCTCTTACATGGTATTCACCTTCTACAGTAGCATTTTGTGAGTTTTGATCCACTTTCTCCTCATTTTTCTTGGGCATTCATATGATTTATGCTTTTCAGGCACCATTAAAGCGGCTCCAGAGATACCTGCTCACTTGTGCAAGAATATGGAGGAAGTTGTTTCTTTGAGATGCCTGGAGGAGCTATGTGGCCCTAGAAATGGAAGCATGAACAATACTGGGTCCTCATTGGGATCAAAGGAGAAAATAGATACATCAAAGATCTGCAAAGATGTCCTACAGTATATGTTCCATAATGTAAGTTCTAATAAATGATGTAGTGAAAATGCGTTTTATTTTCTCCATGACATCTTTCCACTGGTTCTGCTCTAATGGTTGCTGAAGTTCGGCATCTATTCCCCTGTTTATAAATTTGTTGTATCTTAGGGCTCTGCCTCTGATCTTGGAGTGACTGTGAATGAGTTGTTGAAATGGGACCTTCACTCATTTTTAATGCACAAGAGAGCCTCTGTGCCAAAATCTGCTCTAGAGGAGGTAAGCAGATTTTTCATCAAGTGCTGTTTATCTTCGTGATGTCCTGTTTCATTCAGGTTTAAATTGGTTTTGTTCTTGTTCTTTGGGCAGCTGAAAGATACAATACTTGAAGGTACTCATCCAGATGCTGATTTTTTTAAAAAAGAGAGTGGATTGGCACATGCTAGTCATTTAGATAGGACTGTCATTCATAACGGTGGACATACTGGACTTACATGTGTGCCTGATGTGGGAGACGTAAATGCTGCTAATACAGTTGATGGACTGAACTCGGTTTCTCGACCCACTAATCACATGGAGCCTTTGGAAGGAGATGACGATATTAGGATGTGTCTTCCCACAAAGAGGAACCATACTGATGTTCACGCTGAAAATACTGAAAGGAATTGTAATGAGAATCAACATCATGATGCTCATTCAGATGCTAAAAGGGCTAAACAGCAAGATTCTGATGAAATAAAGGACAGAGAAGAACTGCCAGATGTTCTAACTGGAAGAGTAGGCTTTGAGAGAATTGATGGATGTTCCGAAAGAGATCGCTAACCTGGTCAAGGATCATATGGGGACTGTGGATGAAGACCAGTTGTTAATGGGAGATGGGAGGCATTATGTTTAGCCAAGAACTTGTGATGTACTTTCTGATGGAATGGAGCGGGGGTTTTCTGTTGATGATTCCGCACGCATCCATGACTCCATGGGGAAAACCAAGAACGGTGAATCAGCTCGGGCATCTCAGTGGGGACAGACTTTTACCAGTAATGCAGAAGATTACGTGGTCCATGTTTCTGGGGAGGAAACGTCTAGTGATAGTGATGACTATAGAAAAGAGGAGATGGATGTTACGATGAAAAAGAATGAATTTTCTATACTCAGTCTCAGTGCCCATCACCTCGCAATGCGTTTGTAACAGTTGACTGGAGTGCGCAAAATGTTTGTATGAAGTGTAATGAAGGTGGTCAATTGTTTGTTTGTAACACCACCAGTTGCCTTCATGAGAACTGTGTGGGCTTATCAGCTATGTTTGGTGACAACGGTATGTTTTACTGTCCATTTTGTGCATATTCTATTGCCGTTTCTGAATATCATGATGCCAAGAAGAAGGCCTCTTTGACAAGAAAAAACTTGTCAGCTTTTATTCGTGGTGGACTCAAGCACCATCAAGAGAATTTGGATTGGGCGGAGCAGAATCTTTCAGGAAACGGAACTGTGTGAGATTGATATGGTAAATGGACATAATGAATTGGATGTGAATGGCCATCAGTTTAAGGGGAACAAAAGTGATGGAGAACAAAATGATCCTTCTCGACAATGTAATGGTGGTGACGCTGATATACCAAGTAGAGAAGAGGAAGACATGGTCTGTGGTGGAGCTTCCACTGATGCTGCGAAATACTTGGAAGGAAAACGGAATAAGGAAAACAAATCGAACATGGTTGAGACAATTCCTAGTTTGGATCGGATGGAACAGAATCTGTCAAGAAACAGAACTAGTGAGATTGATATAGTAAATGGACATAATGAAATGGATGTGAATGGCCATCAGTTTAAGGGGAACGAAAGTGATGGAGAACAAAATGATCCTGCTCAACGATGTAATGGTGGTGATGCTGATTTATCAAGTAGAGAAGAGGAAGACATGGTCCATGGTGGAGCTTCCGCTGATGCTGCGAAATACTTGGAAGGAAAATGGAATAGGGAAAACAAATTGAACACGGTTGAGACGATTCCTACACTGGAAAAGCCGATGGAAGAGAACATGGTGCAAGAACGGCCATCAGGGCAAGTTCTCGAAAGAGAACAGGACCAAGTATTGGAAAACAACCTGTTCATTAGTAGGTCTGTTGCTTATAAGAACATTCCCGTTGTCCCTGTGAATCAGAGAGATGAAGTTAGAGATGAGCAAGATGTTCTCAGTGAGGATGCCACTGATACACCAGATGGAGGTGCTTGTGCTAATATTACTGCAGAGGAAACTTCCGAAGATGAAGATAACGAAATATCCATATCCAACTGCAGAATCAGTTCCCGAGGGCAAAGAAATCAGGAGTAAGGGTTCCTGTATACTGAACTTTGCAGTGGTTGGTCGTGGCATGATAATTTTGAATTTATAAGCATTACAGCCCCAATTTGTTGCTGGATTAATTTTTCATATTTTAAATTGCAGGGAAGCCTCTGCAGATCCTCTTTTTATGCAATCTATTTCCATGACTTCAAAAGTCAAGAGTCATCGTCTTCAAAATCTATTTCTATACCTTCCGAGTCAGAGTCATCGTCTTCAGTATCTATTTCTATAACTTCCGCGTTAGAGTCATCGTCTTCAGTATCTATTTCTATAACTTCAGGGTCAGAGTCATCGTCTTCAGTCCTTTCTTTACTTGGCCGAGCCAATGATCTGATTCTCGCACTTCTTCTAAGGACCACAGAATTTGCATGGGCAAATGATCTGATTCTCGCACTTTTCTGGGGACCACAGAACTTGCATAGGTCTTCAAACACCTCTTTCCCCTCGATAAGAATCTTGAGACATGTTTAGACGATAACGGCAGCGAAGAAGGTCTGAGCTGTCCAGAAGACAGAGACTATGAATTTGGTTCTGGCTGTGAAGTAGGCTGAGTAGAGCAAGCAGTTGAGAAGTGGGCACAATACAGTGAAAACAAATGTTTTTCAAGGGCAAAAATGTAACTACCGACTTCCGCTGATGCTGCGAAATACTTGGAAGGAAAATGGAATAGGGAAAACAAATTGAATAAGAAAAGCCGATGGAAGAGAACATGGTGCAAGAACGGCCACCAGGGCAAGTTCTCGAAAGAGAAGAGGACCAAGAATTGGAAAACAACCTGTTCATTAGTGGGTCTGTTGCTTATAAGAACATTCCTGTTGTCCCTATGAATCAGAGAGATGAAGTTAGAGATGAGCAAGATGTTCTCAGTGAGGATGCCACTGATACACCAGATGGGGGTGCTTGTGCTAATATTACTGCAGAGGAAACTTCCGAAGATGAAGATAATGAAACATCCATATCCAACTGCAGAATCAGTTCCAGAGGGCAAAGAAATCAGGAGTAAGGGTTCCTGTATACTGAACTTTGCAGTGGTTGGTCGTGGCTTGATAGTTTTGAATTTATAAGCATTACAGCCCCAATTTGTTGCTGGATTAATTTTTCATATTTTAAATTGCAGGGAAGCCTCTGCAGATCCTCTTTTTATGCAAAATGAAGCTCCCTTGACAGGGTAGGAGGATCAGACTCCAGAGGTACTTGTCCTCCATTGTAAATTCCCAAGTATAATGTCTTTGGTCTTTAGCGTTATTACAATTCAACTATATTCATATTGCTTACAGTATTAGCACATTCCAAATTCGTTATGATTTCACATGCCCAAGAAAACTTCAAGGCTGTCTATTTTGACCTTCATTATCTCACAAAATTGTTCTCATTTGGTCCCTCAACTTGCACTCTCTTATCCTTTTAGAGTGTTTCCTGGCAGAAAAGGTTTTTTGGATACGGTAATCAAATCGATATCTTGTGCCATTAAGTTCTAGAACTGTAATTTTTTTTTTCAAAATCAAGTACTTTCTTCTCCAATTTCGTCAAAATGAAGTTGGCTTGATGATTAGTGCTAGCCAAGAGTCTAATGCAGCAAAGAAATCAGTTTCACCGTGGACAATCTACTTAAGGTCTGTGGACAATCAAGGTGGAAAGAAGCAAAAACAGTTGATTAATTGTATTTTCCTACATCAAATTTTTCACTAGCACTGATCTGAGACACCAGCTTTAATTTGCTGGAATCAGAGACAACGGACTTGATTGTGCCTATCACAAGTTCAAGGATTGTGTTGAAAAACCGTGCTAGTTAAAGGGCCAAATATGTTTATTTTTGTAGCCATAACATTTCCATCAAGCAATAATTTCGGTCCCATGGTATTGTTCGTAGTTACATTTTTGCCCTTGAAAAACATTTGTTTTCACTATATTGTGCCCACTTCTCAACTGCTTGCTATGCTCAGCCTACTTCACAGCCAGGACCAAATTCAGAGTCTTCACCTTCTGGATAGCTCAGACCTTCTTCGCTGCCCCTAGAAGAAGTGCAAGAATCGGATCATTTGCTCATGCAAGTTTTGTGGTCCTTAGAAGAAATGCAAGAATCAAATCATTGGCTCGGCCAAGTAAAAAAAGGACTGAAGACGATGACTCTGACTCTGAAGTTATAGAAATAGATACTGAAGATGATGACTTTGACTCGAAAGTTATAGAAATAGATACTGAAGACGATGACTCTGACGCGGAAGTTATAAAAATAGATACTGAAGACGATGACTCTAACTCGGAAGGTATAGAAATAGATTCTGAAGACGATGACTCTTAACTTTTGAAGTCATGGAAATAGATTGACTAACGGGTGTCCAACAATAAAAATGAATTGATCAATGTCATGAATTGCCTATGGGGTTCATGTCTTTTGGGTTGAAATTCTTTACATAGCAGCATTTAGTTATAGTTGATGGTTCCATTTTGTAAATGGCCATCATTTTATGATATTTGCTGGATCAGTTTAGCACTTAGCAGCACTTAAGATTAAAGGCAGCTGGATATTTGAGCTGTTGGATGGATGCATTTGAGTGATGTTTATAGTCAGGAACACGTGATTCGGAATTTAGGGGCATTGTCTGCTCCATATGATCCTCTTGAAATTCTCACGGCACTTCTAAACTTGATATGCCTTTCCAATTTAGAGATATTGTTACCTCATCTGGCTTTTACGATGTGGAAATTAGTGATTTATTTGATATCTATGCTTTCAGAGAACTTGTCTAGTGATTCTCGTAATTGATAGCGTGTTGATTATTATTATAATTATTTTGACCTATCAAAGAAAATGGAGATGGTAGTACTTAGATTATCTTCTTCTTTTTCCAGATTGCTTATTTGGTAGACTAAAATGCTTACCTGACCTTGTCAATAAAGAGTGCTTTGAGGAGTATTAAATTCCAGTTAAGGGAAAGTCTACCTTGCAAGTTGGAACAGAACCCGGGATCATTTTAGCGCCTTGGATAATATCTTCATAGTTGTTGATGTTTGTTCAGTTTGATGATATAAAAGAGATGGGGCTTTATTGCTTTTTCCATGAAGCCTCAAGTTTGTTCTATGCCTACAATCTTGTTTTTACAGTGAGTTGGAGAGATGCGGAAAGAGATGATCTTCATCTTTGCTGCAATTCTAAGTGAAAGATGTTAAGTGGCTGCTGAACCCTAACCCTTTTTCTGAGGGGGATTTGACACCATGAAACCATTGATTAGCCATACACCTCGGTTGCCTCAGTGTGGCATTTTCTTGAGTCATTGTGGAGAGTAAGATTGCCATTTATAGGCAGCCGGTTGAATCTTGGATGTGCTTTTGCGGCGAGGCTTGGGTTTGCTATATGCCATACACCTTGGCTACCTCGATCCCGAACATCGCACCATAAAATCATGAAGAAGAGACAGACCCCATTTTTCCTTCTTTAGTGGCCCAACTCTCCTTTTTCTCTATCCTCCCTTCGCTGAAAATCTTTTATTTATTCTCGAAGCCATATCGAAAACGGTTCGTTTAGCTTAAGATCTCGAAGATGGGTTCCAAAAGATTAGAGTGGATTCACTACGCCTATTCAATTTCTTATGAAATGAAGATAATTATTCAATCCCACAAAGAAAACTTTACACACCATTATCTTTATAATCAGAAAGAATACATGTGCAGTTCTATTATATTTTTTTCTGAGTATATAAATAATTGATAAGCATCAATAATAGCATATTCACCTGTTTTCATCGTTACGAAAGTTTCACAATTCATGTTTAAGAGGATTCTCCACAAAGTTAATGTCAATTTTCTTTTAAAATGAACGAGGAAAACCAAATCTTCAAGGACTTCTCATCGCCCAAAGGTAGCTGCTGAACTTCCTCTATTTCTTTCAGATGCCCTACGGATGAAGCCTGCTGTTCATAAGTATCGAAAAAAGTACTAATATATTACCCTACGTTTTCATTTTCTTCTTTTATTTTTTCGGCAGATAATACAAAAGAACTGTGGAAAGAGAGAGACATAGCGTGCATGGGCGATCCTCTCTTCTTTTTTGGGGAACTACAAAAAGCTTCGAAAATGTGCCCAAGACCAGCTCCACTTCAAAAGTGCATTCATCTCACTACATTATTATTATTTTTTTAAATTTCTTTTCAAATATCAATTTAAGCAAAAATCGTTTTCTCTCGCTTTTTTCTAGGAATGTCACCGTAGTAATAGACACTAGAGCATTGTTTGAGGTGAATGATATTACAAATAAAATGAAAAAAATGATTGAAATTGCAATTATATCCTAGAAAAAAAAAAAACTAGAGGAAAACCCTCAAAAAAACCTACTAAGAGAGAGGTAGAGAATTTCTAACATGTACAAGAGCACAAAATTCAACTATACTATGAATTCACTGAGAAAAAACTTAAGTTCGATAGAATGTGACATGATAAAGTTGAAATCAAAAAAATATCAACATTTTACATATTTTCAATTAATTTTAATAAAATCATTTTACGATCACGTTGGATACTCTAAAGATTATTCAAAAAAATATGGATGATTGTCCCTACGGCCACATTCAATCCCTAGTCACAAGCGTAAAAAAAAAAGATTGGGAAGAATCCCAGCTCACCACCTCTTCACTTTATGGATTTCTTTTGGATAATTCACCATCTCTTGCTTCAGCCGGGTTTACATTTTCTTTCATTATAATTATTTTTAGTTTATTTTGCCTTTTTTCTTACCGAAGTCTTTTCTAAATTCTTTGTTTTAAGTAATCAAAATATTGTCTGACATTGGCACTCTCCCGTCTCTTCCTTTGTTCCTATGATAAAATGTCCAAAGGCTAAAGATGATATAGAAGGGCATTGATCTGAATGGAATGAGTTATTAAAAGGAAGGATTGCTTACAAGAGCATTGAGACATCATACATCGGAGAATGAGCAAGATTATAAAGCTTAAGAGGAAGCAAAGGCATTAGCTAAATATGTGCGATGCCCTCTAACCTTTTCGGAACCCCACAAAATCATGATGGAATCACCAATTACCTAAATCCTTTTCTTATTTATAATTTATTAAAGTGCATCGCGTGTGAGTGACAATTGATGCAATATGGTTTTAATTGGACGATGTTTGAAAATTAGTTTAAATAATCTATCACGGTAATTAGAATAAATAAATCTCATATTACCTTTTATAATGTTATATTCAAAGCGCGAATTAATTCATAGCAATTTAAAAAAAAAAATAGTTACTTTTCATCGGAAGATGGAGTGTGCTAGCAAACTCCTATCTTTTATTTTTATAGTATTTCAACAATTTTCATGAATATCGTGAATCAGCTTTACGCGATTTAGGAGGAAATATCACTTCTCACTTTTCAAAGTATGTGGAAAAATTAAAGTAGATAGGAATAAGACTCTAAAGTGCGTAAAAGCAAATCAATCTCCTTAGCAAATTGGCCAATGAGATTTATTTTTTTGGTTTGTCATTGGTAGAATAAAGTTACACTTTGCAAATGTACCATTATCACCCAGTAAATACATGATCATGGGATCAGAAAAAGATAAATAAAACCAAGTGAATAACTCAATTCTTTTTAAATGATCTTTTTTGGCCATCCTTTTTCTATGGCACAGCGGTAGTGGCGGCGTTGCAATTGAGTGGGTATGGACATTTCGGGACGAATTTTTGTGGCTTTGTGCTGCAGTAGTATTCAAAATCAAAAGATACGTCAAAGTAGACTAAGTATTATTGAGGGAAAAGGGAAAACGAAGTTGCCGGATTAACGCACACTTAGCTTGACGCTGGCCATTGAAAATTTGGCAAATATATTGAAGTTGAGGTACTTTGTAGAAGTGGCTTCGCTTTGCTCTAGGGATTTTCATAACATAAATTGGACCAGACATTTGGAGGTGGAACTTTTTTTTTTTTTTTTTTTTTTTTTTGGTAAGGTAAGAATTGTATTAAATCGACCATAGAACTGTACTCGAGAGGGGGTACAACTCGGCACCGGCAAACACTCAACCGGACGACATGTCACCGGAGTCTAAGGGTACCACGGTCACCCGTAAGAAAAAGGAAGAGTACAAACTAGGAATACAGAATTGGAAGGAGACCCGGATCATCCTTCATTAAGCCGAGGTCGGCTCCACTCCAAAAATCCGAGGGTCTATCCCCCAACTACGCTGCGTCCTTCTATTTCTAGGGGTGTCTTCCACCGACTTGAAAGTGAAGCCTTTGTCTTTAACCGCCTTATAGAGGTAAAGCTTCATGGAGGGTGCATAGAGGTTATGCCCACGGAAGAGGATGTCATTCCTAGTCTTCCAGATAATATAGCATAGGGCACCAAAAGAGAACCGAGCTATCTCTCGGTAAAAACCTTTTCCAGACATATGATTAATAGCCCAGAGGAGATTATCCGACCACGAGGAGTTGCTCCAGGGAAGATTACACTTCGCAGCCCAAAAACTAGCCAGCGAGTAGGATATACAGCAGTCAAAGAAAAGGTGATTGACTGAATCAGGTCTACTGTTGCAGAGGGCACATACCGAATTTGGAATCCTACCAATAGACATGAGGAAAGCCTGAGTAGGAAGTCGATTCTTGGTAATAAGCCAGAGAAGAAATTGATGTCTAGGTGCCAAGGCCTTGTCCCAAATAAACGCGGACCAATGAACCGGGTTTGATTTACATCGGATTGTGGCCCACGCCGACGCCGTTGAAAAGTTTCCTCCGGTGTTCTCCGTCCATGTGAATATGTCTTGACTAGATGAGAGAAGGGGATCGGTACTTGCCACGATAGCAGCTCTTGGAGTAACTCACACCCATCAGGAGAATATAATTCCTTGGCCTTTGCTTGTCTAAGTAGGTCCGATTGGTGTATGTAGCTATTTGAGAATACTGAGTTAAGGGGACCCAATTCTAGCCATAGATCATACCAAAGCGATATAGATTCCCCGTCTCCTAGTTTCCATCTGAAATGGGGTTGAAATTCAACCCTTAAAGCAAGGATCTTCCGCCAAGCCCAAGAGCAAAGGGTAGGAGTTGAGGAGTTCCAAAAGTTCTGTCTTTTAAGATATGTAGCATGAATCCATTTGCACCATAGCGATTCTTTATCAGTGAATAGCAACCATATATGTTTAGCCATAGCTGCTTTGTTGTTGTCCCTGATTCTTCTTATACCAAGGCCTCCTTCTTGAAAGGGGAGGCACACATCATCTCAAGCCACTTTTGCACCTCCCGGTCCCATGGTTGGGCCCTTCCAGAGGAATTGTCTACATGTTTGTTCAATCTTATCCACTACCGAAGAGGGGAGCCAAAAGATGGATGTCCAATAGGCTTGAATGGCATGTAACACCGATTTGATAAGTTGCAATCGGCCTGCAAAGGAAAGAAAACGGTGTGTCCATGTTTGGACTCTAGCAGTGAAACGGCATACCAGGGCATTACAGTCCACTTTGCTTAGTCGCGAAGTAATGATGGGCACACCCAAATATCGCACAGGAAGGGAGCCAAGATTGAAGCCGAGAGCTTGTAAAATCTGGTTCTTAGTAGTCTCAGTGCCTCCTGAAATGAAGACTTCACTCTTATTACCATTAGGAACCAGCCCACTCCAAGAAGAGAATAAGGTGAGCCCGTTATGGATGCAGGAGATAGAGGCAAGTCTTGCCTCACTAAAAAGAAGAACATCATTCGCAAAAAATAAGTGGGATAGCCGTGTTGCTTTGCACCTCCAATGGTATCGAAAATCTGGATGCCGAGTATGTGCATCAAGTATCCCAGTGAAAACCTCCATGATTAGGGTGAAGAGGTATGGAGACATAGGGTTACCTTGTCTTATACCCCGTCCACTTGTAAAGAAACCATGGAGTTCACCATTTATAGATAAGGAAAATTTTGGGGTCCGGATACACACCATAATAAGCCTTGTGAAATGGGCAGGGAATCCAAACGCTTGGAGAGTTTTCTCTAGGAAATCCCAGTCAAGTGTGTCATAAGCTTTCCTAAAGTCCACCTTGATAGCACACTTTGGAACATTGGGCTTGTTATGAAACCCACGAAAAAGCTCCTGAGCAAGAAGGATATTGTCACTAATTCTCCTGCCTTTAACAAATGCAGTTTGTGCTGGACTAATTAAAGAAGGAAGAACCGCAGCAATTCTAGTTGAGAATATCTTAGTGATACACTTGTACATTGTATTACAACAAGCAATAGGACGAAAATCTGATACCAATGTTGCATTGGGGATTTTTGGCACCAGGGCAATGATAGTATTGTTGACTTCCTTGAGCAAGCACCCAGATTCAAGGAAATCCGAGATTGCTTCGATAACTGATGGGCCAACTATGTCCCAATTCTTCTTAAAGAAATCGGCATTATAGATATTACACTTGGAGGTGGAACTTGTGAGCTTCTATTTTGATTTGACTAGATGATGATTCTTAATTTGCATGTGAAATATATGCGCAAAATGAGAAAAATAGATATTGCAGCCCTTGATCTTGTTTATTAAGTAAACCCATCAAAAACCGCTAGATTTATGTAGATATTATACATTCCGTGCAATATCGGCTTTGAGGAGCTACATAAGGGCACCAAAATGGGGAAAATTATTCAAAAATTCTAAACCTATTGCATTTTTATCAATTTAATGTTACTCCTTTCAATTCTACCAATTGAGCTATAAACATTTTCATTTTTTGTCAATTGAGTTCATCCGATCAATTTTATTTAGAATTCGCAAATGTAGATGACAGCCGTCCTTCGTGATATGGCTAATACTAACATGAACAATTTTTAATAATATTCTAATGTTTTAATATTTTTTTTATTTTTCTTCGTTTCCCTTTTTTCTTTTTCTTTTTTATTTCAATTGAGACCGATGAATATTGTTGAGCCTTCACCGGCCATGGGGTGAGGTTGGCAAGGGTCACTATGCCCGTGCTGGCCGCTGGAACCTCGTTGGCCATGAGCGAGGGTCATGGGCAAGGCTGCCTCGCTCACCATCATGACTATGATGGCCTTGCCTAGATTAGGGCAAAGGTGGCACAACCCTCACCTACATCCGGCAAGGTCCCAAGGGTTCTCATTGGCCTCAATTGAAAAAAAAAAAAATAGAGAGAAGGAAAAGAAAAAAGGGGAAAAAGAAGAATAAATAAATGATTAAAATTTTAAAATATTTTAAAATATTTTTAAAATTGCCCATATCAATGTCGGTTGTACCATGTAGAGTGGCTTACGTCAACATCAGCGAATTCCAACCCAAATTGGCTAAACGGACTAAGTAGGTCAAACGCGAAAATGTTTAAAACTCGATTGACAAGATTAAAATGTTTATAATTGAATTGGTAAAAGTACGATATGTTTAAGTTTTTTGAACAATTTTTCCAACCAAAATGCCAATAAGTGATCCCTCTGTACGGTGATTAATTGTGAAAGAAATGAAAAACATGTGTATTGTTATCCATTGGGATCGTCTCCGTTAGGAAGAAATTGCGATAAATGGGCTCTATCATCAAAGACACTGGATCGCCTGCCCGAATGTACTCGTCACTCACAGATCATGCCTCGCCGTCCATAAAGATCTTGTACCTTGAAAATGAAAGGTCGGAGGGGAACTTGCTAATGAGTTTAATTGATCAAAGCAGAAATATAGAGGATCTTTTGAATCATGAGGAGGTACATTGCTTAACTATACCTGTGGATGCATTGACCTTCCATCTCGATTCCTCGAATTTCAGCAGCCCAATTCTGATAATAAAAGAAATAACAGATTCAATTTCTCAGTTACAATCTTTCTTTCTCTAATTATTGGAGAGATAAGATCATAAAATGGTCCGCGCAGCTTATTTCACAACTCGAGTAATTGGTAAATGTATGTAACCGAGAACATGCTAATATAAAGAGCTATTACAAAGCCAATGACCATTTACAAGAACTACATGTTCAACAGCACGACAGGACTTTACTTGAATTTGATCACTTAGCGACTAGCTTGATGGACAGAGTTGAATTACCTGGACTTATAGACAAGCATTTCCAATGTTCGGCGGTCGCATTGCATGCCATAAGGTCATTGCCTATTTGACGTCACGTTTGGATCGCCTTTCCAGTATGCATAAGGTGTCCGATCTCTCCATTCAATTTTCTTTGCCCGCTCTTTGACGGTTTGGTATGTATATGCCCATGTCCTTATGTTGACCTAATGCCTATAAAGATACAGATGAGATCTACAATGCACATGATTATTTTGAAAAGGAGAGTGGTTTTTCTTTTCCCAATAATTTTATGAAATTGGGCACAGTGAATTATCCAGAGGGAGGCGAAATCGCCCGAAGGAGCATAAATGTCTATCTATCTATCTACGACCACACATTAGATTAAACTTGGTGATTCCCAAAAAGTTGAATGCTGTCTTGCGGTTGTAGATAAGTTGGAACTAGATCTCTAGTGACGCAGGATTGGGGATTTTTATCAAAGATTAATTAGCAGGAAAAAAAAAATGATGTCACAATACCTTAAATGGGTATGTTGCGATATTTGAGGATATAAAGTTGCTTTTATTACAACAAGAGTCAAACTCTTGAATTTCGTTCTATCCATTTAAAGTAAAAAGTAGGATCATGATAACATAAGTGACAATATCGCTGGAGCGTTCGATGCTATCAACGTCGCCACCGTCACTGCTCATAAATCATAGGCTCCACTCCTTAGCAACACCTATCAGACCGCCCGGTCAATACCAATGATTAGTAATTGGTATTGTATCCACAAACCTCATGACAACCAATCTACCTGCCAATTTTTATACCATCACTATCGACTTGCTTGGTACCACCCGTCGACCAATACAATACAACGGGGGCTATGATTGCCGCCATCTTCTACACCCACCTCTGCTCTTGGTTGACAATGAATTTGGAAGTTTCACGAGGAAAATCCGTGTAAAGAATGAAGAAATAGGTAACTGTTCGATTGTTCTTCCTGCAGATACTTACTCTGATACAAGTATTGACGAAATTTAATCTTCTAAATTTTAAACTAGATGGCATGAGATGAGGTAAGAAAGCTTTCGAATTCGCCATGGATAATCCTTTATGGTAACTTAGAAATTCGGACCCACCCTGCCACCAAAAGAAGAATTTGTTCCGTGTGGACCGAATTCATCACACGTACGGGCTCATGGTCTAGCTTGAGAAAATGACTTGCTGCCTGCGGAGTCCTACACAATACTATGTGGACAAATACATGAACTATTCACAAATTGGAGCCCTATTCATTGGCGCTTGTAGGCAGGTTTTCCCACCAATGGCCCAATAAGGTCAAGAAAAGGGCTTAGGTTCGTTCGCTTGCGTATCTGATTTTTTCGTGCCTGTTTACAGAAGAAGAATATGAAAGAAAAGGTTAACAAACAAAAGTGGTCCAGGAATACCTGGTGAAAGATCTAGTCACACAAAAATAAAAATTTAGCTGCTTGCCGAAATATTCTGTAGTTCATCTTTTTAGCTGTAAGTGGAGTATTTGTCAAACTAACTTGTCCAACCTCGTATCTACAAATGAAATATTCGAGACTACCAAGAGGATGAGTGTTTCTTGACATGTTTCCAGTGTTGAGCCTCCCATATCTCCACTTGTCTCGTCACATTCTCATTCCTTTCAGTGAAGGCTTTAGGTTGAAGAGGTTCCCAAAGAGGGGTGGCAATGAGCATGGAAGTGCATCATTGGGGACATCACCATAAACTCATCCATGAACTTCCTGATCGAGTTGCCGATCGAGCACGCGTTTGCTTCCAAACACAACTTGACCGCCCTGGAGGCACCTTTCTTTCGAGCTTCACAAGTTTCGCATGTTCGCTGAGTAAAGGGAACGTGTGGTTGGTTGTATACGTACTTCATTTTCACTCTCGGCCATGAATCTGCTTTCATTCTCTCCGATGCTCTGTGGCTGTTAGTTCGTCTCGTGCGGTAACCATTCCATTGAAAAGAATGACAGCAAAGGGGGCGGGGCGGGTGGGGGAGCGGTGGTGGTATTGTTAAGCTCTAGGAACAATACAAGACTTAACTTCTTTGATGTGATTTTTCCCCCATTGGACGGCAAACTTGATATTTGAACATTTAGGGCTTGTTTGATAACGATTCTATTTGCACATTTAGGGCTTGTTTAATAACGATTCTACTTTTGAAGATAATTTTTAATCAAAATGATTTTTTTTTTTATTTTGTTCCCGAAAACAATTTCTATGTATTTAAGGTGTTTGATAAATTGTTCAAAATTTTTATTCCCAAAATAGAAATACGTTTGCTAGGAGTTTTTAATTTTTTTATTCTTCTAATTTTTTAATACTTTTTATTATAATTTTCTTATATATCTCTTCTTCTTTTTTTCCCTTTTTCTCTCATTCTTCCTCTTTTACTGATTACAAGTAGCAAAGTCTTTAGTAGAGAGAGTTACAAACAAATAATAGCAATTTCGCACAGGAGGGAATTAACAAGATGATGACAGAATACTACTTTTCTCAATTTCCATGAACACCTTCATCTTACTTTAATCTTCTTCTATAGATAATTCATCTCCAGTCTAGTCCTTGGAGGGGCCTTCTAGAGAGTCAGAGAGCAGCTGGAGTTTGATAGGAGCAATCATCAACGATTAGGCCACCCATACAATACAACCTGTCCTCCTAGGAAAAAGCAAAATTACATTAAATCGGTCTGCTGCTGCTGCTGCCGCCGACACTATATTCTTCTGGCTAATTGAACCCAAAAAAAAAAGGCAAAAACTGCTCCGATTCAACTCCAGTCCTCTTCCCGCGAGTCCCAAGCCTTATTAACGGCTATTTTCCTTTCGTTAACGTTTGAATCGAACAAGAAGTAGACAATATCTTCAAGGTCAGGTAATGGAATCACACCAAGTATCTCCTAATCACTTGAAAAGAGGATGTGCCTTTGTCACCGACCCGATGAATCTATCCATGCTGCTCGCTAGGAATTAACTTGCAATTTCCTATTGAATGGTCTTCCTGAGTATATCAACGATCAAGACTCTATATAGATGTTCCCCTTCATAAGGTCCTTCCAAGTCTTTTACGATCACCTGATGCCATCAAACTTGCTCTCCATTTATCAAGGTTCATCGAGCCTGTAAACATCTATCCACTGTCCACTTAGGAGGACACCATTGATACTGGTGAAGTCTTCTGTATATCAACTTCTAATAATAAAAATATCTGCGTTTATCAAATACAAATGAGATAGAAGGTTTTGTTATGATCAAAACAGCATAGGGATGTTTTCCCGACATCTTTAATATGTATTGATGTTTGGCCTTTTTCTTGTTTTTTTTTTTTTGTCGAAAATTCTTCATTGATTACTACTAAGATGGTAGATTACAAATAGTGCTGAAATCTAGACATAAGATGAGATAAAGATCTTGCGGGGGCCTTGAAACCCAATTACTAGGAAGAGAGCCGGCATTATGGGCTTTCGCAATCCAATTGGCAGCCCGGTTCGTTTGCCTCGGTTCAAACCACAATTGGACATTTTCCATCTGGGCCAGCAGCTGTCTACAATCAAGCACGTGAGGAAGGGCCACCCAAGTTGCTTCATTCCGGCCCAAAATGGAGTTCACTGCTTGGAGGCAATCAGTACTATCTGCACGAGCAGATTATATTGGGCCTTATAAAAAAAAATCAGTACATTTATGTTATAAAATTTTATCATGTTATTAGCAGTAATATTAATCATTGTAGTATTTCATTATAAGAAGAGGGTTATTATCATGAAAAATCCAAAATGTGTACACATATAACAAATTCACCCCAAACGGTTTTTTTAACCATCAAAAACCCCAAACTAGTACATTTATAATAAACTTATCCTTCATTATTCTATCAAATTGGATAAATGCCACAAAAAACCACAAACCAAGTAAACCTATGACAAAGAAGGATAAAATCTGCAATTGGTACTCTTGTCATCAAACTTAGTAATTGAACAGTAAAATTAAAGATAAATTAATAGAGAGTAGGTTTGTCATAGGTGTACTAATTTAAGACTTTTGGTGATCAAAAATTAGTTTTAAGTAAATTTTTCACAAATATATCAATTTTGGGTTTTTCATGATATTAACCCAAATAAAAAATGAGTTTTGAGCTTTTTTTTATTTAAATTTGGGCTGGGCCATTTCAAAAATCGATCCATATCCACACTATATATGAAGCATAGAGTTTATTTCTTTATTTTTTTAAGTATAAAGTATAGAGTTTTTTATTTTAGCATAGAGTTCACCTACATACTTTTGAGGGATCTCAATTCTTTTCCTTCTCCGAGTATCCTCCATTAATTATTTTACATATATTTTTATCCAAAGACAAAAGCGTTAATTTATAATTCTACTTTATCTCTTTCACATCTTTCACTAGTAAAATATGAAAAAATTTCATCCTACAACAACATTCTAAAAGAATTTCATATATTAAAATACTTTTATCTTTCCACATATTCAATTTCTTTGGATTGCGTAGTGTTCCAAATAATTTATTTTCATTATATAATGATTCAATATTTCATAATATAAAGTAATTTTTCTTTCTTTTGACTTTCAACTTGAAGCACACAGGCGACATGTATGCATATTTGCCAAGATAATTAATGACAACCTAAAGATGAGGAATAAGCCCACCAGAAGTGGCATAACTTTCGTACAGAGTTAACTTGAATAATATAACCTTTTACTTTTTTGCCATTTAAGTGCAAATTTACAAAATAATGTTCATTTGAGTATCATAATCTTGAATAAATCACTTGAGTGCCTAACTTTTAAAAAAGTTCACCTATGTGTCAGAAATTTAACGTGGCATGGCATTTGTGGTGAATGTTATTAAAACATTGTGACACTCAAGTGATTAATTGATAAGTTATATGCACTTAAATGATCGGAAAAGAAATCATGGCACTTAAGTGAATACTGTGCCTAAGTCATGACACTCAAGCAATCAAAAAAAGGTTATGATAGTTAAGTGAATACCATACAAAAATTATAGCATTTGTAGTATCATTTTCTCAAATATGAGAGGTGTCTCTTCATATATGTACCATTAACCATTTATTCATAAGAGAAGTTATGAAGTTTATTTTAAAATTGCTAAAAATACATTTTTTTTTACTTTGGGGAAATCCTTATTTGTACTATTTTTTTATTTAATTTTTTATTTTAACTAAGTAATCCATTAAATTTATGGAAGCAAAATAATTTTGTGTTAGCCAATTGCCATCAAAGTTCCGTATAAAGTTGTTGATCTAATCTTGTGACCATAGCGAATTAAAAGACTGAATGAAATCCGATTGAAAGACGAGGAGACATGTTCAAAGAATGGGCAAGAAGCTAGGGTCACGAATAAAAAGCATAATTTTTTTAAGTGTTTATAAAAAAGATAAATTTATAAAATTTTATAAAAGGAGAACAGTTAATTGATTAACGGTCTCATATCAAGCAATACTCGCATATATAAATATCATTTTTTTTAACAAAAGAGTTGGGATATTGAAAAAATAATAATAATTAGATAAGAAATATTTTCTATGGTTTCTGGTTGTTCAACCGACCTAGTGGATTTCATATATGTTTTCTTGACATGTTAACATTTCGTGATAAACAAAGCTTTTTTAAGAAAGTAACCATAGAAAAGAGCTTCTTCTTTTTTTGTCTTACTGTAACTCTCAATTCACTTTTAAACTTTTACCTTATCTTTTTGTAAGGCGTGGAAGTCGAAACCCACACCCGAGATTTAATGTCCCCATCTCAGTCCCCAAGAAAATTAGAATTCGAACTCCCACTTCCCAATTCCCATGTGAAAAAAGTGATCACTAAAGCAAGCCTCAATAATTGTAAAGAGTACTCCATGCGTTGATCTTTTGCATTCCTTGCCTTTTAGCTAATCAAGAATATGTTTCTATTATCTACGGCTAGGTGGAATAAAAAGACAAACATATATTTCAAGAAAGTTACATGGATCAGTGTTCGATTGTATCCGACAGATTCCTAACCGAATTTATCTCCAAATCAAAGTAAGGCTTTTTACACAAGGTGAAATTTACTTCACCGCAATCGTTTGAATTTTTTTGTTACGAGATACACTTCTTTCACCACCACTCCCCTGCCATACTCCGATTGCTGTGGTTGGCACTAGCCGCTTGCCACCGCCTTTGTCAACCGCTAATTGAGGATGGCCGATTGCCAATCATCAGCCCTACCCCTCAGCCTCATCCACTATTCACCGCTACCCGCCACCACCAATCGCGACGTTGTTAGCTGCCGAACTTCGTCTGTCACCGTGGTCATCCGCCACCCATCACTGCCTCCACTGCCGACCCCTTGACTGGATTCGTGATTATAGTCTGACAGAATTCTCTATTTGTTCCTCTCGAATATCAAACTACGCTAAAATCTTTAAAAGAATTTTCATATAATTTTGTCTTTTAAAATAGGGTTTCTTTTGACGGCACGCTTGGGCGCACATAGAAACATGCACCCCCATACATGATCTAATAAAGTAGAAAGACCTACTAGAAACCCATTACATCTTTCAGTCCAAGACATTTAATCGGAATTTTCCTCCCCCTTTTGTTTCACCATCATCTAGAACTCGAAGAAAGCAAAGAATCGCACCACGTCACCTCCCCACTTTTCTCTCCCTAGGACTGCTAACTTTTCACGGCTCTCCCAAAGTTGAAACTTCAAAGTCATGGAGACGCCAAACGCGACCAAAAAAGTTGATACGGCCCACTTTAATAAAATCCAAAACAACTTTCTTCCGTCTACTACTATTTCTTCATCCTTCTGATTCATCGGGAGAGGGAGAGAGAGAGAGAAGGGCTGGGGACAAAAAACAGAAGGAAAGATGTCTTGCTTCGTGCCTTTCAACGGGAGGAACTTGGACACGAGCTTCTTCGTGTTCCGGCCGACTTTGGTCGTTGTGGACGAGCTCGTCGATGCTTTGAAGCGATTCTCCGTGTCCGCCGAGACTCTTGGCTGCGTCCAGAGTTCCATTTTCAGGAGCATTCATGGCAACATGGTACGTTTTCGATCTAAACCTGTTTTAGACCGAGTCCATCTCGAAAACCATCTTCAATCTGATTAAAATTCAACCTCCACATGTTGCGCAAAGTGATCGAAAGTAATGAAACTTCACCTTGAGTTCGCAAATTTTGCGCTTTTCTTATCTTGGGCAATCGTATATTACCCCTGAACTCTTGGAGTTGTTTCATTTTAGCCCCTTTACTTTCATTTTGCCCAGTCGGATTGCCTGGGGTATTTTCATTTCTAGACCAAAATCGACCTCAAACTGCATCATGCGGCAGTTACACAACCGTCGAGGCTAAATGTGTAGAGTCGGTCAAGTTAGCAGAGCGATCCGAGACGGTTTTGAGAGATTTAGTTCGGCACGAATACAACTCGATGGCACAGAATTGACAAGCTTGAGAAAGTTTAAAGGACGACGCGAAATTTCGCCTTTCTTCATACTTGAAGCAGTAGATTTTCTTAGGAACAAATGCGTCGTAGACATCATTATTCTTCTTGTTTTCTCCGGAACTCGTCATGAGTCGTGCATTTTCTCACTGATGATGGTAGTGTGCTTTCCCAGATTATATGGTACGGAGCATGGAGGAGGAAATCAAGTGATAACAAAGAGTCGCTGAATGCTGCACTGGTGAGTTCTTCATCACTCAACACTTCCTAGTTTTGTCCCTTCTTAACAAATGGATCATGTCTTGAACTTCAAATATTGCCCAACATGTTTCGCCAAAGTGCACTCGCTGATGGTTGCTCTGCTAATGACAGCTTATCTTTACTATAATTTCGGTTCTTAGTATCGTTTCGGTGTCCGGCGTTAACTGGGGAACCGTCGGAGCATGACACTCCCTCTGTTCGGTCCACACAAGATAGTTATAGCGTCGCACGGGTCTGTGACTCTTCGGGTGGCCCCGAGGAGTTCAACGATGGCGAGGGTCGAACTTCACACCTCTCGCTATCTGAGGCGAAAGGTCCAATTGCCTAATTGCAGCACCAACCCCAGACGACGTTGATTGATGATAGCTTATCCATGCATGTGATGACATTCCTTCTCGTCTTATGAATATTTTCTCCCAATTTGAAAATGGATCAACTTCTCACGTCCATGCAAGAACCGTCTCTCTTCTTCTCATTTTGACAGGAAAAGCTTCAGATTCTTTTTCCTTCCACTTAAATCTCTTCCGTCTCTTTTTCATAGCTATCGATGTTGACCGATGTATTGAGCATGGCCATCCTAGTCGAGCACAGCTTCTTCGAACCCTATGCAGGCGAGTCGCGAGACAGCTTGTTGGCTGCCAAATTCTCAACAGGTGACATCATATCAGTCGATGCAGCCGAGTCCACCAATTGCGATATCAGCGACCTAGCCTATGCGTGCCTAGCAATATTAAAGTCACGGTTCATGAAGATCGAGGGCTTGAGGGCCGGGGTTTGCACGAGGTCGCAGAGCCGGCCGAAGGTGGCGTGCATCTACGTGTGGAAATCGCTTCAGTTCTGTTACTCGTATATCTTGAACTTGGAGTACAGGAATGCGATCCTCCCGTATCTCGACCGCTTCTCTCTCGACCTCAAGTACGACATCTTCAAGGTTGTTTATGTGAGTAGTGAAAGATCAGTGAGTCACCCTCAACATGTCTCTCCTCATCCCATGTTAGGGAACGAGGGAGAAAGCAAAGAGAGGCAGGTCATGCAAAATTGATGAAGAGTGGTTCATTTGTTGTGAATATATATTGCAATATATTTGCAACGAAATTAATGAATCTTTTTTGCTATATATTTTGCTATATTAAATACTCTGATAGGCATCAAAATTCGAGTAAATTGACATATCCAATTTACCCTCTCTAAGAAGGTACATCATAAATACACAAAAGCCCAATGATCTAACTTGGGTTTAATTGTTCAATCGGCCAACATGCTTATTTACTAAGTCAACAAATCCTTATTCAAAATGTCCTTAGGTACATCATAAATACACAAAAGTCCAATGATCTAACTTGGGTTTAATTGTTCAATCAGCCAACATGCTTATTTCCTAAGTCAACAAATCCTTATTCAAAATGTCCTCTTTGACCTAGTTAACCCAACCCTAGAAATCCGAGTTTCTCCAAATTCATCAGTGGAAATCCCAAACCTAAACTCCTTTAAATACATCAAATCTCAAACTTACCCCAAAGCCAAATGATTATGAATTTGTTACCAAAAAGTAGAAACCAAATCTTTGGCAAAGGTCCATGGATCCACATATTATGGCGCTCCATATTTGCTTATCCACTATTGAATGAGTTGTTATCGTTGGCTCGTAATGTGATATAAGAGAGATTAGTGGGAGAGGATGCAAACTAGGAGGCGAAAGGAAGAATGAAATATATTTCGAGTTTGACGGAGAAAAATGAGGCTAAAAATGTAAAAGGAGGCTGTAGTGATTTTTAAATTTATACTAATAGTTGTGGATGACTATTCGAGGCGAACATGGATGTTTGTGCTAAGGCACAAATTTGATATCATTGTCACAATAGGTAATTGAGAGTTTTGACCCAAAACAATGAGATTGGTACAATGATCCAACATGTGATGATTGACTATAGCATAATGTATTGCGTGGAGCTGTTATAAAAATTCTACATCAAAGAAGACACGGCAACACACTATGCTAATGGTAATGAATCATAATAGGTTGCAAAGTTGATGAACAAAAACGTTAGTAGAGAGCCCATAAAATATTCTCTAGTGCTAGTATAGCTAGGGGATTCCTAGCAAATGTTCTTAGTATAACGAGCTATCTGGTGATTAGATCCTCGTAGACTGCATTAGATATCAAACTCCCAAAAAAGAGGGGTCATAAAACATTATTAATTATTATGATCTTAAAATATTTGGTTACCCATATTATTTTCGAGGAAAGATCATCAAGTCAATGGGAGGAGTAAAGAAGTAAATATTTGTAGGATATGCACAAAGTGAGCGGAGTTATCGGTTGTGGTGTTCAAAATTAAATTCACATGTTATCAACAAAAAAGTTGCATTTGATGAGTTCCAATACTTCTAGATCAATGTTCACATGGATCTAGATTATATTTAGCTTAAAATGAAATTGCAACCAGAAACTTCTAAGGTAGTAGAAATTGACATGGTAACTGACACAAAGAGCACTTGTAACAAGGTGGAGCTTTTAGAGCCAATGGACTGCTAAGTTTAACAAAGTGTATGTTCGATCTTCTGACAAATATTAATACAACAATAGTTTTACTTTATTTATGATAGAGGAGGATGTGTCTAAAATTCTTGTAGAGTAGCTAAAGGTACAAATAGAGTTGGCATTCTTGATGAACTCCAATATCAAAGAGAAGTTCAAGCACAGTTTAGACTTCAAGACGTCTATGGCAATTGAGCCCATGAGAGGCTATGGGAGAGTAGTAGTGCAGTTGAGATTCCAGTAAAGCTATTGTGACTTGACTCCACCGTAGAGCCAAGATGGGATTGTTGAAAATATATCTCAAGTTTGGGATATTAAAAGGAAACCCTATCCAAGTAAGTTTCCTAGTTTAAGTAGGTTTTCTATTTAGAATTCACAATATTTTCCATATAAAGGGTCTTCTTCTTGAATTGCATGCAAGAGGTTGTTTCTTCATGAATTACACTCAGAAGTAATCTAAGAGTGTTGAAGCCAAGAAGTCTTGTAGTAAAACTTGTGTATTCCCCTTGTGAGCTTGATAAATTGTTTTGCTAGGAATTTTGAAAGCTAAATACCGTATGAGGTATTTGGTATAATTAAGAGTTGAAAAACACTAAGAGTGCGTAAATTACTCAAACGTAATTGTAATCCCCATTGTATTACTTGATCTATAGTAGAATCTCGTACGACTCTCTTTGTGAAGTAAACCCCCCTAATCGAACCATGTAAATTTAGTATTCGATTTATTTTCTTATTCAATTTATTTTGCTGTTTGATCGATTGTTTTTCATAATAGGATCTTGTATTTAACATGGGGAATCGTATTTTGAAAAATAGAAGAGGAAATGCGGCAATGGCATGAAAAGTGGAAAAGGTAGCTGGTATTTTTCCCAATTTTGAATAGGCAATCCAACCACAGCTCAAAACTCGATTATGACCTATCAGAATACCAGAAGATCGTTAAGTCAAAAAGAAAGGACCATAATCAGGAACTGGGTACATACAATTTATCGTAAAACGGAACTGTCTCTGAAATTTAATTGCTGAATTTGTATTTGACCATTCTTTCATCGGCTATGCAAAATAACCGGCTTAAATTGCACCACTTGAACTTCGGATTGCTCCGACCAAAAGAAAAAACCTCGGATTGGTGAGGCCCAAAGACACATAATAGCACCAGGTAGTCCAGCCCATAGCGAGTGCATTTTCGATCGAAACGCACAAGTACACATTACATGCATATATTTCTTTTTTTTCTGAACCCCCCATTGACCCTTTCTTGTGCACTTCAGTTTGTTTCTTACACATTTAGTCGGAATATTTCCTTTTATAACACAATTCTTCTATCTAAAATTGGAATGCTCGTCATTAAGAAAACTGGAATTCGTAACTTTCATTTCGAGAGTAATTGAGTAAACCATGTAAAATGCTCCTTTTATGAAGAAAACTAAAGAAAAATTGGGTTTGATGCATCATTATAAATGTTTCTCATCAACTTAGGTTCTTTCAAAAGGAAAAAAATGTAGTTTCCTACACTCGATGATAGTCTCCATCTCCATTTGTTTGGAAGAAAATTTTATATTTCAAGAAAATGTTTCCAACAAATTATATTTCCAAAAAATGGCAATATTTTTTTAGTATTTAGTTGAAATGTGAAAATGAATTACAAATTATTTTCCAATTTGGAAAGAAAAACTTGATTTTATTTTCCTTAAAAGATGTGCACCATTCCTATGATATAAAGGATGGCCAACCATCAGGGTCTCAATTGCAGGAGCCGAGAATTCTCAAGCCTAACCATTGGAACCTAAGCACAAGTGTAGGGGACCCTAGCCAAGCCATGATGGACTTGAGCCCAAGTGCTTGTGACTTTGGCAAGGGAGCCGAATACCCAAGCACCCGGGTCTTAGGCCTAACCTCAATAGACCTAGGGTGCACCCTTTTTAGACTTTGGCTCAACCTCCAAGGAACTAGACCCAGCCTTAGGCGATGGTGACTTGGGTGTGAGAGTCAAGTATCCAAGCACAACTGTTGAGGACTCGGGCAAAAGCACCATGGTCTCGGCTCAACTTCAAGGGACCTAGGTTCGGCTGCCAAGGAATCAACAACCTCAATCGACATAGGCCTAGGCATTGAGGACTTAGGTGCAAGAGCTAGGTAGTTAAGCATGCCGTCGGGGACCTGAACACAAGCACTAAGGTCTCGAGCTCAACCTCTAAAGACCTAGGCCAAAGTGCCAAACCAAGGTCGCAAACCCACCCTATATGGACACAACCCTAGGTACTAATGACTTGGGTGTGAGAATTGAGTACTCGAGCATGGCTACCGAAAACCCAATCATGGGCATCAAGTTCTTAGGCATGGCCTCCATGGTCTTGGGCCCAACCATTTGGTGACTTAGGTTAGGAACCAAGTTCCAGAACATGGCTAATCGAGGACCCTGGCACGAGCACTAGGGTCATGAGCCTAGTCTCTATAGACTTAGGCCCGACCACAATGGGTGGGGCTCGAGTGTCGAATCAAAATCCTAGGCCTAGACACCAAACCAAGGTTCTGACCCCTAGCACCAGTGACTTGGGTGTATAATTGGAATACCAGGACATAGCAGGCTTAGTAGCCGAGACCTAAGCACAAGCACCAAAGTTTTAGGCCCAGCCTCCGTGGACCCAACCCTTAACTTGTGGACCTAGGCTAGACATCAATGGACCTAGGCCTTGGCACAGGTGACTTGGGCGTGGAAGTCGGGTATTCGAGCATGGTCGTAGAGGACCTAGGCACGGGCACCGAGTTCCAAGCCCAGCCTTCGTGAACCTGAGCTCAACAACCCAAGCTTAGGCACAAATGACTTCAACGCGAAAGCTAGATACCCGAGCATGGGCACCAATGTCCCAAACCCGACCTTTGTGGATTTGATCCCAATAGTTGGTAACTTGGGCACCTAAGTTGGGTCCTCGAGCATGGTCGCCACGAACCTAAGTACCTAGCACAAAAGTCTTGAGCTTATCCTCCATGGACTCGAGCCCGAGCACTAGTGACTAGGCACAGAAGCTAGGTAATTAGTGCAAAAACAAGCATCTTGGGCCTAGTCTCAAGAGACCTTAGCCCAACCTCTATGGTCCTAGGCTCAGCCTTTGTGAACTCTAAATTGAAAGTCAAGTACACAGGCATGACTGCTAGGGACTTAAACACAAGCACTTGGGTCCTTAGCTAACCTCTATGCACCCAAGCTCAATCACCAAGAACCTAAGCACAAGAGTCAAGTTTCTCACATTCAAGCACCATTATCTAGTCATATTATAAAAATAATTTCTAATTCTTAAAAGAGGAGATCATTTTCCTAAAATATAAGATTTTTAATGATTCTGAAATAATTTTCCATGGACTTATTTACTAAGCAATTCAAATTCGAAAAATGAGAAAATTATTTTTTCATAAAATATTTTCTGCAAAATAAAAGAAGCTAAGAGAAATCCTTTTCTTGCTGCCAGCCCACCATTACTTTCGTAATTTGCATTGTCAGTATCTTGAATAGATAGAACGATTGATTGATCCTTAAATTGGCAGCTTCAATAAAGTCAACACTTTTTTCAAATCTTGTGGCCGCCCAATACATGCCATGGACAAGTATGAAGTTCAAACACTAAAAACTCGTGACTTTCCGGCAATGCATATCAATATATATATAGGCTTAGTAGGTCGGTCCACCAGAAATCAGAATCATAGGCAAAACTAGGATGAGAAAAGTTTTCAAAGTAGAGCGTGCACGTCATGGGTGTTGAGGTCGACGTTTCATGTGCAAGCAAAACCCTAACGTAGTTGCGCCAATCGCGCTATTTGAATTTGATATCTCCATATTTGTCCTTCATTCCGCAAGCATACATCATCAAAAGACATGCTTTTGTAGCAACCAAACATCAAAGACTTTCATCTCTCTCTCTCTCTCTCTCTCTCTCCCTCTCTCCCCACACATGCCCATGATCACATGCAAAGCAATGTGGACTCTTCCAAAGAATAATGCCCCATGAAATGTTCCATCATTATGCTGGGATGGCGGGGAAAAAAGACAACTTTACAAATTCGTTTTGAACTTTTCAAAGATAGAAGAAAATATGACAAGAAAAAGGAATACGTTACTCGGCTCGTAGTGCACCTGATATTCAACGATTATTCAATCGATTGTAATAATCTTGTTGACAATTGTTATGCTACATGAGTCGAAATCGTTGAATACTAGAACTAATATACTTTCGTCCATTATAAAAACATCATTTTTTTTTATACATTTGTTGAACAAAAAGAGAGCAAACCCTTTTCCTTGTTGATGGCTGAGGGACCATTTGAGAAAGCTGAAAATGATCACGCACGAGCTGAGCTTCCAGTCAAATTCATCCACCTGGAGAGTCCCCATATAATAAATGTGCCCGCCTCCGATTCATTTTGATTTGTCAAGATCAAAGCAAATAATGAAGACCGAAGCAGATTTTTTCTGTTTACATTATTGTCCTGCTGTATATCCTATGGTGCGGCACAAGGACATCATGCGTGGGAATGTGACCGGAAAAGGTAAATGTCTTTATAATCATTATTTGAAAGGTCGAGGACATTGTTTGAGTGGTTGAACATTGAATTTGAACTAGAGTAGCTCTATACATGGGTTCCATCTTCGGCTAGATTCAGAAATTTCAAATCAAAAGTTGTGATTGATTAGACTATGCTTTTTTGAATGATTAGCTTCTAGTTGTTTGTTGCAACTTCTATAATTTTTCTACTTTGTTGTCAAAATTTAAAACTTAATCTACATTTTAAAAGAAGAAAATTTGGATCGACGATAGTTCTAAATGTTTCACTCAATATGTATCCAAATCCTAAACATTTGGAAAAAGTGCAATTAAGTCCTCTTATAATAGCGCAACCGATTTTATTCATGGCAGAATCCAACATTGATTTTTTTATATATTTTCTAGCACATGCAATGATGATGTGCCGTTGATGTGGCACATAAGCTCCATGTCGGAAACAGTCAATTTTTTTAAGAAATTGAAAGATCATAATAGCCAAAATCTAAAGAAATAAATAAAAGCCGAAAGTTAGGAAAGACAACAGAAAAATCAACTAACCTACGATGGAGAGAGTACGGACCGTGAGGTGGGTGGTTTTGGACCAATTGGGGGTGTCGTTGCCCGCAATCTTCACATACCCCTGCGGAGGGAGGAGGCACATATGCTAAAACGTATTTGAAAACATCATGTTGGCGACATATCACATCAGGAGAATTGGTTTCACGATGGCAAGAAGGATTCAATTACACTGGGGTCAAGATATTTAAGACTCGATCATATGTTCTCAAACATTTAGAGCATTTGCAAATTAGGCCGGACATTTAAAGACTTTTGGTGGAATTCTCTATTTTTAAAAGTTGTGAAAAAAGATTTATATGTAATCTCTAAAATTAATTTTTAAAAATTAAAGATTGCTATCACTTTACATTAAGAAAGTCAAAATGCGTATGTCACAAAATTTGGGTTTGCATGAAAATATAATAATATGGTAGTGCCTAATGAGGCTCCTCTACTCATGCCACATGTCGGATTCTCTAGCTACTAACTATTTTTCATGTATTATTTGCTTAATTAACCCAACGAATGAGGAGCCGAGGCCAGCGGCACATAGCCTTTGGCTTTCAAGCAAGAGACCCGTTCGAAAGGCGAGGACATATAGACTTTGGCACCTCCTCACTTTGGCTTTTTTGATCTCGCCTTTGCATTGTGGAGAGCATGGTCACAGATGGAAAAAAGGACTGCTAGTGTAGTCAACTCGACAAACGCATTCTTTGACAAAATGGGTATGAAGGCAACTTTGGTCAAAACCCTAGAGAGAGAGAGAGAGAGAGAGAGATAGAGACTATACGTGCCCCTGCATTACCCACCAAAGTACCAAATGACATGGGCCCAATGACAGGGAGAAACTAACAAGGGGGGCCTTCTAGCCACTTACCGTAGGACCACTATTCATTAAAAAAATTCGAAAAAAGAACCCTAGAATTTCATAATAATCAACGATTTGTGCAGAAGAATGTATTGGGGACGCAACCTTTTTTTTTTCTTTTTATATCCTGCTTGATCTGGTTTAGAAGGAAGTGAAATCGGTCATGTCGATACCACATGAAGCCAATGAGATTTGAAGCTTTGGAGGGACCCTTTTTGGCATTATCCTAGGGTTTCGAGCAGATGAAGAGGATGAGGTTGAATCGGGACTCCTTTTGTTTCTCCAATGAGTTTTGGTGATACTGATTACCGACTTGATGGATTCAAACAGTAATCTAATTTGTTTGAGATTAATTACAACTTATACGCGATTAGGAATTGATTAAACACACATACCTTCCCCCCCCCTTTGTCTCTCTCTCAAAGAGAATCATAATCCACAATAGAAATTCATGCATATATAATAAACATTAACAATAAGATAGATATGCACATATATACATATAAATGTGTGGATGGGATGGAGGAGGAATGGGGACGAAAGCTAATATGGTATATTCATAATCCAAAGGTCCATTTGTTTCGCATAAAAATGCATTTTTTTAAAAAAATCATAAAAATAATTACTTAAACCACTTGAAATAATTAGTTAATAGAAATTGTTATCATGAAAGAAACAAAGCCTAAATATTTAATTTTCCGAATTCATATTATCGGGTCTTAAACCTTTACTCAATACTGAATATAAAATTATAAGGTTTGAATTGGTGCAACCCCAGTCGCTAACACTTCTATCCCCGACTCTCAACCCTGAGCATCCTAAATCCCCAAGTAGGTTTGTGGATAAACATCAAAAACAAGTTACTTAGCAAAATAATACAATTAGTGGCAAACCCGTGATTTCAACTTAGTTAAGGGGATAAATCAGCAATTTCGTAAGTTAGATAAAGCTGAGACCGGCATAAAAGTCATGTTTTCCATTATCGTGATTGAAGGATCAAATTAGATTAATTTAGTTGATAAAACATGCTAATTTAGGAAAAATGTATTTTTCGCATTGATCAATGTTGCATCTTAGAAAACTATTTTAACTATGGCTTGGTATAATATCATGAAACCTAAAATTGGTGCAGATATGACAAATTTACCATGAATTTATTTTATTGCTCATGAAAAATCATAAATTGATATACATGTGGCAAATTTAACATTTAATTAAATTTTACTTCAAACTGATGAGTTTAATGATAGATGTAACAAATTGGGGTATTACCATTCGTTTTATCATGGGTGTACCGTTTCGTGGTTTTTCGTAGTATAATTTAACAAAAACTAATAGAGGGTATATTTGTCATACTTATACTAGTTTGGGATTTTAAATGGTCAAAAAATTAATTTAGAATAAATCTGTCACTTGTATACCGTTTAGAGTTTTTTATGGTCTAAAAATTAACTTTGGATAAATTTAATACGAATGTACCATTTTTAAGTTTTTTTGTGATATTAACCCTATATCTTAAGGGGATGGATTCAATTAGATCAAGCCTAGTTTCTTAGATTAATTCCAATGGAGATCGTAGGGTTAATTGTGAAAAATCAACGATTCATGGTAAAATGTATAAAACCAAGGATGACTTTAAGGGTCGTTTTGCAAATTTTATGAATTTGAAAATGTATCAAATATGAGAGATTTTTATCTTGAATTAATCTAGAGTTCGGTTATCAAATTTAATGGAAGAGGAGGTTTAAAAGTTGCAGTTATTTGTCGAGGTGCAATTAATCAAATCAAAGAATTTGAGGGTCTAGTTAGCAAATTTAGGATCTGGTCCCTCAGTTTATTAATGGGACCCGAGACATGCTTTGTAATTAAAAAATAGGAAATGAGATTTTTTACAATTATGATTATGCATTACTAGTCACAGCTATCAAAAATGGATTTTTTGTCTATATGATAATAAGGATCTTGGGTATAATAAATGAGATTACTTAACATGGATTTCAATTGAAATATGGGGAATAATTTGTATTTACTTGGAAATTCTATTATACTAGAAATGAGGATATCCCATTACAATAAATGAAAATTTTCAAGATAATTAGGGTGCTTATTGTTAGTGCTTTGTCTTTTTTGCACTATAATGATTTATGATATGTGCATTATATAGAGATTAATATCATGGAGATGTATCGATGAGAATGTGTTAAGCATTGACATTGAAATGTCATGGCACTTGTGCATATGAGATGCTTAAATTATCACATCTAAAGTGTCCAAAGATAATTATATTCTACATTGATGCATCACATGAGTGAAATATACATGACGAAGACAACGTTCTAGAGACATTATTTCTACCTCTATGTTAAGTTATCATTATGCTGCACATGTTTGGTGCCATGTATGAAGGTTTTGCTTCATGACTTATTCGTCAAAAGTAAATTCCCCTTGTTTATATGACCGTGAATGTATGGAATATATGAAAGTACCTAATGCCATAAATTCACACAACAAATGTCTACAAAGTTAATATGAACAAGAGATTTTATAACTCATACATGAGGAGACAGGCTCGTGATCCGCTAATACTTGCATTATCCTACTGTAGCCATCATATGGATGTGCAGTAAGCACAGTTAACATTGCCGAGGTAGAAGTCACTCGATGAATTTATGATTCTCTCCCCAAACGAAGAAACATGTAAAACGATGTTTCATTAGCGGAGGCAAGTCTTGATCGGTCGACAATGCCGGATGGACGCTTGCTTCTCGATCCTCTACGCGTCAATGAGTTACCACCGATAAGGCGTTGGCTTAGATGGGACCACTTTCCACCTAAAAAAATATTTGGGCTAAAATAACGTTTGTCCCACGTTAATTTAGGCCGAATTTCTCCTAGTATTTCGCATTGGGCAATATTCTGACCGTACAAAATTCGACCGGTAAAATGACATCGCACGATCCATTTCTCACCTTTTAATGACTAATGATGGTCTGTCTGAGCTGTAATCAATTTCATCAAATGGCATAGATATTCCCGAGCCCTTTGACTGTTCCACCTCTATTTAACTTTTGCTGCACAGGACCCAAGATAAAATTGCAGTGTTAATTATGATGCTAATTACTTTTTTTCTCACCTTAGGCATATCCTTCTGGATCTAGTCCTCTAGGCCCAAGTAATATTTCTTTATCGGATTTTTTTTAAAATAGTATTTTCCTCTCTTGTCTTTTAAAAGCTAGCGGACGAGGTGATATAGGGTATAATGAATGACATTGTATTTTTCTCATATCATATTGATACATTTCTGTTTTGTTTGTATGCAACAATCGGACAAAAATATATGTTTATAAAATTATATCTTCTTTATATTTGGATAAAGCTTTTCAATTTAACACAAGTTGCGAGAATTTCACTGTATCCAATTAGGAACATCTTAAATAGAAGACCACGAAATGATTGTCTTGAAATCGAATTTCATCACCCGCTAATTGTTAGTATCGGTTTTTACAACATATATTATTACAGTATTAGGGCTTATTTGTTTTTTGGGAATTAAGCAAAAGCACACCTTCCTACCAAAATTTATTTGAATTTCCAAAAATTATAAGAAAGAAAACTACATATCAATATTTATATATGGTAAAAGTCTAGAGTGTTATTGAACCAAGAAAAGTTCAATGCGCGTGAATTGCAGTGCCTTTACATTGTAAGAGATTTGGGGCCTCGAACAATTATGGTCAAGGTCACTCACGTGAATATTGTCATTTGTTTGCACAAATCTTTCTAATAAATAAAATTATGTGCATGATTAGGGATATTTCAAAAGATATCACAGGGAATGATTTCCTTAATAATAAAAATCAATGATTCGGGGATGTAGGTTTTTACACGCGACAAATATAAGGCCCATGCTATTTACATCCTTTAAATGACTATAAACCCCCTAACTTATTGAGTTGATAAAAGTAATCTCAAGAAAACTAATTAATCAAAATCACAAATGAAATAGGTAAAATTGTTGCTTCTTTAAAATGCAAAAACACATATTGTCATGAAAACACAAGATTAAATGTAATAATTATAACAATGATATTTTATTTCACCACCTCGTTTTATTTTCCATTCATTTTATACAAATTTTATTTCCTTTCTTCTATTTCCCAATGTGCTCAAGCTGATTCTATAAAAAATTGTTTACGGGTTTGAACATTGTTGATAATCTTCGTAAATTAATATAATCCAATATGAATTATAATCATAATGAGTTCACAATTTTAACCAAACAATTCCCCAAAAAAAAAACTTGAACAAAAGAACTGTATACTGCAAGGAGTTATTTCGAATTGAACCCTAGTGAAACATCATAAATAAATATGCTATATTAATATTCTTTTAGATTAGGATCTCGATCATTTAATTCATTAAAGGACTCCAAACTTAGTTGATTATCATACAAGAAACAATGAACATGTAAACTTGTCTCGTTTAAACATAAAGAAGAAACAATAATTTAAGGAAGGTTTCATATCTAAGCTATATTTGTTTTTCCTTTTTCGACAATTTATCATTAATTTATCATTAATGAGGTCTCGATGGAGGCTATTTGGGACTATTTAAATTTTAAGATGTGTCTAAAATTATTTGAGGGATGGAAATAGCATAAGCCAAATATATTATTAAAATTATTATTATTATTATTATTATATGGCTGTGGATAACATTTAAAAATGGAAGGTTTTCTCCCAAAAAAGGGGAATTTTAAAAAAGAAGCTGCAGCACACTTCTTCCATTTGAATGGAATTTAATGAAGTCTGACCATAACAGGAATGGAATTTGATTAGGTGGCCAACAAGGGGACTGAAGGAGTTGAGAGGGGAGGAGGAGTTCCATTCATTCCTACGCAAAAGAGAAAGAGAAAAAAGAAAACTGTTGAAATTATAGAATTCTGAACCACCCCGTCAGTCTCCGACACACAGTCACTGTTCAAAAATAATATTTTTTAATGTTTTAATTTGAAAATTCATCCACTTAAAGGTATAAAGTGGGCATCGGTGGACGTGCCCCCCCAAAGTATCTTTGACTGATGAGTGATGACTTCATTGAAAATTATTATTATTATTATTATTATTTTCTCTTTTTTATTAAATTGAATTATGAGCGTTAAAAAAATCGCCGTAAAATCTATTCCGCGGCGAGGATTTCAGAAGAGCTTGGCTCTCAGAAGCAGCCACGGTAATGCTGGCGGAATTATCGGCCGTGGATTTTTTTTCTTGATTATGGTTTAGGTTTTTTGCCTTGTTATCATTTGAAACCTCTACCTTATTTATTTAGGTTGGATCGAGACAACCACGTGTTTACGTCGCCCCCGATGTGCAAAAAATCAGGGTTTTTTTGAAATATCAAAAAATGGCGCATGAGACCATCAAGAATAATTTGGATTCGACAATAAAAATAAGTGCAAGAATAATTGAATCATGCATCAATTATAATAGCAAAGTGCAGAAAAAAGTCATTTGTTTTAAAAAGTAAAATTATGATATTAATAATTGCTAGCGCCTATTATATCTATGTAAAAAGCAAGGGGGAGTTATATAATTTTCTTGCATTACTTTAGGTACAATTTTGTTCTTGAAAAAAGAAAATTGAGGAAAATGGAGAGTGTTGTCATATCTATCTAGGGTTTGTCCAATAATATCACATGCCTGACAAACCTTCTCAAGGACTGAAAATAGTAAGAATTTTAAGTGGTGTGACTTATCTGAAGTCCCACGATTTCTCCACTCATGCACGTCAAGGGTCATTTCAGACCCATAATTTAATGACAAGATATAAATTAAATAATATTATCTTAAAGTCCTAAAAAAAAGGTGAGAAAAAAAAAAAGATGTCTTGAATTCAATGAATTCACAACTGCTCTCGCCCAAATTTGTACGGGGGAACAAAAATTTGCAGTTCCCACCCCAACCCCCATTGTTTTCCTGTAATTAATAAATGGCCACATCACTTTGGAATTTGCAAAGTCAACAACCCTAGATGTAATTTTCTCTAATTTTTTTCAATGAAGAAAGGACACATGCTTGTGCATGAAATGAATGGTGTTGATTTTTTGGCCTCCCTTGATTGTGTCTAATGAGTTTACTTGCCAAGGAGTAGATGCCAAGGATAGCTCAATATTTACGATTCATCTCATTATAATTGATTACTGTGGAATACTCACACATTTGATGAGAAAATATTTGAAAATCACAATATTGATGGTGTATATTCCCAGCAGAATCGGTGCATTAAAAATTTGCAATATTTTCTTATTTAAATGCCTTCACAATTGTGGTTTCTTTTGAAATTCACTATACTTAAACTTCCCAATGGATCTTATCCCAAATTTATACGGATAATTTTTAAAAATTTATTGAAAAAATTGGAATCAATGATGCATTGTATATTGAGCATAAAACAGCACATAATGCATGAGAGATACATCTTATGTTCGTTGAATTATAACACAAGACTTATCTCAAAAGACGAACCGGTTTGGCTTCATCTGATTCAAATTTGGATTTAATTAGTCTTTGAATTTATTATTTTCATATCCCTATCATCGCAAAAAATAAAAAAATGAAGGCTATAAAGTAATTTTGGGAGGAATGATTTGCAAGATTCGAGGTTAATAATTATATAATTTCTATGGTCTACACTGTTGGAGAGTATCTAGATGATTAGTAGATTCTACGCTATAGCTCTTATGGGGGAACAATGGAGACGTTGCCAAAAGGATTCGATTCATCCATGGCCTAGATAGTCATAGATAGTCTTGCATGACCTAGGAGGACCACACTATGATGTCTCACTAGTATTGAAAATAACAAATAATGGATTGCGTATTTAATGAATTTGATTCAAGGTGCAACCACATTATATTAATGTCAATATAAGGACCAATGGCCATATTGATAAAAAAAATTTGGTAAATGACACAAATGATTCCTATCCTGAAATTTAATTTGTTCGGCATAACCCTTCAACTTTAGCTTAATATGAATTTTTTTCATATTTAATTTATTTGATATGATCCATAAATTTTTAGTATCCGTTCAATTTAATTCTTAAACTTTAATCCCCAAACTTAAATAATGAACATGCGTCAAAATGTTTATGGACCTTATTACATATTAGATCAAAAATTAAGGACCGTTTATGTTATTATTTAAATATTAAAAAAAAAAAGTCATTGGCGATCAAAATCTATACTCAAATAAAGAGTGCTAGATCCAGAGGCAAACTCTACTGGCAAGTATAGAAGCAACCGAACAACTACCAATCATGCCAATCCGGACTTTCCATTCACAGATTTTGTGTCTGCCGTGTTGTCAAATCACCAGACCAAAATAGTCTAATCTCCCATGTGGAAATCGATTGAATGGATGCATTCAAAGCCTGCCATATATAGAAGACTTGTCTGACTTATTATTAGCCAGATCGATTGAAGGTTCGTCGTCTCCACGTGATGTCGGTGGGATCTTACCCGATAGATACAAGGAAATAACAGATACTGTTCAAGCTTAGGAAGACCAAACAGCGAGCCGAACTTTGTCGGTCGATGAGTGCCTGAACTAAAAATGTACGGTTATAGATAAAAAAAGAAAAGTTAGTAAAATTTATGGCATTAAAGATAGGTTATATCTCATATAAAACTTCGAAATGCTATCAATTTCTTAAATAAATATTTGAAATGAACATCATCTCAAATAAGAATTTAAAATACAATCATTTTTCAAATGAAAATTTGAAATGAATATTATTTTAAATAAAGGTGTGAAGTAGTTATGTTAAAAACTTCACTGGCTTATCAAAAAAAATTTCATCATCATTTCTTATTTTCTTTTGGTTTTCATTTTTTCCATAAAAAAAGATAAACTATAAAAAGAAAAAAAAGACTAAAACCTAAAAAAACACAAATTAAAAATAAAAAACCTAAGTGGGTTGCGACTATCCCCAACAAGAGTTGCCACCCTCTTTGTTTTGGTGAGGGTCTACTAGCCCTCATCTTTGGTCAGTGAGGTTGCTGGCAACTCGGTAAGGGCCTCACTGCTGGCAATGGGTAGTGGCCACAAGTGAGGGAGGGCTAGCCCTCTCACCTGAATTTTTCTTATTCTTTTTTTTTAGCTTTAGCTCTTTTTTTCTTTTTAGTTTTCATTTGTTAATGGAAAATAAATGTAAAAAGGAAATGAAAGAAAATAAGAAAAAGCAAATGACAAAAATGTTCTTGATCAAGCAATGAAGTTAGGTTATTATTTAAGTTTGTCATGGTCATTTTATATTTTTATTTGAAATAAGATTCATTTCGTACATTTATTTAAAATAAAGGTTGATATTATATTTATATTTGAGAAATTGAAGGGATTTTAAGAGTTTTTGTTTAAAATTTTCTCTCTTAAAAGTTTGTATGATTCGAGTCCACGTGTCCTGGAACCGAAACGAGGAAAAGCTTCGTGGGTTCGTTCGTGATAATAAAAGCAAAGATCCAACATCGCCGTAAGTGCGATTTCGATAAGATTGATCGACATGATTATGCTGCTCTCTCGCAAACCCCCCTCCTAATTTCCTGACTTTTTCTCCATCACCTATTTATGTCGATTTGATTGATTGGTAACGACATATTTACCTCCCAAAAAAACACAAAATAAAAATCATAATTTCTACGAAAAGGGTAAGAGAAATAAAAAAATAAAAAAATCCAACTTTTCATCATCCCCCCCTAAATCCCTCCGGGGGGTCGAGGTTTTAATCATTTCAATCATTTTCCTTGTCTCATACCAAGACTTTTTTTTAAAGATAAAAATAAAATAATATTCATTTCGAGAAATACCGAAATCTCGAAGGCGGGGGAGGGGTTTCCTCGAAGAGATGGATCGGCGATTCATCGCGCGCGAGCGACCCAATGAGATCTCGACACGTCATCGTTGACCGGGTCGGTAGCGGTCAAAGGTGATGACGTGGAGGGTTTAGGGTGGGAAGTACTTGCACTTTTTTGAGTCCGATTTTTGGAGGAACATCCTTCATCATCGATTCGGAAAGATGGAGGAAAAGACGGGATGGGATGTTGGTCCCCCCGACGTATGAATAGAGTACCAAAGCCCCGTTGGCTATCTAAGACCGTTGACCGCTGTGGTTTGAATTTTTGACCATAAAGAAATTTCTCGAAAAATTTCCCAATTTTACTTTTTAGTTTGGAAAATTCCGGTCGATAACATTTTGAAAAAAACATATTTTTCTAAAGGGAAAATGAAACCCCACTCAAGATTGGACTTTTGAGTCAAGGGGTAACGATACAAATGTTTCGTATATGATCTATGGAATTTTTTATTCATTTGAAGTAGTCTCTGAATTTTTAACTTGTATTCAGCGTAGCCCCCGAATTATATGGAGATGTTTGGTGTTGTTCCTAAACTTTAATAAGCGAAAAGACAACATTGTACATCTTCATAAAGTTTAAAAAATAACCACATTGAATAAATTTAAATTTCAAAGATGACATTACAATTAATGGGTCGAGAAATGCAATCTCGTCCACTAGATGTAATCTCGATCCAAGTTGTAATTCAAGAGCCTTAAGTATAAGAAAATGTGCTCTCTATAATCATTCAACATTTTAGTAATTTAAGTTTCATTATCTCCTCTAGAGTTTTTTTTCTTATTTTTTCTCTTTACGATCTGGGCGAACTTGAGTGAGCGATCAATTAAGGAAAAGCTTGGCTTATGCACTCTAAAAATTCCAAAAGATCCAAAAAAAGAACATATTTTTCTCTCTTTACGATCCAGATGAACTTGAATGAGCGATCGATTCAAGAAAATCTTGGTTTAGTCACTTCAACAATTCCAAAAAATCCAAGGGAGTATAAATCGTTGCACAATCTCGATCACAAACGATCATGCCATGACACTTTCATAAATATGTTAATTTCACAATACGTGAAAAATAATTATATTTAGCTGTGGTCATAGATGATTATTTATTAAGCAAAAAAGAAATATCAATTAAATTCTGCTAAATTAAATTCTCGATATCGATAAATCAATAAAAATAATGAATTTTTAAATTAATAGATTATATTTAGGCTTTGATATAAAAATTTGGCAGATCATTTATCTTATAAATTTTTTAAAAAAAGAATAAGAGATGGACCCCACAAATTTAATTTAATATTGGAATTTTTTTGTATTTGTGTATGATATACTTATATTTTCTATACAAAGTGGGACGAGACTCTGGTGAAAGTGCAGAGGTTGCTGACCAATGAGCTATAAATTCTTCTCTCTGTTCCACCGTGGAGAGAGAAATTGTTCATTTTCTGTGTTGTAGAGAGAGGAAGACAGAGAGGGCGGGGAAGGGAGGGAGGGAGGCCGGCTATGGAGTACGAGAGGATAGAGAAGGTTCAGGTACGCCTCTGTTCCTTCAAGTTGGGTGCGAAATTCAATCACCCTTTTGCCAGTCGACTTGAACTCTGCTGGTTTGCTAATGCATTCCTCAAGCGGAGCTCGTTCGCTGGACGACGATGCCTTCTTTCTCATCTTCCAATTGTAGCCATATTTCTTTCTCCTCTTTCTTCTTCCCCTGTTCTTTTTCTGTGTTCACGCGGTGCTGAAGGAATGAATTGTGGAGAAGACGAAACTCGCTTCTGAGCTGAAGAATTGGTCGCGTGGACGTGTTTGTTTGTTTGACTGGTCTCTGCTCGTAATAATTCAGCGAGTTATTTGCTGTTTGATTGAAGTTGGAAGTGCTTGGATTTGCTGTCGTGTTTGCAGTGGTTGTTGATTGAACGATGGTGTTTGTGCGATCTTTCTTATTTCAAGATTTTATCTTCTGGTGATTTCGTTTGAGTGTTTGACGATGGTCTTTTGGGTTTGATTCTTGAAAGTGCAGACTGGTATAATCTCTCCGAGCAAATTGCGGATGAAGCTGATGGGTCCTCACCATCATAGGAAAAAGGATGGGTCCAACAGCAACTCTTCAAGAACATCTCCATCCAAGCTCGAGGACTCCGAGTTCGCGAAGAACAGATTGTTGGCCTCCGATGGTGCAGAATTCGACGAGGAAGGTGCGTGACTCTCACCTTGTCCACTTCTTGTTTAGATAGGTTGAGTTGGGGTTGTCTTAAAAGCTTTTCTTAAACAGAGTTTTCCAGGCAATTCTCAGGGAAAACTGCTCTTGAAAACCACCGTATTTTCTGAAAATATTGATGGAAGTGCTTTGGTTTGTCTGAGTTCTTCTTGAAATGCTGAGATTTTCTGAACAAGCGCTGTCGATTTTGTGAGTACCCGGTTTAGATTGAGATGAAGATATTAGACAAACAGTTCTTCATTCTCTTGCAAATGCTTTTCCTCGGAACTAGTAGAATCGGTTCCAAAATAATTTGCATTTCGTTCTTGGGAAGGAGAATCGTGCTTTTGTTCTTAAAATCAGCACTTGCACTGATTTGAAGCTATACTTTAGTTGCAGTTGCAGCTACCAGTGCAGAAATCACGTTAGTTAAAGTACCTGTTCAGTCCACCGTTTCGGAACCAAGCCACTATAATCAGGCCTCACTCAATTCCAGAGTGATGGTCGTGAGAGAAAATGAGAATGTAGGCCGTGCTCGCTTTGAACAATTCGCCAAGGGAGATGGCAGCAATTCTAGTGCAGTTTATCCTGTGAGAATATTAGAGGACGAAAATCTTGATTACGATAGCAATGCTAGCTCATCCAGTTTCGAGTTTCACAAAGGGGAGAAGTCAGTTCACCACCACATCAACAGGTCGCTCTCCAGGACGATGCCGTCAAAGTGGAATGATGCTGAGAAATGGATAATGAACAGGCAAAGCGGCCAAGCTAACTATTGGAAGAAGTCCGTTCTGCAAAACCAAACAAATCGCCTGCCAGCGATGACCACAATCAGAGTTGCTCCTGAGCATGCAGGGTGTGAGAATAAGTTACCGTTTGCTAGGGGATCTGATACCAAGAGAGTCGATTTTTGCCACCCTACTCATCAAATGGGACTTGATAAGTTCTCTTTTGGCCCTCCCGAGGGAATGGCGACTTCAGGTCAATCTAATGGTGCAAATTTGCGGGTTGATGCAAATTCTCAAACTAAGGATTTGAAGGAAGTTGTTCATGCAGATTCCTCTTGCATAAAAAGCTCGACAGCAGAATCAACAGGTACGAAACTGTTTCTTGCTTTGCAGATGTAGAGTGCCCCTCATCTTTTTGATAAAATTATAATTGAGCAGTTTTAGTAAGTTTATCAATCTCCACTGGAACTTTCCACGTGATTCTTTTGCCTAATGATTGTCATCTCCACTCTTACCGAGCTAATCATGCATTTATCAGCTCATTGATTCATATGATCACTAACTGGGGCGACTGGATGGATGCGTACGGCAATTGTTTTGCAAGGAGCCACAGGCAATTTAGATGCTTCTATGGCGTCATTAACACAGCAACAGATGGAGTAATTACATATTGTAAGCTTAGGAGTGTTTAAGAAATAAAGTTAAGAAGGAAAAATCAATTTAAAGTACCGAGCATGATGCAGTAGTCGTAGTGCACAATTTTTTTTGATTTTCTGTAGGCCTATTAGTAATCCTCAGAAAGTGGGACTGTTGCTCATGATTGCCTTAAAAAGTTCAGTTCGTCTTGTCTTTTTGATAATTTCCTTACTCTAGCCTCTGATGTTTAAATTAATCGATAAAGCAGGCATTCTTGCAGTGAGAGAAGTTTCCATGAGAGATATGGGAACAGAGATGACTCCTGCCACTAGTCAAGAGCCTTCAAGGACAGCAACTCCTGTGGGTTCAGCTACCCCACTTCGTAGCCCAACTTCGTCAGTGCCATCAACTCCTCGAAGAGGAGCACCAGCTCCCACACCTGCGGGGCATATCACTGATGAAGAATCTCAGCATCCAATAGAATTGTGTAAAAAGGAGTTGTCCGAGGAAGAACTGAAGCTGAAGACCAGGAGAGAAATAGTAGCCCTCGGTGTCCAACTGGGTAAAATGAATATTGCTGCTTGGGCAAGTAAAGAAGAATCCGAGAAGAACAAGTCTTCCTTGGAAAAAGCTACTTTGGATGAACTTGAACGGATTGAATTTGAAAAGCGTGCAGCTGCTTGGGAGGATGCTGAGAAAGCTAAACATACGGCAAGGTTCTTGTTAAAATTTGCTCCCCTTCTGACTGGATTTCATACAACTTATTTTATTCTCTCTTGAAAAATGTAAAATGCAAAGGTATGTTTCTATATTAGGAAAATCTTTTAGCCTGACTATAATGACCCACTTTCTCAGATACAAGCGTGAAGAGATCAAACTCCAAGCATGGGAAAGTCAGCAGAAAGCAAAATTGGAAGCAGAAATGCGGAGAATAGAGGTACTTAAAATCATCATCCCTAAAGATGCTAGCCATTGAGAATAGAACGGTTATTTAAGAAGCCCAAAATCTATTTACTTGAACGGGGTGAAGATGGAGTTTGTTTGCTAGTATCTCATTTAGTTTCTTAGGCCTAGTGGTAGCACTTTCCTCTCATCCTCTTCGAGTATCAATAGCCGGTGTAGGGAGATATTGTGACATTTTAAGTCAATATCGAAAACCGAGAACAGGTCAACTAGGTTTCTTTATATTTTTAGCACTTCTCTTCATTGTGGAGCGACTCTTCTTCAGGCTCAAGTTGAACAAATGAGAGCCCATGCTCAAGCGAAGATGGTGAAGAAGATTGCGATGGCGAGGCAAAGATCAGAAGAGAAACGGGCTGCAGCCGAGGCTAGAAGGAATCGGGAGGCAGAGAGGACCACCGCACAGGCAGAATTCATTCGTCAAACTGGACAAATGCCGTCGTCTCCTTACATCTGCTGCGGTGGTTGGTTGTGATAAGGACCTCAGAGGATGAGATAGAGGGAGTGGCCCAAAAGAGTGTTGTGGCATATGTATACTTTGAATGTGTACCTTGTATCAAGTTGCGTGTTTTTCAGGCTTAGATGCAGAGACTGTGTTCTTGAATTCTCTCATGACATGTCCGTGGCGATGATGTTGATGGTTTGGGAGTATATGAAGGAACATAGGTTGCTTCAATTGCTGTGGCATTTGAACTCTTAACAGTGCTTTTGACAGCAACTTTAGATAGTGGCTTCATGGCAGGAAGCTCTCATTTCTTGGCCAATGAGTTCTGATGCTGAAGGTTTCGGTTTATATTTCTGTATTGCTAGTGCTTCAAACCTGGCTTTGTGCGGAAAATGTTTTTGACTGAAGGGATGAGAATTATGATTGTCTTTGTTTAGATTTAGAAAAATAGTTTATGTTATTTCATGGCATCAAAATTTTTTGACTGATACAACTGATTAGAACATGGTTGTACTGACTTAGATAAGAGATTTTTTTCTCAATTTCTTTGCAAGTCTTTCTATAAAAGACGCTCTCAATCTTATTTTACCTATTGAGAGCACTTTGTGCCATGTAAGCGTCTATGTGGCCTCTTCCAAATTTTCAATTTTTAATACCTTTATCGATCAGGAGAAAATTTAAGAACTTGCCTTTCCAAATAGCATGAAAAAGTTTTTTAGGAAAAGATTGAAAATAGGTATGATAAAATAGAGTTTTCTCATTAATTATTGAGTATCTAATCTAAAAACGTGTCATGCTACAACATTATCGAACAATCTATTTAACAATACAATACTTAAAATGATTAGGCATTTTTATGTTCTAAATTACATATAGTTATATAAAATTCTAAAAGTCATTTGAAAGGAGGCAACTACAGTTACAAGTTGCGGTAATCAGTATAATAATGTTATGTACGTTTATGGTATATAGTTATATTAATATAACTACATAACATTTATATTTATACCTAATCAAGTAGTAACAAGTTAATTCATGTAATTATACCATCTAATTATATATATATTAGAATAAAGTTTCATGGTTCGAAATATCATATCATAAAAATTAATATTATATAATATAACAAAAAAATAATCAATTATCAATGTAGTTTGATATTATTTTAAATAATCGAATGATATCGATTTTTAAAAGGGCAGTTGTCTTTAGTAAAATGGTGGAAGTCATTATCATGTTTTTGTTGTAAGACATGTAAAAATTTGGTGACATCTTACGAATAATATTTGAAAAAGATGACAGATCATATAATTACGAATAATATTTGAATAAGTACTGCAATACTTGTGTTGTAGAAAGGTTTATGATACCTTATGTTTTGTAATTTTACATATTAATTGTAGAACTTTTCATAATATGATTGGCATCGTTATTAATTACTCGATTGAACATTATGTATGGTAACTTTCATATTAGATGGAATTGGTTCTAAATCAATCATGTCACTTTTTTTTTTGGTCAAGAATGTCATGTCACTTGCGTGAGTCATTTTTAGGCAAATTTTTTATTCCTTTCACTTTAAAAGGAATTATAATGAAGTTTTAAGGACAATTTTCCCTTTTTTGATAAATCAATGATTTCTCAATGCCATCAGGCCCCTCTTCACGGAAATAAGTTTATCAAGGATGAGATTATAGGAAAAGCTCAATTAGATAATTATTTACGAAATAAGAAATATTTTCATATATGGAAACAACGTTTAACTGGGCATGCAAAAAAACTAAAATTATCATTATTTTTAATATTGTTCCATAAGCATGAATATAGTTCTACGCACTCAATGTTATTTCAGATTATTAGACGGAATTGGTTCTAAATCAATCATGTCACTTTTTTTTTTTGGTCAAGAATGTCATGTCACTAGCGTGAGTCATTTTTAGGTCTCAATGCCATCAGGTATGTTTTTTCTCTTTTATATGATTGGAATAAGATATCATATATAATTTACATAAAATATGAGCAAAACAAAGATTCTAGCATAGCTGTCATGTCATTTCAAACTGATTTAGATATTAATTGGTAAGAATAAATACTTCACTTGATCATAGCCAAAGGCCGAGAAAAGTATAGAACACAATTTTAGATATATTACCACTCAGCACTAACTCGTCAAGAACTGTTTCTGGAAAAACGATTTTATGTAGGAGTCCATTTATTTTTAAAAATGTTTTTCGACTTTTTCATGTGTAGATGGCAGAAAACTAATTAATTTATGCCGAAAACGTTTTCTATGGATCGAAACAACAAACATAGATAGTTGGAAACGACATCACCCTCTGATAAAAACGGAAGCATTGCTATTAAATTACCAAATAAATGAAAATTAATCATTTTCCTCGAATTTTCCAGTGATTCGTCCCAATCGACCTCTCATCTCACTAGCTACACAAATCTTCGTCAAATCGCCGGTGGCGACGTTTGGGAGTGAGGTGGTGAGATTCGGGTGGAAGAGAATGTGGAGAAAGGGGACTAGCCGGTCGAATTCCACCGGCGTCGTGAACCGGATGAAAGGTGTCAACAGGTTTCGCGACATCTTCATCAAAAATCATAGTGCCGGTGCAATAGATGTGCCCGAATTGGCATTAGAAGCGGGAATCGAGGCTCAGTTTGTGTCAATTTTCCCTTTTGATTTTGACCCATCAAATTAAACGTTCACGGACAATGCCACCACTATATATTTCACGCGAAATACGACGGTAACACACATGTCATCTCATTTGGTGAAAATATTTTGTTATACATATATATGTCGCCTTAATTGTTTAACTTGGACTTCCTAATTTAAATCGTTGACCAGAACACCTAACGAGAAGCAATACCAACTAATGAAAAAATTTAACCATGATGCTCCGATTAATAATCATTATTAGAAGAAAACCATATTGTAAGGCAAGGCATGTGTGGGTGGATGGACACGCAGGAAGCTCGTTACCCATATCACTCAATGCAAAACGATCACATGGTTATTTCACAATATATCTACTGGGGAAAAAGTTGGGGCTATGAATAATATTCCCATACGTTCATGGAAGTGATTGATACCAACTTAATTTGGAAAAAATGATAAAGAAGCAAGGAAGAAGATGCATGTGCTATAATGACCTAGCATGATGGACCGCATTTTCTCAATGCCTGAATCGAGCACATTTTTCTTGAAATTGAACATCGCAATAGAGGTACTGCCAAAATATCTTATCAAGAATCTCTAAGTGCATCACATTCGACACTTGAAAGCTAAATAACAGAGAAGAGGCACCTCGAAGAAGCTTTAACGAGCACATCACCTTTGTTAGAAAGGTCAACCCGAACACTCGAATTCATAGTGTGACGTGGGATGCTTTAACACCCCGTGTCAAGTGGGGCACTTGGAAATTGATAAATGGGGGTCTACACATGCGAAATGAACCAAGATAAAAACTGATTATGATACCATGTAAAATGATGTAAACAAGCAATATGGAATATTTTAACATAATAGTAATGCTTCAATTTATCAAGACAATATGATGATGGAATCCCAAACTAACCCCAATTCTAAATCTTTAGTATGGTCTCCAAATTTTGTAATGCTTGCTTTTTGCGGTGGTTTATGGGTGCATAGTGAAATTCCTCATCGTCATCATTGTCTCATCTCAACTTGACCAAAAGCGCATCTCAGTTTGATAATTTGTGGTAGTAATGTCGCATGCGTGCTTTTCTCCATTATTCTTTGGAGTCACCTAAGATTACATAGTCACTCATTTTCATTGGCACATGTAAAACAAGATAAAACAGACATATCGATCTCTCTCTCTCTCTCTCTCTCTCTCGTGTGCAGATCATGGGGTCACTTAGAAGCATGATTCTCGTTTATTTGAGAAAAAGAGGAAACTCTCTTTCCACCAACAAAAGAATTGCAAAAGAGAAAAGGAAGAAAAATGCTTCTTATTGGGGCCTATAATTGATGATAGTGCCCTACCTTGTCACCATTCCACACACCACCCCAAAAGAAAAGAGGTCCTTATCAAATGACCAAACCCCACCACATGCTCATAAAACTCCAAAACCCACTCCAATTATCATTTCCACCTCTCAACTTAACTAGTGTCCAGCCCAACCCCCGAGGAAAGAGAGCTCAACTTGAAATTTTTCCTTTTCTTTCAAAAAGTTACCAAGGATAAAAACATCCATTAAATTTCTTAACTTCTCAAACCCTAAGACCGTTGCGTTGGTTAGCTTTGATCTTGAAGAAAGACTTAAAAAAAAGTACTCTGTTATCTAATGACCCAGTGACACGGGCACTCTCATACTTTCAACTCAAGAATTGACGGTCGTGGGTTAGATTTTTATCATAAGAAACTTAGATCACTTGTGCTAGTTCCCTTTCAAGTAGCCGGTTAATTATGACTATGACCGTAGGTTATAAAAAAGAAGAAGAGAGATGCATATTAAGCACCATTATAAATGGAAAATTTTCATGTCTTCATCATGGTTAAATCAAGTTAGAAGAAGCAATGCAGAGGGCATCAGAAGTGCCTTAATATAGCCATTCTTTACAAAAAGCAATCTAAACAAGTCCATGTCCTCTATAATTAGCAGAAGATATGATCATAATTCAAACCTAATAAGGAGAATCCAGACAACAATCTCCAAAAGCCTTAATTTGATTGGACTTGTTCTCCAGGGCAAGAAAGGTCTTGCGTTTTTCTTTAGCTGACTAAGGTTGTGGCAGTGAAAGTAAATAATAGAACATAATAAAAAAACTAGAAAAAAGAAAGAGGCACAATGAAATTAGGAGGGCCACACTTTTCTCACTTGTCATATCCACTGACACTTCATTGGGTCCATATACATGGAAAAACACATTGTGGGGGTTAATCAGATACAGCACATGAAACCCACACAAGCTGAATAATCATATAAAGAAAAATCTAGCCAACATAAAATCACAGCCAATTAACAAAGCTGTATCTGCATAATTCCACAGTGCTAAAGAAAAAGGTCTATTTTACCTGTAATAGTGACCTCATCGGGCACAGGCTAAAGGCATTTTTTTTTTCAGAAACCATGGTTCTTGAACTTCTTTCTGAGACACGAGCATGACAACGACCTCAGAATTCTACCCACAAGAGTGCAAAGAATGCACTCAACCGGACCAAAATTTTAAGCTAGACCCTAAAATGGATAAGACAATCATTTTAGGTCGCGCATCGGGATAAAGTTTGGCACCGAGATATGAACTATTGCTGTAAAACTTTGATCTAATTTCCCAACTCACCCGGACGTCATTCAAGGACATGATTTCTGACGGGTGTAACAGTCATGTCATTTCCTTTTCATAGTACTAAAGACCATGTCGAGAAATTGTTACCAAGACTCACTCTGCTCAACACAAATAATCAAAATTCAGAGTGGAAGAACAGATGGAAGCTCCAATTGCACATTCTTGAAATGATAGATGATAGAATCATTTTACCTCAGTAGTCACTTTGAGAAAGAGACTTACGATCCGTCCATGCCATACCCAGAGACAGAAAGGTAAGCCAGATATAGAGAAATTCCGTGGTCTCCATTTCCTTCGACCACAAGATAATGTCAAACGAGCACTACAGATACTTCTACTACACCGAAAGACTGTCGACGAATAAGCAGCAGAATGTCTATATACCCAGCATAACTCATGTAGTGATCACTAATTTCCTAGCAGCAATATGGCGTATATCACAATTCAGAAACATGGGAGAGAAGCAAATATCATTACAGTGCTAAATTATGCAAAAGTGTCGCAATCTAATGTAAGAGCTAAGCAAGTTGTTTTTCCAACCACAGATGGCTTGGATAAGACTGAATATTACAGCAGGAAATTGCATCTTAACTGGTCATAAAGTTCCATAATCAAGAGATCCCACAGATGGTATTCCAGAGCTCATGGTTCTAGAATCCTGTCGATTAGTGAATTCATCACAACTGCCATTCCTTTGAACAGGGATGGAATTCAGAAGCTCCAGACCTTGTTTGCCCATTTGCTGGACTTCTTGAGGTGAGAGTATCTTGATGCACCACACACTGTTCACAAACTCCCTGCAGCAAGAAACGATTCAATTATAAGTTTAAGATACAAGCCTTGTGTAGCATAAAATTGACAAGAGCCCAAAAATTGGAATTCGCCTAACAATAAGTCCATTGGATAATCATTTACGGAATAACTTCAAGACCAGTTGCAGTAATGTCGTAAGATTATCTTGATAGCTACGAGAGGTAAATCAGCATTCAAGACCCTTAAGGTGCTAGAGATACTGATATACATTACAAGCACTTGGATATTTCACATGATCCTCCATCTAAAGAAGACAACATGTAAACAAAGAAAGTGCATAAACCTACCCACACAATTCATGCTAGAGCACCACAAAGAATCAGGCAGAACATAGGGATAATTAAATAAAACTTGAAGTTCATTGTAAGGAAAAAATGAAACTTTGAATCCGTTAAGAATAGAGAGAACTCACGGCCAAGGGCCATCACCAAGGAGAAGAATATCATTCTCCCTATCTACGAATACAAGCTGCCAGCCTGATCTCACAGGGTCCTCCAACTGGCCTTCAAGGCTAAACATGCGAGCAAGCTCGCTCCGCAGCTCATTGTAGCTGCTGAATTTTGTGATGTCTAGTGACCTGCCGAAGGACCCTGACTTGTAAACCTGTAGTAGACCAAACTCCGTATTCAAAATCAGCAAGTCATCATAACAAAATACAGAACCATAACAAATGCAAAGATTAGTACATAAATGCATTTTCATGATGAATGTTTTAGAAGATAGGCTGCAGGAGGTCAGTTACCTTAACAAAGGTTCTGGTCGGTGCATTTACTTGATTCAGATTTTCTGGTGACTGCAGAAGTCCTGAATCATCAATGCTGCCGGGAGGGGCCACCGATGGATTAGGTGCAAAGTCTGCACCGCTGTTGCTGATATAGTTAGAAGGGAAGGGCATGGACGTCGAGTCACTTTCGCTGCCAACAGCCCTTAGGCTCGAGATCCCATTTTGCATCAGAAGAGATGAGGGTTCTAAATTAACTCCGAATAAAAGATGGCTCTGCACATCAGTGACTTCTTGGTCCAAACATTCTCTGCCAGGAAAAGGTGGCAATGAGACGGAACTTGGAGAAAGATTATTCTGGGGCGGACCCAGCTGATCCAACTGAGGCAAAACGCGTTGGGAGGGCCCTGAAGGAACAAGAGATTCGATTGCAGCTCGCTTTGACGGCCACGAAGAAGGGGACACCGAGGAATTAGTCCTGGGCAAGTTGAGTTGATGGGTTGACCCATCTTGAGTAAAAGAGCCCAGGAGGGTCTGCAGGGGAGAGACGACGGGGCTAGTGACAGGATTGCCAGTTGAATCAGAAAAGCTCAGTTGCTGGCAAAGGGAAGGCATGGTTTGCAATGGAGTGTGAGACTGAGAAGCAGAAGTGAATTGAGATGGGGAAGAAGCACTTGGAATCTGCTCCTGGTTGACTAGCTGCTGCCGCAGCTGCTCTTGCTGTGGCTGCTGTTGATTAGTAAATGAATTTTGATGCTGCAGCTGTCGCTGAAGAAGGTGAGACTGCACTTGGTCTTGAGAAACTGAATGATGCAGGCTCTCTCGACTCCCTTGGAGAAGAGATTGCTGAGGCTGAGTTGAAGTCAACATTTGGGATGGCATCAAAGAAGCAGAAGCGCTTGTTATGTTCTGCATATGCTGAACAGGCATAAGGGATGTGGCGGCTAGCTTGGAGGGATCCACGGTTCTCATTTCCTGTAGAGCTGCGGCAGCCATAGCTTGGTACATGTCTGTTTGCAATCCAAGCATGGAGATATCCAGCCTCGGTTGCATCCATGGTGTCAACCCCATTCCATGGAAATTTAGAGATTGAATTCCTCGGTCTCCATCTCTAAGCCACAATGATGGAGAAGCCATTCCCATATCATCATCCCTGAGGCCTTGGATCAACAGAAGAAACCAATCAGAACACCAGCAGAAGAAAGGGAAGGCTATATGGATTTTCTTGTGATTATAGTAATGTTAATCATGCAAGTATATCCAAAACCTACACAATCCCTATTGGAATAACTTAACTTACTAATCATAAAATAGTTCCATGATCTTGATAATCCATTTAACATCTGGCAAATATTTCAACCAAAAAAATAAAAAGTCTGACAAACATGAAAGTGTCAAGCCAAGATAAAAAACCATTTTTGAATAGATGACCTTTATATAAATCCCTTATGAGGCCTTTCTGTAGTATCTCTGTGAAAGATGAAACATCATTTGTGGTAAACATACTGTGAAAAGGAGAAACATGAAGTTGATCCGACATTCAGAGCCACACCTTAGAGTGGCAAATCATTGTAGGGGAAAGCCAATTTGTATCGCAAAGGCTCAACGTTGATGCAGGGTTAAAACATACCATAAGAGGGTAGGCCAGGTGGCCAAGGGCGTTTAAGCCTTAGGGGAAAGGGAGATGGGTACATTGGGAATGTTGTGAGTGGTTCAATCTCCCAAAGAGACACTCTTGGCTGTCTCTCCCCGGCCGTGGACTCATCCCATCCGACCTGCATGCATTCGTCAATTGCCATAAAGTCAAACAAATGGGTCCAAAAACCTACTAAACTACATATCCAACAAACTGGTGGAAGCATACCTTCACAGAACGCCAATGCGAATTTGGCCATCGAACAGGATCCAAGTCACATATGCCTGTAATAGTTCCCATATAGCTGTACATCCAAAATACTTTTTCATTCAGTGTACATTAGACTCCTCCAAAGGCATTTCTTGGCCACAATAGCGTAGGGTAGAACTACAGCAAAACTGTATAACTAATGCAAGTTGAAACTGTTTTGAAGAAGAAATCAAGGGAAAACAATAACATGAAGGAAACTCAATGGTCCTTTCTCCCCTCTTGAACATCACATACTATGACTAAAATGTGAGAATATTTAAATATTAAACCGCCTTCATCTAAGGGCTTAAGCTTCTAGAATAATTGACAGTGATCCCACAAAATTTAACATGATATCAAAACAGGAGGTCTTGAGTCCAAATCTTTCTAAACCCCCAATTTGCCTCCCCAATTAAATATTTCCAAGCTTAGACCTAGGCAAAAAAGAGAGAAGCTAAGCGTGTGAAGGGGAGTGAGAATATTTAAATATTAAACCACGCTTTCATTTGGTAGCTTAAGCTTTTAAAACACTTGGCAACGGTCCCGCCAAATCTCACAAAATGTTCTTTGACATGAAGCCATTATTACGAGGGGGAAAAAAATCCAATGGTACACAAATGAGAAGTATTCTAAGCCAAACAAACAGTCTAAACTTACAGCAAATGGATCAAAGCCGAAAAGCCTGAAACTTACCGCCTGACACTAGATTCTTCTGTTTCGAAAAGCATCCTAAAGCGCATGCCAACAGAAACACGTGTATGATAAACTGCTTTGATGTATTTGGCCAGGGATATGACAAACTCAGATGGGCAAGCCCTGTGGCAAAATATCATGAGATTGAAGGATATAAGAATGTCACACCTTCCTCAAAAGACCAAGTTGTACTTGTACCTTGGGTTATAAAATATGGTGAAGCGGCTATTTGTTGCAGCTGCGTGGGCTGCAGCTGCAAGAAGACCCAAGTGCATGCTGTCACATGACAAAACTGATGATGGCATCACAGTTTGAGGTCGATTAGCACGTCTAACCCCAAGAAGTAATTGGTTCTTCTCGTTCCTAATGAAAAAAATCAGACCGTGGTATTAGAGCCAACTCTAAGTAATCACCAGAAAAATCCATATTCTCATTGCAAAGGTATCAACACAATTGAGTATGAGGAACAAGAACATAGTGCACCCACACCCACAGTGCTACGACTCATTCAGAGAGCATCAACAGAGAAGAGGCAAATGACATGCCAGTTGATGGCTCTGTTCAACAATAGATTTTCTGTTTCTATAATTCCGACAGTGTTCGGGATAGGGAATTGCCTAAAAGTACAGTCTCAGCATGCAGAGAACTCTCGAGATGGAATGTTAGATAATGTAGTAGTTAAAAGAAAATCATGGTAATGAGGCAAACTACAACCTACACTACTTACCATATAAAGAGCACTGAATCACCAGCAACAAGCCTTTTAGCGCTAACAAACACACTCCATCCTGTTGTAAGAAGATGCCTCTTTGGCTGACCTGCTCAAACAAGAGGCAGAGGTTGGTGAGAAGCACATACGTAACAATGCTGAACTAGTCTTGTTGCGCAATGATAACAATCTAGACCAGTCGCAGAAAAGCAATCAGAAAATTCCAGAATCCTATCCTAGCTTTTTTTGACAAGGCAAACAAACTAGAGAATGTAAAGCTGGAGAAATATTAAGATGACATAGGAAGAGAGTACAATCTGATGATGCCTCATCAGACAAGTATCAGATAGAGAAATCTAGAAGGTAGACAACTGCTATGTCATCTATTGCACATTTTTAGCATATGCCATTTGTCTACTGAAATAGGTTGGGAAGCAGAGGCTATGTGAGGCTCCCGTTTAGTAATACAACGAGGTTCCAAGATGAAAGATTAAGGCTCATGTATGGGTGAACAAACAGAACAATCAATCATTGCTAACCAAGGTGGAATTCTCATTATGCAATTTTCTCATCAGCCTCACTAGCTGTTAGTTCTTTTCTTGTAATAAGGAACCTCATTCTTCATCATTAATGAACCATTAAAATGCATATACTTAGCCATCAGCGAGAATTACATAACAGGTTAACTTACCGCGAAATATATGCCTAAATTTCCATTCATTGTCATGAAGATCCCTTGCAATTAATTCCTGGGCTGGAGGCTGTAGGGAGTAATCCTGTAAATTACACAAATTAGTCAGTTATGCGTCCATGATTTTATCACTGATCTTCAGATGCTACATGCACAGAATACACAGACATGCGCAGAGAGAGAGAGAGTGAGAGACCAAAGGCGGGAACACTTTTTCAGCTGCCCGGCGGGGAACCGAGAAACCACCATGTGTACTGGTATCACTGGCAGTCAATGTCTTACAAAAGTAATTTGTGGGTTGCTTGCTAGGGGAGCCTAAATCTGCTGGGAGGTATGCTTCCTTTTGCTCTTGCTACAAAAGAAATATAATTCTGAGAAAAACTGGGCATAGCCACTAAAAATGAATACATTAATACTAAGGAAGTTATGTAGCATACTGGACTAAGCGGTTGCAATGTCATTTGAGCATATACTTCATCCGTCTCAATATCTGCCTGAAGTAAACAAAAGCTTAAAACTTTAGGCACAATTTCAGGAAGCATAAGAGGTAGAGAGGGAAAAGGTCTTACGTGCATGGTCACATTGTGAAGCTGGCAGATAAGTTGTGGAGGCAAGCTTGGGTAGTTAGGAATTTGAGCATCTACCTCTTGATTGGTTGATGCTGCAACCTGATTAATTATGAAGATGATGTTAACAATAAAGTCGGTGTAAATGCGGGAGTAGTATATTACTGGTAACTGGTTGTCCATCAAAAGATAAAAGATGATGTCAAGTGTCCAACATAAAAAGTTCAAGATGCAATTTTTCACCAGCTGCTACCACGAAAGACACTTGCGAACAAGTCTGTTGGGTGGGTTTGTAAACCCTGATCACACATAAAACGCATAATGAATAACTTATCTAGTTCACGATCAGTACAGCAAAAGTAAAGATTAAACTACAGAAATAGATCCTTGGTTTGTTAAATAGGAAGTAGTTATTATGTTTCTTCATAGAGCTAATATCCATGTCCTTCCCTCAAGTTAAATGGGGTTTTTATGAAAGAAGATGAACCAAAACAGCTTCAGAGCAATCTCAAACTGCAAGCTAATTAAGGCACCCTCCACAGCGAGCAGGCTTACTGATTTGTTTATTTACATACTTGATTCTTCTTCAGAAAGCACAAGCTAACATACGGAATACATCATCCAATCCAAAATCAATTTGTTCAAGATCGTGGATCCAAATTCTCCTCTACTGACCTGCTCGCTATGACCTTGAGGGAAGTAGACAACTCTGCTTCCTATAGCAGGCAGAGAAACAAGAGGACCAGCACAAGCATGCCAAAGTTCAGTATTCAAAACTCTCTTTTCACCTGCAACATTTTGAAAGAGATGAATGATCACATTAAGAGCTTTGAAAATCGAAAACAAGATAGGCTAGTGGTGAAAACCGGCTGCACACAAGATAACATGGGCACTTGGTACGGACATGGCGCGGAAGAGAGATTGACTTCTCTCTTCTTCTCTCAATTGTAGCTTCTCAGAGGTAACAGCAAGAAACAAAATCCAGCATCCAAGAATTTAGAAAAAGCAAATTCAGCAGGACCAAGAAAAATGAACCCTTCTGCTGGGGCATCTGAAAAAGCACTTCACTAAGGGAGAAAAAAGCAAAGATATGAAAAAAGTCACATCTTTTTGCTCACTAAGCAAGAATTTGGTTGAACAAGCCAGCCAACATCTTTATGGTCAAGCTTTTGGTCCTCATACTTGTAAATCATTTTCGAAAAACTCCTGAGCAAGAGAAATTGTAGCCACCCAAAATTTTCAAACATAATACAACAATTTATGCCAGCAGAAATCTGAAAACAAAAGTTCAGTTGCATAGGTCGCCCAGACCAGAGAGATGAGAGAAATTCAAGCACAAAGTTACACTCAGAAAACAAGAAACGTACCTTCCTGGGTTTGGGGAGAGAAACCAGCAGAAGACAGCCTCATTTTTTTGGCAATCAGAACTGCAAAATCCAAATTTCAGCGGAACTCTGAAATCTTAACTTCTTTAAGAAAATATAGACCCCCGCTAAAGAAGATCCGAAATTCAGACCCTTCTCTTATTTTCACTAGAATTCTCTGAATATAAGTACACAACCCACAGCACTGACCAAGAAAAGCCCTTTTTTAACTCTTCACCACAATTTTCCCTTCATAATATAACACCAGACTTTTTCATCCCCATCACCTTCTCTGAAAAAACCCCCAAAGTCAAATCCACATACTCCATCTTATTGAACTGCTTCAAACTACTCAAAGCTGGTCTAGCTCAGGACCTTTTTATAATGCTGAAACCACAGATAATGATCCATTCCAGAACCTTCAACCAAAACCAGTTCCGCTACAAAACACAACCCATTTCAGCCTCATTCGCTCTCGATTAATTTCATTAAAACCATAGGAAACCCCTACAAAATGTTCCCAGACTCAAGCAAGGAACTTCATACCCCAAGTCCTCAGAGAACAGAACCAGCCACCTTCAGCTGCTCAAGAAGCTTGTGATTCAACGAGATTGAGGCCAATAACTCCAAACCCAAGAAAGCACAACCCCCAAATACAAAGGCAACAACGAAACTGGATCCCAAGATTCAAGAAAGCAAGATTTTTTGTTTCTCAAACAGAAAAACCCAGATGAAGACTAGCGGAATTCAACGATTCAAGCACGAGGACGACGAGGGGGGTGATGAAACTCGAGCTCGGGCTCCTGTAACCATAGGAAGAGAGGCTACTACTGCAGGGGAAGTATTTGTATTTAGATACACAGGGCATGTAAGGGCACACGTGAGGGGTTTTGCTGAAGGAAAAGGATGGAGACGAATATGAACATGGGGAGGTTCGGTTTTTGTTTCCAGTAATGGAAAAGGAACAGCGAGGTGTCACTGATAATGGGGGTGAAGAAGAAGCATGAAGACTGTAGTTGTAGTACTGCTAGTGGGTGGTAGTTCTGCTACTTGCGCTTTTACCCTCCTCTCTCTCTCTCTCTCTCTCTCTCTCTCTCTCTCTGTCTCTCTGTCTGTGTCTCCTCTCTCTTCTCTCTCTCTATGGACTCCCTGTTTTTCGTGTGTGAGAAAAGAAAAGAAAGGGGAAGAAGAGAGAGAAAGAGGGAAGATCTGACAATCACTTCTCTCTCATGCACGCCCTCCTTCTCTCTCTAAGAAGACCGTTCGTTTTTTTCTTTTCTGATTTTCTTTTTTGGGCTCTCCAAGGTACAAAAGACAGCAAGAAATGGCAGTCGTCTGTTGATGGAGAGAAACTCCCCCCATTCATCCTGGACAATTCACTCAACAAGCCTGAAATGCCCTCCCGTAAAGTTGAAATTTACGGGATTGGTTTTGCCTTCCCTTTGGTTTCTTTTTTGTAGAATTTTATAAACCTACCGAAAAAAAAAGAATTATTTTGTAAATTAAGTTGAAATATTCTGCTAACTAAGATATTTGTTACATAAAAAAGTTAGTTTTATCTACGGTATTGCGCGGGTCCTAATCTAGCATAAATTATTTCACTTTATATATCAAGAAAAATAAAAAATTCAATAATTAAGTCGTCTCAAACCTGTATATAGTTTCTTGCAGAATAAAATGGCGGCAATTCATACCATCCATGCATAGTGTTGAGGTGGTTCGTATCAATGAAAACTCATTCGTTTGGGTGGGGTGATTTATCCTTAATCACGAGTGTCTATGAGAAAGTAAAGCAAATGAATTGTTCCTTCGCTTAGATTGACCATTGCTCTTCTAATATGAGAATTATTTTTTTCCTTTCAAAGAGTATATGATTCATCAAATTTGTAATTTTGAACTCATTAAACAAAAATCAATTTTCACAATAATTTTTTTTCTTGTTTCGAATGACTAGATTCTTTCAACTAAAAAGAATCATTTCCTGCATTATAATCACATATCGTGTGTGTATAGGAATATTTGGTTAAATTAAATCATTTCTTAACTTTAATGCATAAGCCGAGAGAATTTCAAAGTGTCATACCATAATCATTTGTAAAATCTTTCAAATATCAAATCATGTCTAAATATTTGATCATTCGACCGCAACAACATTTAAGGATATATCAGTTTTCGAAATGAAACCTTAATCAGAATTAAAGTTTTAATATTAGTCTTGAAATTGACAGCAAAAGAACAATAGCAAGAGGTGAATTTCCAATATAATTCAAGGATTGAAAATAGAAACTAATATCGGAAATCGCTCTTTCTATCTCTTATATACCAAATTAAATAAAACACAAAAACTATATAAAGAAAAAAAAACCCCTCACCAACCTTCAACCAAAATGGTAAAAAAAAAAAACACAAAAATTTTTGGAGTAACCCACCCCACCCAATAAGTGTTCCCTACCCATTCACTACAATCTGAATATTATATGTCCCAATTTTTGTACAATACCATCCTAAACTTTTTTAAATTGATACAAATATAGGGGCTTTTCTATGATGTCGCGTTCCTTTGCATAATAGAATTATGCACGATCTCAAGCATTAGATTAAAAGTTGATAATTATCAACCGTTGAATGATTAAACTCTTCGCCTCTGGACAAAAGCAACTTAGGTCAACCGTCGGATTTGACATGACAATCATATCTAGCCAAACTCCATCAGTTTAATTTAGTGTGCCATCCGAAATGACAACTTAATCAATTGAACACCTTATTCTTAATCAATCAATATTATCTTTTTATTATGTGCTCTCATCCGGTAATAGCTAGAGATTATGATGTAAAAATTGAACATGTAACATGAAAAACATCATGAAAACTATGGATAATCACCTACATCTCGCAACTTTTAGCTTCACATCATCAAACATTTTTGCACCTTGACGACACCATGACGAGAAAGCTACGAGGTTGGAAAATTGTTCCAAAGAAAAAGAAAAAAAAAGAAGCGGACAGCGACCTTTCTAATTTCCTCGAAATTAAGAATACAGAGGCCGGGTAAAGACTTGAAAATTCGTGAGAATTGAGGTTAATTATTGGGATTGTCCCCAATTATTACCGACATCCATGCATGAAAAGTACGTGAGGAGTTTTTTGTAGGAACATCCGTTGAACTTTCAGACAAAATACAGAGGGAAACGCAATTTAATACAAATAGCAACATTATTTTAAAAATGAAAAAGAAAAAAATCGAAAGAACATCCTTCCAAGCGATGAGCTGACGCTTGTACAGGAGTAAAGTGACAGTTTCTGCTGGAGCTTTCAAGTCGCTTTTTTTTTCCTTCATGCATGCCCATAATGTTGACCCGATTGCAGTTTGACCGTGCGATGTACAACACGAGACGCAGACACTGCGAGGGGAACGAGAAAGGGTACATGGAATTGCCCAGTGGAGGGGGACTGATTGGACGTTGATTAACGTTGGAAAATGGAATTAAGAATGTATTTGTTTCGAAGAGGATTTCATGATAAAAAAAAACATTTTACAGAAAATCATCTTACGAAAAATGTTTTCCTTTTTCTTAAGTTCAGAAATTCATTTTCATAACATTAAGCGGAGTATTTTCTTTGAGTATAAATAATTTTCTGTTGATTGAACATGTGAAAGTATAGAAAATTGATCTGCAGAAAATTTTCTCACTTAAATAAACACGTCCTAAGATTGAATTTATGTCTGGATAATATATTCCAAGTCATTCTTGCTTTAAGTCTTCCATTGCATAGAGAATGGCTGTAAGGGCAAGGATAGAACAATGATAGAGTCAAGAGCATATCATTTGGTGGTCGAGCCAATGGTCAAGTCTATTGCATTGCACGAATCTATGCATCAAATAAGATTCATACGGGAATAATCAAGGTTAGGCTAAGGCAGACTTTGTCGATTAAGCATGTTGCTTAAAATCAGCCCATTTGCCTTTTGAGTTTTGGCTGAACGTCCATCGATTATCTCTAGTTAATTATACGTGTTTTCTTAAGAATGTGAAATTATTTCCAAACGATGAGAGAATCGAAACTCCTTCTCCTATGTAATTTTCTAGTTTGGTTCGCGAAAATAGAAAAAGAGGCAAAATACTATACCTTTTGGAATTGTGAAGGTAAATGATCATGCTTTCTAGCTCTTGCTGGAATTGGAGTTCACTAGTTGATTTATCTCGTCGACGTCGTTATAGTTTGTTTACATTTCTTGTCACAGTCAAACCGGTGGCTCCTAAATGCTATAATAAGCTCCTTTGCCTTTAAGATTTAGATTATACAATAATCGGGGATTGATTACTGGATGTTGTCTTTGTTTGTGCATTTTCAGGTTCATTTGCACTAATGTGCAGTTCCTACTAAACAATGGACATGATATGATGTGATATGAAAATATTCAGTTTTATTATTTTAATTTACCAAGATAATGAATAGGATATTGTATAATCAATGGATTTCATATCATACATCCTATCAAGACATATCTAGAAATCCATAATACCATACATAGCTTAAACACATTGGATCAAAGTATCCTCCATAGATTTCATATGTTGGCAACCAAATGTAGCTATTGAAATATATATCATATATCGCATGATAATAGGGCTTAGATGCACTTTATATATGTAGCCTCCCTTCACTCATTAGCTTAAGTTTTTGGATTAAATTTTCTAACATGGTATCAAAACTAGGTTCTATCCCTTATCCTTGTCAGTTAAATTTTATGTGCCGCTTCTAATTCAACTTGCATGTGAAAATGTGTGGTCTGAAATATTTGTCCTACATTGTTTGACATTGAGGCTTATATGCTTTTTATATGCACATGGTCTCCCTTTGTTGATTAGCTTAAATTTTGGCGTTGGACTTTATAACAACATCTCTTTGAATGCATGCATATCAACAATCGAAGAATTAAATAGGAAAAGAAAAAAGAATATCACTTTTTTTTATCGATCTTACTCTATTTTCACTTTTATTTTCACTCTTAGACTTTTGCCTTGCCTTTTTATAGGGTGTAAGACTCAAAATTTACACTTGAAACTAAATAGTCTTTCACCCTAACCTTCCTTGAGAATGTAGGAATTTGAACCCCTACTTTCTCATTCTCATATGGGAATGGTGGCCATTAGGAATGGATGTTCTATTTCAAATAACATTTGTACCCCCAACTTTCTGCTCTATTGATCTCTTCATTGGACACAAAATAGCCACGTCCAGTTAGATCGCTTAAGTGGTGGACGTTGCCCCGAGCGAGTGCTCCATTACTCAGCCTCCTGAGAATCATTACGAGAGGCTCGGTGTCAAAAACTCAATTAATTGTACATCAAGCATATTTCCTAATAAATTCTACTGTCTTTTTTTTTCCTCCTTAACAAAAAGAAGTCGTCTAAGTGGTCGCCGCCTCGGGCGGCAAATCAGAAATTCACAACTCTTCAAAGACGATGGGAGGAAAGAGTCTCGTACATACTAAATAATCTGAAATGATCACGATCTGCATATATCACATGTTCATACCATTCATATATACATTATAATTTTCTGGCTCTCTCATTTGATATTGACATAAATAAATAGTAGAGTTTTCAAACTTGGAAATCATAGTATTTTCACTGCATCGCATTTAATTTTTAGAAAGTGTCATGCCGTATTTATTTATTTATTTTTATTTTTCTTAGTCGTGTTTGATTTTGCCAAAGTAAGCAATGGGGAGCTTTGGGCATCGAAGGCTAGCAATTGAATGGAGTCGGTGGCATCAGCTTTTTCTCTGGTGGGGCCTCCCACGTTGCTTTCGCTGACGGTGTTGAAAATACCGCAAAGCGACAAACTTTGCTGAAGCATACCTCTCGCCCAAGGGCAAGGGAGACGCGAAGATCTTCTGCCTTCACATCCAATACAACGTCAGAACTGTGATACCTCGACCCAATCGAATGAGAGTGGGAGAGATTTTCCATTTGTCCATTCATAAGATTCATCTTCTAAATGGTCATCAGCTTGAGTGATTATGTCTGAATGCTCCTTCTAAGGACTTAGACTCACATCCGACGGATCAAATCTCTCCCAAAAAGGGTATTGGAGCCATGATTGCTACAGGAGCGTGGTTTGTGATCGGATTGAGCTCTCGACCGATCAATGAAGAGTAGGGCAATATCATTGCGACAAGAGAGTTTAGATAAAATGCAGCTCTTGGCAAACATCGAGAATAAACCAAACCACATATCATGTCAAGTGAAAATATTGTCAGGTGATATCGGTCGATAATAAGAAAGACATCGATGCTAAATTAGTGAGTTAATGACATCCCAAACCGCATATGAGATGGTAGCGGCTTTCCTACTTATTTAGAAGCAAGATTTACTCCCAAATTAATAATCATTAGTGCGAATGGTCACACCTCAATACTCCTTTTAGGGGCTTGACTCGTGTAAAATGTACCGGCGTATTATATAAAATGTTTATATGGTGGCTCAATATGAATGAATATCTTTTGCACCCAACATCAATCAATTCGTGTTCATACTCTTTTTGTTTTATTTTAACTTATATATTCTACGTTTAGGGTTTTAGAGTTGACTTTTTATAATAACATCTCAAATCTTCAAACTAATATGACAATTATATTTCAGTCATAATTTGAAGCAATTTGACATATCGTTCATGGCAATTTCTTTTTTGACAAGAAAGGAGTAAAGTAATAAGTAGGACTATGCAATTATACCGGTATCTTATAGTGCGAAATCATTTGAAGGGTTGAAATCTGAACTCATCAATATTTTTATTTAGATTTTCTTTTTATCGAAAGATTTAAATCTCTTGACTTATGTGACTCCTTTTGAACTTTAATTATTCAATGTGGGATTTTTCTTTGGCCCACACTATGCATATGCATCATCCATTAGAAAAAATATCTATGGAACCTTGTGGCTCGTACGTTCAAGATTCTGTCCAAGAAGATAAAAATGAAGAAAATCAGACCATGATGAGTCGAGATGGTGGCAACCTAAGAAACGTTAGAAATTCATAACAAAGGAAATTGTCCAATCAATTCTCAATTTACTATACGGATATTAATTCAATTTTAAGTTTTTCAATTTTATTAATTTAATTTAAATTATTTGTAGAAAATTCCAATATAGTTGTTTCGGTTTGATTAGGTTAGAAGAGGATACCATTTCTCGAATTCTAAGGTAAAGGGATTTCCAGTCCAAAAAGAAACAATATTAAAAATAAAGATGAGAAGAAAACACAAAAAGCTAAACCCTAATTTCTGCCCACCATTGCCCATCAGAGAATAATTCAACCGTGGTCATCCACTTCACTCATCTACCTAAATTTATTTCTGGGGCCTACAAATCTAAGTGATCACTTTGTGAGATCTCCAAATTGTTCTTTTTATTTCTACGCTCTTTATCCCCTCTCTCTCTCACACACACACACAAATAAATAAATAAATAAATATACACACATACATATGTATTTAAATAGACACCCTTGGAATATCTTATCGATATTAGAAGTCTTTAAGATATACTTAACTATAAGATGCACGAAGGCCATAGATATTATATCTAGTCAAGCTGGGCCCTTTTCACCCTGGATTTAAGAAAGTGGTCGTCTTTGGCTGTGTGCTATCATAGATACAGTATTACAACGTACTTCATCAATCATCGATCTATTCTGATTAGCTGAAACTCCCTAACTTATAAGACTACTTACGTCCTATTTATGGTCAAGCCCTCTTCTTCCTCATCAGTGCTAACCTTTGATTGCAACTAGTGCAGCCCCCCTTCTTTCTCAAAGTCAACTTTCTCGCTTGTTAATCAAGTCAGAAGCCCCTACTTATTGAGATAATTGAAGAAAAGAAGTTTAAGTTTGGAACCCGACGCATACAAGGTGCTAGTCTCAACCTCGCTTGAAATAATCTCAGCCATTGAATGATAACAATGTACGATGTGTTGTTGCACCTTTCAAAATTCCATCATATAACACATCTTTGGCAATTATTATAACTTCCCCTCTTCTAGATAAAGAAAGATTATTTAAAGAGAAACTTCAAAGAATCGTCATCTTTGATACCATAATCACTTTGTATTATCATTAACACTCTAGACATTTGCTATTAGAATCAAAATTCCATCTGACATGAGAAAACCCCCCAAACCCTAACCCTCACTCAACCATTGCCACTGTCCCTACCACTGCCGCGATGATAAGCCCTCATCACCGGAGCCTCTCCCTCCATCCCTTCCTCAAGGACATCCAAGACAACCTTGTGTCAAGGCTGTTGTAATTATCGACCACTTTAGATTAAGGTCGTTATGGCATCAATGATCTCGACCTAGGTTGCCAGTAACATGTGATGACCTCTCAAGAAGATCTTCATGGCGTCGGCAACCTCGATTTGTGGTCGATAACGAGCACGAACAGGTCATGTTGATTGTCCAAGAGAGGGGGGTCGACCTAAAGAGAGAGGCAAGGGGGTTGTCGGCAGTGATGCCAGAGCGGTAGGAGGTGGTGGGGCAGTGGCTGACCGAGTGGTGGTCGATGGAGAGAGGTTACTGTTTGTATTTGTAGGATTGTAAGAAATTACGATTTGGGGAGAGCTGAGGGTTAAGATTTGTGGTTGGTGATTGGGGATTAGGGCGGATTTGGAGATTTTTTTCCGTAGGGAGAGCAATTGGATCTTTCCAGCAATGTATTTTTCACTAAAATGCAAAGTGGCAGTTTCAGCAGCAAAGGATAAAAAAAAAAAAAAATGGAACGCGGTTGAGAGTAGAGAATGGATTTCAGTATTATTTCATGACTTTAAATGACTTAAAAGGTGCCAATAGTCATATAAGAGTATAGTTTTTAGATACTCAAAGTTAGATAAAGTCAAATTTTGAACACTAGAAGTGTAGTTGGATTTTATATACTTTTTCTAAGTATTGCAATATTTAAGTTATACGACGCTTACATTTTATGATTATTCAACTTGAAATGCTCAAAACCTTTCGTAATACACGGATATTTGACATGTAAATAAATTCATATATAACTTCTTTCGTAACTTCTTGAAATCTAAATGATATTTTATAATTTGACAAAAAAATAAAAAGATTATATGTAACTCCTTTTTTTCAATTAAAAACAAACACATCTTAACAATAAGTTCGAAATAAAAGCCATCCAAATCCAAATAGGTAGTTAAATCTCACCTTTCCATAAGGCAACGGCTCTTTTCCCCCACTGGTCATAAGGCAGCAAATATCACATTTTAGTAATAGAAATCTACACTAGACACATGGCTAAGTTGTAAGTGAATTGAGTGCGGTTGGGGATGTTTAATTTCAATTATGAAATTCGACTCCAATACTTTACGAAAAGGTAAAGTATAACTCCAAAAGAAAGAGAATAGTTAGAGAATGACAAGAAAAAAAGGTAAAAGAAATCTGCTTCATCTCACCACAAATCGACCAAACCACAAACCAACCAATTGGAGAAAATTTGTGGAAAAATTAGAGGATCTTTGACTATGATAGCTTTTGATCATAAGATTGTCCTTTATGCCAGAGTCATGATTGGTGATTAGTGATGGTTTCCGTTTCTTCTTCTTCTTGGTGGGGGGAATAAAATTGGCTATTCCCAATTCAAAAGGACTCAGCACCATCTTCCATCTCGCTCATGTTCCCAGGAAACAATTTCCCATTAGTTTAGTAAAGAGTATCTCGGAAGTGTCAAACGATGCCCTTTTCTAAATCTTGACCCACTTGGTAGCCTACCAATAAAAGAAGAAGAAGAGAAAAACCTTCACCCACTTAAAAATAATAATAATATAGCTTGGGGAGTAGGGCTCTAGAGGAAATGGAAGAGGAGACTGATCTAAAAAATGCGATAATGGGAATTGGAGAAGCGAAATCCAGCACAATAGAGTCAACTCGAGACCCTGTTACATGACTTTTTGGCACATAACCCGCAAAGATGATATAGGAATGATTATAGTGGCTGGTGAGGAAACAGCACTTTTAGAGCAGAGCTTGGTGCTGATGGTTTCTTGCGGTTGTGTTGGATCAGACTCTCTCTCTCTCTCCTTGTGTCACCCAAAACATGGTCAATGAAACATCGAAGGTTGCTGGCCTGTTGGCCTGTTTTGCTCCCTCCTAGAGAGCCTGCCAAAAAGAGCACAAGAAATTCGAAACATCAGGTCAAATGTCTACATATTTATGTACGTGTCTCTCATCATTTCATTTCTCTCTCTCTCTCTCTCTCTCTCTCTCTCTCTCTCTCTCTCTCTGCTCAGATGGGGGTGTGATTAAGAAGGAAAAAGGGATCGCTAATGACCCATTCTTATTTTAATTAATGCACATCGATGGCTTCGCTTTCGTCCTTTCCTTTGTCCACTTGGTGTTTTGGCTTTCTTGGTCCTTACTACACACACACAAAAACATCATTAACGAATGGGCTCCACCCTAATCATCTTATGTCTCTATATTTGCGTCGCTTCGTTAAGGTTGTCTATATTAGATATGGGATTAGTGGTATGGGCAAAAAGAGGATCGTTGTGCAAGGACTCGAGTGTACCTTTCAATGAATTGAAAGTTTATCACTTGTTCCTGACAAATACCTCATTTGATTAGTCGAATCTATTATAAAGACGCCCATGTTGGCGCGTGATTCTCCAACACAACTTATCTTTTTAGAGATAACGTGACAAACTAAATGACAATTCATCAAAGTAGTTGTCTGAGATTGTTAGATTAATCTCGAAATGCATAACATACAATTCAAGAGCAAATCAACTCCTCTTCAACATTTCTATGACTTACTTGCCTTCCCTCTTTTCAAGGTGAAATTTTTTTTCTTATTCTAGATATTCTCACAGATTTTTGAGTTCTAACTTTTACAACTCTCCTCCTCTAGTTTGGTAGTTTCATTTTTAGAGAAAGTCATACCCTATATATTAGACTAGTAAAGTCATATACCTTGGTCACTTGCCCATTACATCAAACTTTGTCTAAATTAACTTTTCTTTAATTGCACTCTAATTTAAAAGTGCATAATATATCTCTTCTCTTTGGAATGCCTTCCTTTGTTGGTTCTCCTTCAGACGTAGAGTTCCTTTTTCCTTTTGTTTTTTTCAAAAGGTCGAACCAATCTATTACATAATGTATCTCATTGAAATTTAGCCTAATCTTGGCTATAATATAAATTGCAGTGCACGCATTAAAGTGAATGTTTGTCCCTATATTTTTTAATAAGATTCCGTTCGTTTTACTGAAAACGTTTTCCGGCATTCGTATCATGAAAAATAAACTAGTTGGGAATATATTTTCTATTAACAAAAAAAGTATTCTAAAATAAGGAAAAATGTTTTCTGCTTTTCAAAAAGCGAAAAAAATTCCCATCCTCTTTCTCTCAGTTTTAAACCAAGCATGTTTTCCTTTTATTTTTATTTTAAAAAATTCAGATTTGTAATTATTTTGTAATTTTTCTTTTCTTTTTTTTTTCTTTTTCCCCTTCTTTATTAGCCGGTCGCCAACCAAGAAAGAAAATTTAAAAATTATTAAAAATAATTAAAAATGGATTTAAAAATAATATAATATAAATTATTGAAAATGAGTACACGGAGGAAAACATTTTCCTCACCAAACGATAGAAAAATTCCACTTCATTTTTAAGTTTCAGCCTAACATCAAAAACTATTATCATTTTCTTGAAAAAATGGCTTCTTGGAAAATATTTGCAAAATGAATAGAGCCTTAGTATATACTTGTAGATTTATTTTATATATTTTTCTTTACCACACAATATGATTCTTCGCACGGCATAGTCAAATTAATTCGTTTGTATAACTATGAATGCTTTCTCATTACCAAAGAATATCTTGTATGCTGCATTCACATAATGCTTTTTTTTACCAGAGTCAATAGAGATTTAAAAATAACATCAGAAATAATTAATTAAAGCTCGACAAAAAAAATTAAACAAAATCACGGGCACATCTTAAGAACAATCCCTTAAATATTGTAAATGATAAAATGGTATTTTTAAAGAGGGAAAATGAATCCAAAAAGAAAAAGGAAATTAAAACAACTTTCATCTTTACATAATAATACAACTTAAAAGAGAATTTACACAATTAAGGTCACATTAGTTGCCTGGAAATTGTATCCTATACTCGATTTCCATCTTATAATATGATATAGTGACGACAATAGAAGTTTTCGGACTCTATTTGTTTCGTAAAAAATGTTTTCCATGAAGTTATTTTAAAGGAAAATGACAATATTTTTCCGTTATTTGGCTAAAATCTAAAAATTAACTAGAAAATATTTTTCCCATCTTTGATAAGGAAAATCAAATTAGATTTTTCTAAATAAACATATGTTTTTTGGATGCTAATGACTTACACTAGACAATTGAGGAGCCAGATATGAGCATTAAGATCTTGAATCTAACCTTAATGAGTCTTAATCCATGCACTAAGGACCTAGGCTTGGCCTCAATGGACCCAAGTGCTAAGGATCAGGGCATAGGTTTTAGGGTCTCAATCTTGGCCTCGATAAAGTCGGGTAAGGGTGATTGATTCTTGATTGGTCTTAGAATCGGTCTAGTTTGGTTCCGGTTCTAGTCCATTGGAACTGGTCTAATATAAAGTGAAAGAGAAAATGAGCTTGAAGAATTTCTTTGTATTCACTTTGATTCGATATGTATTCTTAACATGTATTGACATTACAAAGTGTAAACAATAAAAGAAAAATACAAAGATATGAAATCATTTTGAATCACTAATTGATATCAATCTAAATCTTAGATTAATTTAAATATCTTCAATCAAATTAATTGCACAAATCATATCTTCAACATGGTCGCTTTTTTTCCCAATACTTGGAATCGGATCGAGCAAGTGTCTACTTTACATTTTACTATTTTTTTAAAGAAAAAAAAAATATATATATTTGGTTGGTTCAATCTGATTCCCCATTGGAACTAGGAAATGAATTGGACTATCTGGATACCGATTTCACTTTTAGGAATTGAGAACTAGATTGACAACCTTGGGAACTGAACCCAACCGGCTTGTTCAATTCGGTTCGGGTGGTTCCCAATTTGGGCAATTTGTTTTGCAAACCCTAGAGTCGGGTGTAAATGTTGTGGACCTAAGGTGTGTGTCAGGGACTCGGGCTCAACCTTGATGGACATGGGCTGAGTGCCAAGGACTTTGGCAATGATACTAGGGTCCTAGGCTTGGCCTTGGGCATCGAAATCTTGAGCTCAACCTCTATGGACCTAGGCATAAGCACTAGGGTATTGGGCCTGACCTCTTTGGACCCAAGCTTGTCCTTGATGAACCCTATTCTAGGAATGAGCATTAGCGTTCCGTGTCTAAACATAGAGTTTTTTATTCAAGCATTAATATTTAGTTATCATTTGGAAAATAATTTTCAATTTTTTTTAAAATGAAACAATTTTCTTGAATTTAAGTATAGATTTTTCATTAACTCATTTTTCTAAGCCATCCAAACACCAAAAAATGTTTTCCACAAAATAAACAGAACCTAAGTCACTATTTCATTTGACAAGTAATAATCCTCATCATGCAAACAAAAAAGATTTGGAATTGGATCCAAAGTCGTCATCGCCACTCATAGATTAAAAACTATGCCGATTATGTCTATATTTAGATGGACTAGTAAAAGGATTAAGCTTAAAGACTTTTGTTGCACTTATTTCTAGTTGAAAATAGCAATTAGTGATTTTTGTTTTATTAGATCTATTGATAACTTCTTCACTAACTATCAATTAAAATTGGAAAAACTTTACACAAGCGATCTTATCCATTTTTAATTTGAGGATATTAACTACTCATTCTCTCACTAAACATCAAATCCAAAGTAAATTAGATCTAACCTTCTGGAGAACTTGTTTTTTACACCGAATGTGTATGCTATAATTACTTATGAAACTAACCTAAGGGCCTGTGTAATAGGTTGGAGGCGTTGAAATCGAGAAATTTCCAATTTGGAAATTGAAAGTTACTTGTTCAAATTTCACTAATCATGTGCTAACTATTTTAAATCATGACCACCTACATAAGTCAAAAACAGCTTCAATTCCTTTTTAAAAAAAAATCTTAACTTTAGATTTAATTCCAATTTTGTTCTAAACATTATTTTTCTAAAGAAGTTATCAACTGTAACTTTAATCCCACATTTGTTTACACATCCAAAAATTGCCCTGAGTTTCTTCAATATTTTTGACATCAAGAGGTTGATGGGTTGTTGTTTCAGAAGAAGATGAGGGTGTTAATGAAGGTGTAGGTATAGACCTTTAACTTGCATCAATTTAAATAATTTTTAGAGTGAAAAATGGAAACCTTTTTTATTGACAAGACAACAAGTTAGGTATGAAATAGGGATCAAACTTAAAGCTGGAATTTTTTTTAGGAAAATAAACAATCAAAAACCAAGTTTTAACAGATTTACACAAACTATGGGTTATCTATTAAGGGTGCATTTGATAATCTATCTATTCTCAGGAATAATTTTTACTCATAAATGATTTTTTTATTCTTTTCCCTAAATAAGTTTTTGAGCATTAGAAGACGCTTAGTAATTATGCAAAATTTTTATTATTGAAATAGAATAAAAATGTATTTGGTACAAATCTTAATTTTTTTTTTTTTGTGATTTAAAAGTTCTTTTAATTTTTTAAATAGTTTTTTTATATTTTTCTTTTTCTTTCTCTTCTTCTTTTATTCTTTAGCCGGTCACCAAGCCAAGAACTAGTGAGATTGGCACCTCGCTGGTCCTTGGGGAGGTTGAGCTTCACGATGGCTAGGTGAGGCTTTGGCAAGGTCATCGGACCTTGTGAAGTAGGTCGCCAGCCATTATTGTGGCCGATGATTAGCAAGAGGAAGAAAAAAAGAAAATAAAATAACATGAAAAGAAGAAAAGAAAAGAGAAAAAAAATTATGTTGACTTGATTCTAGAGTTATTCTAGAGAACAAAAAAAAAAAATTTTTTTTAATTTTTTTATTTTGTTCCAAATTTATCATCGAGAATAAAAAAGTTACTAAATGAATTTTTTTTTGTTTCGAATGACAAAAAGATAAAATCATACACTATTTGATGTATTATCAAACCTACCCTAAGTCTCCAAGTAATTGAAACTCTTTCACTGTAGCCGTAGCGACACCATGGAAAAGTATCACGGTAGAACTGAAGAAGTACAAAGTACGCATATTCACGCGTACATGTTACATGCATATACGTACATAATACGTATGGCGGGCTCATGCCGACGGAGCTGGAAGGGGACGCGCGCACGCGCCCGCAAAGGTCGCGTGGAGCCGACGTTGGGGTGGGGTGGTGTGGTGGGAAAGGAAGGGGACGAAATCTAGAGGGAGGAATCGGGGCGGGTCCCGCAAATCTAATCGGGTGAGCTGTTGCTTCTTTTGACGTCTATCACTTTTCCCACACACATTACTCGTACGGACCTCTCTCTCTCTCTCTCTCTCTGAGATATTGATTGACTAAATAGAAGAGAGAGAAGAGAGAGAGAGAGAGAGAGTACGATAAATTTCAAGAAAATAAATAAAATTTTTTAAGGCCTTTAATTAAATTAACTGAAAAAAAAAATAACACTTTTCGATAACATTCAAAGGACAAAAGAGACATTTCATTAAGTCGCTTGCTTCGAGTTTTAGATTTTCATTTCCCAAAACACTTTTAACGAGACTTGCATAAAATACATAAGGGCACCGCTCCTCAACATTACTTTTCTCTTTAAACGAAACGTAAGAAAAATTTGACTCAATTTGTGACGTAAAAATGGATATTTGCGAATTGGTAATTTTGTATTTAACAAATTTTAGGCGTTTTATGATGAATAGAAGTTAAGTTGTCGCTTATGGACTTGATGAAGAAAGTGATAGTCCCTTTGAAGTTCCGGATAGACACTCAATAATCCAATGAAGAAGAATTGTCATTTTAATTATATTTGGTGACGAATTGGACTTGATGTGTACAATTCCTAAATCTTGAATTTTTCTGTTTCAAATTATCATGAAAAAAGGAAAAATTTATAGTGCACCTACCATGTCAATGAAAGTACATTAATTGAGAGCTTTTCATTTTGAATTTTGATTCTCATTCCGTCTCAATTTAATTAAGAAAAGAATCGGAGACCCAATTCCAATTTTATATATTTCATTCACGAAATCAAACTACCATTCGAAATCGAACCGTTTTATCCGTTATTATTTTCACAAGCACTTCTATTTTACTTTACTCATTAAGATGATTCTCGAAAATAAAATTAAAATTACGTATAAAGTTTGTGTGTCAGTAAGGAATGCGACCTTATCTTCCAACCCACCCCCACCATTGACCATCAATATCTGCGCTCATTTATTGCCGCTCCTTTTAAGGCAATAATAATAACAATTAATAATCACTTTTTTTTAATCACCCCCCCCATTTTAGTTGCAATTTGCCCTCTCCAGCCCCCGTTTATTACGGAAATGCCACGGGGGCGGTGTGGAGATGGGGAAATTCCTACGAATTATTCAATAATATCTCCTGAGCCGACCGGGAAATTATTGAGGATAGTTTAATCGAACGAGAGATGATGATAATTAATTTCGGCCAGCTTTTTGGATATTCTCTCTCTCTCTAGCCTACTCCCCCATGCTTGATGCCCATAAGAGCTTTGCTTTTTCTCTTCTTTTTTATACCCCCTTTTGTTTTCGACGAAATTAAGGTTGCAGGAGGGAGGGACGGAGGGAGAGAGGGAGAGGGAATAATTAATATTATACTCGTGGGTAGATATTCCCATTATTATTGATTTGAATTTCTGTTGTTTCTCTCTCTCTCTCCCTCTCTCTAGTCTGACCTTTGTTTGCTGTCTTGTGAGTGAGTTTTTATCTGCATTTTGTCTTTAATATTTGATTTTGTTGGGGGCTGAAATGATGGCGTTCTCCCGCCGTTTAAGAAATCAATCTCTTTTGAAATAACGATGGCATTCTCCTCCCTTTAAAAAGTTTAGATTTAGCTCAGGGACCAAACAAAGTCGACCCGATTCTAGGCCAATTCCCAGGCAAAACTCCTTGATTTTTAAAAATTAGGGACTAACTCGATTTGTTTCAAATACTTGGTTCAAGCCATGATCCCATTCTGATCTAGTGCGCTGGACAAAGAACCATGTCCTTATGAATAAAATAACTATATGAAATTTTGGGTCAAGTTTGCTTGCTTTGAGTTGTGCTTCCATATCTTATTCTTTCTTTGCCATTGCAATATAATCCGACACATTCTCAGGGCTAATGTTCCATCTAACCTTATAAAATACCCATATCGATCACAAACACTTCAAGGAAAAAAAAAAAAAAAAAAGAGTGGTCTTCCTCAAGATTGGATGGCTAGGTGACAAAGAACCATGTATGATTTCTTGAATCATATGGTACTCACTTTTGCATTGGCCCGCATAGACTTCGGTTGGAGAGCCTCACCCAAAAAGAGAGCTGCTATCCCTAGGTCAGATTTGAGACATTCAAAGCGAATCGAAGAGAAAGGGACGTCTTACCTCAAGGCGGGGGGGTGGCATTCTCAGCCGATGCACGTCGGTCTCCTCCCCAATTTCCCTTAGTTAATGTCATGACCAAAAATCGATCGGGTCCCCAAAAACCCTAGCCAAAAAGGACACAGCACCGTACCATTGTAACTATTTGCTTGCTTGCGTGCGTCCATATCCATGTACCTGTATGTTTGCCCACGTACGTTTCGGACATTTTAGAAACGATGATTGGCATTCGAAATGTGAACATATCTACCGTCTCAAGGAGAGCATACATTCGGCAGGAGGGGATTCATTTTCTGTTCTCAAATCCGCTCGATCGATCACATCGCAGCCATCTGGATCCTCAATGGTGGTTGCAAGGGGTACCTCACCAAAACAAGGGTGACCTGAGCCATCGATGGGGCCCTGTACCACCTTTCTGCTAACGTAGCGGGCTGCATAAATGCACCCTTTATTTCGATAGATTGATATCTGCACACCTCATCCCTTAAATTAGGGGATAGTTTTTCTTTCCTCGTACTATAGAATACATCGATGTTTTATGCCCAAAAGTTTAGACATAATAGTTTAAGGTTTTGCTAAGTTTCAAAGTACCTATATGTTTCTCACATTTAGAAACGATGCTTCGCATTCAAAGTGATGCACAAGATATGAAGAGGTCATGAACATGTTTACCTTTCCAAGGAAAGCGTAAAATCGACGGGAGGGAATGAGTTTCCATTCGCGGATCCACTCAGCCAATCACATCGCAACCATCTGTCTCGTGGGTCTGGCTTCTGCCCCCAGATGTAAGTCTCGTGATGTAGAGGGCTACGATAGATCCGATTGGGTGGATTCAGGTCCAAGAAAGAAAATCACATTTGACATACGGACAGAAAAATGTGGGGATATGATATGGACGGTACCTTGGTTTTCCTAGATAATATGGATCTTGGATTTTTTTATTTTTTATTTATCTTCTTTGATCTTGGAAAATTAGAAAATATAAGATACTAACTAGTGTCATTTCCAAAAGGTAAGAGATATTTGTTTATGCATATACCGGCATAATAGCGCCTGCATTGTACATTAAAAAATAATAGAACTTTAAATAAGCAATAAAAATGAAGCAACGACTGAAAATTCGATCTATTGAAATTCAGGTTGTAATTATTTCAATTACTCTTAAGTTATTTTTTTTCCATTTACCAGTTTCGATAGGAAAAAAAGAAGAAGCTTCTCTACAATTTCTTAGGGTTTTTAATGGCATTTTGGTATATAGTTATAAAAGATTAAAATTGAAACCATCTTTCAATTTTGTTTTTAGATAAAACTTAGTTTCCATGCATATACCATGCGCTAACGAGCGCGATTATGTTTTTTTTTTTTTTGACCACAACATGGATTTCTTTCTAGAAATCAAACATTGAATGAACGTATTGCTTTTCTTTCAATCATAAAAACAAACTTTTATTGAAATTTTTGAAAAGAAAAGAAAAGAAAAGAAGGATGAAATTGATTATTGCACTGTAAGGACACCTGAGGAATTCACCAAATGTAGCCTTTAGCGAAAAGTGAGTAGTTAACATTTTCCTTTTACCTGATTTTATTTTTATTTTCTCTTTAAAGGCACATCCCACTACAATATTAAAGTAATATCTAATCGATGGTCAAATTTAAAAAGTAAAAGCGAGACAAAAAAAAACACTTTTGACTTAAATATATACGTAATTCGATATAAACTTATACATTATATGTGCCTATTTATATTATTTCTTCCATGCATCTTATACTACAATTATCCGAATCAGGCAGCAAATCAATGTACATCAGTCTCATGACAAAATTAATATTTTTTGATAATTTCATTCTTTTCCGACGATCCATATATAAAATAAGAGAAAATAAAGAAAAGCAAACAAGAGAAAAAGAAGAAGAGGAAAAAGACATGATTGAGGGTTTGCAAGAATGTGGGTGCCCATGTCCCATAAATCCCACATGCAGCTGCTCCAATCCAGCAAATGATAATCACGTTCTTCGGTTGATTCTCCACCACCAAAGTGAAATCCAACAGCCTTGTTTAACTCGTCCTAACTTATTTTCGCCCGATAGAAGACAGACCACGTTTTGCTCGCTGGAAGTTCTCTCTCTCTCTTTTTCTTTCTTTCCACACTTCGAAACGATTTTTCTTCCCCGAGATTTTACCATAATTGAGTGAGGCATGGATTTGGCTTCTAGTTGGAAGAGGAATGGCTCCTATCTCTTAGGTCATCTGCATCATATGAGAGAGAACAAAGACAAAGAGGAGAGGTGTTGCCGTCGGTATTGGACGTATCCACTCATACCTAGTGGAACTCCGGCGACCAATTCGTCCCGGCAAGAAGTTACCGGTATTACCCTCCCCCCCGCCGGATGTGTTGGAGGGTTTCGGCGACAGGTTTGCCCGGTGGGTGAGTAGTGCACTGTTGGCGCCTTGAACCGAAAAATTTAGCCCTAGATGAAGTAGATCACCGCCCCGCTCCAAACCCTTTCTCCTGTTCAAAAGAGGGAAAGAGGGTATAAAGGGAAGGTCGCTTTCTATGGATCATCTCGGCAAAGAAGTCGCTTGACATGTGCGCCTAGGTTGCCAAATTATTAGAAGGCAAGCATTTGGAGATATCTAGTTTGAGGTTGTCTAACTAGAGTCTAGTTTTCAAAAGAAATGATGTGATTTTTATTAGTTCAACGATATAAAGCGGAAAGAATCACTTTTTTTCTCTATTTTCATTTTCTTGTTCTTCTTTTGGGTTGATTTCTCATTCCCTACCTTCGCTAGCAAAATTACGAAATATACAATTTTGGTTGGTATAAAGGAAATAGAATTTATTTGTTTTCGTCAAAGTATTTCTTGTAAAAAGAGTTTTTTTTTTAAAGATAACCCATGAATTCTTGCCACAAGATGCATCCTTCTATTGTAGAATGTTACGTGATCTATTTAAAACCCTAATATTATTCTTAAAGGGACGAGGACATTGGTGTTTTTTTTTTTTTTTTTTTTAATTTTTTTGCTTATTGCTCAATGTCCTCCTTCAAATTGTTTCTTTTAATTCAACACGGCCCTTGAACTATTGAAAATTGATTCAATGGGTCATTGTACTAAAATCATAGACAAAATATGAACCCCATATCGTTCTTTTTTGGTTCTTTCAATCTTGTCATGTCAAATTTAGGTTTAATGTTAACACAAAATACTTATTTATTATGTCACAACATTAAAATCCAAACATGACATGTAAATAAAGTGGATTGCACAACATGAAACGTAGGTTCTACGTATATGTTTTCATATCGCAAGTACCTTTAGATGTACCTAAACATATGTCGCATTAACATAAGGGTTACTTTTAAGTAGTCAATTAAAACCCGATATTGTATTGATTGATCAGTTCATGATGCGAACGTGATTCAGTTTAATATGAACACATCAATACGTGTATTTATGTATGCCTTGTTAAGGGGGTGGTATGGAAGATCACGACTAATGTTCGATGACTCTGGTCGTACTAACACATTCATACCACATCACAATAAAAAAAAAACAATAATACCTCCAAAAGTTTAAATTGTCACAAATAAAATATTAAAAGATCGTCTTTTGACAATAAACATGACCATTGCTCGTGGATAAATTTTGATCCTAACTTATAGAGGCCTTTTGAAAGGCACAAACTTAACTCGATTTTAAGCTCAAAGGATAATTGAACTTTGATTTAATATGCTATGTGATATTTGAATTTTTAGTTTATTCGATATAATCATTGAATTGGAAATTCTTTCAATGTAATTTATGTATTTTTGTTACATATTTAATTTGGTTAATAAATTATGTGAAAATATTTAATATTATCTTTTCATTAATTTAAGTTCAAAGATAACGTTGAACTTTTTTATATATTTTACGAACTAGATTGAATATTCACCAAAGTTTATGTATCTTATTAAATAAATTAAAAATTTAAAAAATATTGCACATTAAAATAAGGTTCAGGAATTATATTATATGATATTATAGATTAGACTAGAATTTAAATACCGTGTGTACTCTTATTCCCTTTTGAAAAAGATAAAAAAAAAAGGTAAAATTCGATGACAGAACATAAGATAGCGATTGCTAAAAAAAAATCTTTCCACATAATCTTTTTGCAATATTTTGATTTTTAAATCACGAGGGTCACTTCATCGCCATCAAGTTCGCTATTTACGAGACTGCCACTAGCTAGCCACTAGGCGGGTGGTGTGCGTGTGGAAGGCTCATTGAAATGGACTTGTTAGGGGGGCTTAATTGAATTCCGTGTTGTGTTTCGCCATCGTACCCCGACGATGGCGACCCCTTTTGAAATCCGCCAAAACCTTTTCTTCCTCCTCTCCCTCCCATCAATCATTCCCCATCAAAAGTCCCCACTTACCAAAGAACCTGTGGGCCACACTTGTACCTTGTTAAAATATTAATATGAAAATATGTGTGTGTATATATAAATATAAATATATGTACAATGTAATTGATGTGACGTAAGTGGCCAATTTACATGAATTTTGCAAAGTGAGTATGCAAATATCAAATTTTACTTTTAAAATTTCATTATTCTCGCAACTCAATTATTGTCGCTTAGCGTAACCATATCCGACGAGACAGACATATTTCTACTGTTAAAGATACTAGTGTTGAGATAGGGTGGGGGAGGATGATGATAGTTCGAGATATATTGAACACTTTAATAATAATAATTGATTTCGACCTGTGATGACCTCATTAAGAGAATAGTGTCGGCTCCCAAATAATTTCTGCACGGAAGAGTGATCTCGCCTCAAGAGATCCTCTGAAGTGTAATTTGTTTCTAATCAATAATTTTCTAGCACAAATATTCCAATGCCTACACTCACGAATCAATTGTATTATCCCTCGTGCAACGCTTGCTCTCTCGTTCTAATGCTACGAGTTCCACATTTTCAGCTCATAAAAGTGTGGGAGAGTTTGGTCCGTAGCATATAAATGAAGGTGCACAAAGGACGACCCTTAGAGAAATTTACCAGTGTCTATTTACTCAAAATGTACCACCTAGATATCGGGAATGTCTCAAAGATTTCGTAAACAATTTTACAAAAAGAAAAAAAAATCACAGGCTGCATTGAATTCCAAAATAAGAGGGTCCCTATAAATAGTAATTTGTAGTTTTTCTTTTTTCTTTTTGCTAACTATGTGAATTTTTTTTATAGAAATTCCTTAATTAAATAAAGCGGTGCTTTCCGGGCTTGTCCTGGAAGATGGAAATTGGTGAAGCTGCTCGTGCATGAGATTACTTGAGTTTACATGTCTCAAAGAAGGCCTCCAGAGCTGAAGAAGAAATCTGAAAAGGCCTTCGATGCGAAAGTTCTTCGGTCCGAGCCGTGTCTGTGTCTCCATGCCTGTGCATAAAATCACAGATTTAAGCATCGGCAATCTTTATTAACACGCGTGAATAATTTCGCAAAAGTGATGATTACTTTTCTCGTCGGACTAATAACTTCCTAAACACGATGAAGTATAAAGCCAAGGATTCATGAAACCATCCATTCTTCATTGACCCGAAAAGAATCCTATCGACCATAAGTTTTTCACTATTAGAATTGTATTACCGATTGATCAGGAACTTCCCGATACGAGTTTTGATGGAAACATAATAGAGAACGTACTTGGTGTCTTAAGTCCCCAGTTTACGAGTTGAATGATGTTTGGTTCGGATTAAGGAGTAATAACTCAAAATCGATAGCCTTTCTAAAGGACATCAAGAGGAACTGCTAATGTTTTGGAAACGATTACTTATCTCAAAAAGCAGGAACATTGTCAGGAAGACGATAGAGCTACAATGCAATGGTTAAAAAAGTGGACTCGTTCATGACGAAGGAGAATGAAATTCTGAAAACTTGCACATATGCATTTATTTACCACAAACTGTCCATAACTCTATCGGCGGTAATGGCCGACTCCAGAGCCGAACCGGTGCAAGAATAGCAACGTCTACTCTGACTAGGCGTTATCCATCACCAATCAACAATAGCAACAGTGATGCAGCCATGATGGAAGTCTCTTGCATACAAAGTCAATACACAACTTAACTTCTTATTCAAATTGCAACCAAACTGGACCTATGGTGAATCCACCCGGAAATCAGACAAGATTGGCATCAGCAAACAAAGCCTTTGCGCAATTAGGGCAAGAGAAAGCCATTAAGAGTTTAGTCCACATAACTCCGTAATTACAAAAGAATTTGGCACCACTACCACCTTTGGTAGGACCAAACTAGGCGAGGGGTGGGGCTGATACAAGAACCTCTCTTTTTCCTATACATTGTCATTGGCCGAGATTTAGGCCTTTTGTTCTTAATTCTTTCTCCCCTCAGGTAGTTAAGGGTAAGCGGTGGATCCACAGAAATCCCTCTCATTTTTCGCAATGAAATTGGCTAAATGAGGAATCAGTGTTCAAGATTAGGAAGGTGGGATACTCTTTCGATTTCCTTGATGATTATATCCTTCTCTTCTTCAAATTGCTCATCATCAGCACCTGAAGAATAAAGGACGTGCAAAAAAGTCTTAAAATATAAAGACAACAAAATCAATTAAAAATGTCTCACTGCAAATTTAATCCTGCATCCAGAAGATACGCGATCAATTCTCAGGATTACCTTTACCACCTGAGAGATCATGAAGCAATGAAACCAGCTTTTCATGATTTTTTGACAAGATAACCTTAATTTCGAGTGGTTTGTTAGGATTCGCGACAAACACCTGCAGATATAATAGGATAAGCACGATTAGCAAGACCCAGGCTATCTTTCTGAGCATTTGTATCTAAAAGCATTATAACTTCTGGTCAATGAAAGAACTAGGAAAACCTTGAAGATGTGGAAAGCAGTCATCTGAATGTTTTTGCTTGAGTCCTGGGTCAGCAAGGAAAAAGACGGCAATTAATCAGAAGCCTCACAGCACAGAGGCAAATAACAACATCCCCCATTCAGAAAATGGATTAAATAAACAAAAATCCAGTATATCAATGCTTTAATGTCAATGGGCTCATCCAAACACTCTGATTTTAGAAGTTAACCCAGGTTCAAACCTACTCATCGAGATAACTGACCAAATAAATCAGTTAATGCGCCCAGCATATTTTCAATCAGAATTCTCATGAAAGCAAATCTACATATGTAGAGAGATTTAAGAACTAGGAATAACAAAAGGCAGGGAAGAAGAAATTGAACACCATTTAATTTGTAGATGCATTCACCTATCCTAGATAACAACATTTGAAAGAAAAAATCCTGCAATCCATGTCCAGATGTTGCATTTTATGTGTACAGAGGAAGGCAAGACAAGCAAATAGCCAAACATACAATACCTTCAACAACGTCATCATGACTTTGAAGTAGCGAACTTCTAAAATATACCTCTTCATTATTTGGGAATTAGGAGGCTCCAAGAGAAAGTCCGAAAGAAGCTTGAGTTCAAAAAATACACATATTATGTCATGATAATTTAAAAGCAAAACTGAGGTACAAGGACTAAGCTGCAACTAACCTTCACAGATTGCCTTTTGGTGACATAATTAGCTGAAGTCAAAAGTTTCTCATATAGATTAAAGAACTGGAAAAACCAACGCTTGTTAGGTATATGCTTTGAAAGGAACATGAGTTATACTACAAGTACTGATTGTCAAAAGATCCTATTATCAGTGCCAACATGTAAAATGAAGCATCAGAATTGAATAAATCCTACCATCAATGAAATTACTAAGTTGACCATGTTAATTGAGATAACACAACACAAAAGTACTCATCAAGTGCCAAAAGAAGGTGCAGAACGCAAAACAATCAGATCAATGTAGCAGAGAACACCACATCCAGCCATGTGTAGTGTCATTTTGGAGATAACATATTAAAAGCAGGTGCATATTTTAAGTGTTCAGAAACAAAATGAAACATGTAACGATAGTTAAAAGGCAGCTAACCTCGTCATAGTGGATGTTCAGATACTCGGCAACCACATCTCCATGCTTTGTGAGCAGATCCTGTCATATCTTTCGTCAAGCCTGTTAAAAAATGTAAGGGCACAATAGAAATTGCAAGCACTAAAAACTCATGGCTCTCACCTTAAAAGTAGTAAATGCATCAGATGCAACATCAAAATTAGGCAACTCTACAAATTTAAAGAACAATTCAAAGCTTGCTGACTCCAGAATGTACCTAGAAAACAACAGCATAAAATTTTGTCGCTTGTTAGTAAAAAAGAAGATAATATTAGCAAGTATATCCCATAAACTGCTGCAAAATAAATATGCATGGAATTTCATATCTCGAATAGACAGATAACTGGAACTGGTTACAGGTGAAGGAGTGCACTATTTCACCACTAACATAATCACACTTCAGATTCACATGTTACCCGGAGAAGAAGAGGATGTAATCTCAAGCACCCTGCACTGACAAGCATATGTCTACTCATTGCTTCTAGAATTACAACATATAATTTAATCATGAAAAGGATTATTATAGTGCTAACAATCATTGTTTTAAATTTGAGATGCAAGAAGTTCTTAGGTACTTATATGTCAGCACAACACAAAACACATGCTCACTGTGTGGCCATACCTCCTTTATTTATTAAGGGATCAGTTAACTCTCATTCTGTATGTTTGAGCATGTGAGTGTGTGCATAATGTGCTGTATGCTTTTCCAAACTCCCTCAACAACCATTGATGGAAGACACATAGAAACATTTGCTAATAATTACTAGTAAACTTACAGAACTAAAGACCTCAAGGCCTTACACTAAACTTCTCATTTCCCAAATAGCATGAATATCTTACTTTGCAAGTGTAGGAAACTTGATGCATTCCCTCAACATATTTCCACAGTTCAATGCAATTTCCTTGTTATCGTAACTGCAGGCAAGAGAAAGTAGCAATTAGCTAAATAAGTAAATGAGAAACATTAATAACTAGCCAGTAATTTAATATCAGCATGGTGTAGGTTCCTAATTGTCAAAAGCAGTCAAGAGTATTATCACTAGGAAGGACAATTATAACATGATATGGTCAAGGCAGAATAGCTATCACCTAAAAAATATCTGATGTTTGCTTATACACGCCCTGGGGGGGGGGGCGGCATAGGTTTGAAGCTTGGAAATATTGACAAAAAAATTAGTTATTACAAAAGAAGACATGTCTTGACAATTCTTACCTTACAACAAGAGAGTCAAGCAACTCAAAATGGTTCTCAACATATTCCACACAACAATACGTGGAGCCAACCTTTTGTTTAAGCAATATGGCCCAACAATAGACCAAATCCTTTCTTGCCTGCGTAAACATTACATCATTACTTCATGAAGGCAATTAAATAGTCTCTGATATTCCAAGAGTCCAGAGCATCAATCTACCTCCCATCCTAGGATATGCAAGTTGTGAATTATAAGGGTAATAACATCCTCTTTACATATTTCAAATGCGAGCTGGGAAATTTGATCGACATTAGGCTCAACCTCTCCATCTCCAGAAATCATGCATCTCATACTTGCAAAATTCTTTTCAACTTCTTCCAAAGCCTGCAGTTGAACACAGAGAGTGAACATCTAGATGGATTGATCTTTTAAAAATGGGGAGACCATGACCTTAAAATCTAATTCTTAAGCTGGACCCACAAATATCAAAAGGCCATGTTCTCCAATTTCATGCATAGAAAAAAATTAACTACCCCACAACTCCAAATCCAAGCACAGCATGACACCAACCAGGCTGCAAACAAGTCTAACTCAACCTACCGACTACTCAACCATGAATCAGTTCTAATTGAGTTAGTCTCCAATATCAAATTCTATGTTAGTAATTCTTTAACGCGGGAGTCGGATATGGACACATCCAGGTGGTTGATCACCAAACCTGAAACTCTAGGACAATGTGAATCGCCCAAAAAGTTTCCAAAAGACGGATATGTTGCCCAAAAGCACCTACATTATTAGCAGGTATGTGTATTTTAATTTCAACACTTTTGTATCCTTTCAAATAATAACAATGCAATTCATCTCCTATTAATTTTTCATAAAAACTGCCTTTTGTATCTTAAAGACTGCATTTTTGACTAATGGGCACATGGTGCCTTTCAAATTACTTGATAATTCAGCCTCTGGGCCTGTGATTCCATCAGCTTTTGAGTCAACCCTTGTTGTTTCAGAGATGGTCTTTTTCCCAGGCCTGCAAATGTTTGGTGCTCATAACTAGCCATAAACTTCTGTGGACTATTACTTTCTGTTTTTTCTCCCATTCTAGAGCTGACTCAAGGCCCATGTGATCCTTGATTTTGCATGTGAATGTACTTTCTTCCAGAGCTTCGACTCTTTATCTTCTACCACAGTCGCCTCCATCAATGCATCAGAAGCAGGTGGACTGGTAGATGATCTTAAGTTCCTTTTTTGACATGGATCTCATGTCCTTACCAAGGTTGGGTCATGTGGACTCTAGAGCAAAAGCAGTACATGCAGAGTCAATGTATCAAGATCAAATCAGGTTTATCTCCAATTCTAAATATTTGACTTAGAGCAACTTTTGAGCTAGATTGAATGCTTGAATTCTTTTTTACACAGATATGTATTAGCAAACAAGCAACACAATATATATAATGTCAGTTTTTATTCTGTTTGTACACTGAAAAATTGAGTCCAAGCTTGATCTCAAGTTTTCACTAGAGCTTGCCTCAAGATATCAAGCTTAAAAATCAAATCAAACACGAGTCTCTAACATTTCAATGTCAAGCTCTCCCAGTACACTTCGGATCTGTGAGGAGGTCTAAGGAATCTGCTAGGATTATTTTGAAACTCGACATTTTAAGAGCTCCTTGTTTAGATCAATCTTAATTAATACTGTGATGTGCGGGCAGTTTACTGTGCAATTTGCACATCCCTTGCTTTGGAACAACTTAAATCAACAGTGGTCCAAGGTATAAAACTCTAACATGGCAAGCTAAACTATATGAAAGACTCTACTTCTATGGAGGCTGGCTGGTGGTACTCCTTTTTAGATCTGTGATCAAAAGCTAAGTTAAGAACCCTGACAGTCTGCCCACTATGCCATATTGCAGAAGAGAATGCTACTTAATTATCCAAAGAATGGTTGCGCAAGTGAAATAGCAGGAGAACCCATGGAGAATTGTGACCCATAGAGGACCTTATTGGTTAAGCCTATACAAAATTCTGAAACAAGGATGTGAGTAGCAATCAGCTAATACTATGAACAGTCACCATGTTAGAGGCTCTATGGAAAGAACATAGTGCACCGGCTGGGAGCTACTGTAATTTCAAGAAAAATGAAATTCAAGTTAAGAACCCACTGATTGAATTCAGTTCTTTTCACAGTTGGATTTGGTAAATAACAACTCCTGCTAATTCCCCATCTCTCATTTCAGAAATCTAAAGCAAATGTAGAAAAGGACAGTATGAATATATCATGTAGCCTTTTTCACATTACAGATTGCACATTGAAATTCCATCTATATTCAGACTAAAGACAATCCAGCAGCAAATGTTTCTTCAAAGCACCCAAATTCCAATCGCTAAATCCATCGATCAGGTCCCACTACAACACAGCAAGATGAAAAACTGCAGCTTGGGTGACATTCATGATCAACACCGGAAAGGCAAGAAGCAAGACGAGACTCACCTTCTCGAGGGCTTTAACTTCCACAATGGTTTTGGTGTCGAGGGCCATGAGGCTATCCTTGACCGCCTTCACAAACTCCTGCGTAGTCTTCGGCCTCGACGGCCTGAAGAACGAGAACGACATGATCGCCTCCCTCCCTCCCTCTCTCTTCACTGTCCTCGACGAAATGGCGACCCAATTGCCGGAGATGATGTGGCTGCCCGCCAAAAGCAGGATCTTTGGGCGTCACCCTCGACTGAGATCGACCTCAATTGGCGACCTCCGATCAGGATTCATCCCCAACCTTTACGAGAAGGGAATTCGTCGAGAGAGAGAGTGGAGCTCCGCCACTGGAACTCCTCATTTCGCCCTTCGAAGCAGCCGGCGGTTCGGACACGACACGGGCGGGCTGGCTCTTCAGCAGAAGCTGCGATTCGTCTTCTTCGACGGTTCGGCCATGGCGATTCCTGCCGTTCGGAGAGAGAGAGAGAGAACCCTAAGACGAAATGGACACGGAGGACTCCTCACGTGAGGGTTGTCTTGTCCTTCTTTCGTTTTCAGGGGCAGAAGCCTGTAGTTCCCGGGAGGTAACCGTGCTTTCTGAACTTTTCACCCATCATATTGATAAGAGTAAAACAATCATGACCGTATAATTTGGGTTGTATTGAACGGCTCCAACGGTGAAAGATTATACCCGAACGGCGTCTCTCCCAGTCCATGGAATCGCCCTTCTTTATCAGTTGTCTTGTTGCTTCGAAAAGCACCAAGAACACGACGAGCAAGTATTGCTTGTATTGTGACTTTGTGATGTCAATGAGCACACTCCATCTCGATCTTTAAATTGTGTGGGTCTCGAGTTGGCAAGCGCTATTCAATTATTAAGATGGAGTGAGCTTAGTTTGTCTCTCGGTAAATATAGTACTTTCTCCGGCACGACATATTTATTGTGTTCAAATCTTATATGCAAGTGTCATTGGAAGGTTGATCCATCATTCTCTAACTTGTGCTTTCTAGGACACTTATAGAATCGTAGGGAGAAACTCTTTATAGAGAAGTTATAAACTTTTATTACTTACAAATAATGGGAGGAGACCCATATATATACATATACTCTTCGGTTTACGATCATAGATTTTTCTTTAATCTAATGGTGGAAATTTTATCTTCCCTATTCACTAGCTATCCACATTTATCACAAAAACAGTCTAAAATTAGGTATATTTACAATATTCTTCACCTCTATAAATATTCTAGAGAACATGAGAGAGGTTCATCTTCTTGGATTATTCATGATTCTTCTTGCAAGGAAAACCTCAAGACCGGGACATTCTTCCCCACGTAATTGGGCAATGCCCTCATTGCATCTTCTACAATGAATGCATTAATTTGCCTCTTGAACTGTCAAAGAACTTCCATAGGTTTACAACTAGCTTCACTCAATCTTGTTTCAAGAGGTGCTTTTTACCTCAAGAGGTCTCTATCATTGGAGGTTCATCATGATAGAGCTTCACTCAATCTTGTTTCAAGAACTGTCAAAAAAACCTTCATCGGATCAAATATTCTTGTTTCAATGCACAACGCTTTCGTATGACTCAATATATCACGATGAAGTCGACATCTCGATCATTGGAGGTTTTTACCTCAAGAAGGTTTAAGCATACTCACATAGAACACCAAATGCACTTTTAGTTTTGGCAAGAGCTCTAGCTTGTATGCGACTTTCCCGCCTCGTTGCAACACTAACAATGGCCCCTCGTAGCGACACATCAATCCTTTGTGCACATCTTGATATCAGAGAACCAAGTATAGCTTGGCTAGCACCAACCCCTAACTTGTTATTCTACGTGCTATCGCTTCTTATTGATCCATTTCTTCATATGCTTTGAGGACTTTTGCAGACAAGTAGGCACCAAGTCTATTTGCTCATCCCACTCAACGTGCTTGTAAGCATATGGGCTACTCCCTTAATAACCCATTGCTACTCCAAGTGAGTAGTTGTTGCACCGTCATGATCTTCAAAGGACAATGACCTATGGACTTGCTCAATTGCAGGTTTTTGGACAATTGGGCTATATCAATTAGTTTTGCCAAATTCACTTGTGTTGTGCTCACATGATGTTAGAGGTACAACTCTAAGAGTGCACTCACCCCCTCCATTTGACCGTTGGTTTGGGGATGTAGACTCTTGGAAAAGTTGAGGTTCAACCATTACGGCTTAAAGAGCTTGGTCCAAAATCTCCTAATGAACCAAGGATTGCAATCACTCACAATTGTTTGTAATATGCCCTAATACTTGTTGATGTGCTTTAGTGATAGCTTAGGCACCTCTTTGGCTAGATAGTCCTTTGTAGCTGGTGCGAATGTTATGTACTTGGAGAATTGATTTGCCATAATCATGAGAGTTCGACACCCTTTGGACTTAGGCAAATTCACAATGAAGCCCATGGAGAGATTCTCCCATGGACACTATAAGATAGGAAATGGCTCAAGAAGCCATGCCATCTATAGTTGCTCAAGCTTGTTTTGTTGGTACTCAAGATGTGTCCTCACATAGGTTTTAACATTGTTATGTAGGTGTGCAGCCCAAAATACTAATCCTCCACAAGTGCCATTAGTGTTATCGTGTGATGGATCCCTAGATGACTCACCCACTTAAAATTATGGCACTAGCGCAACACCTCCTTTCATAGCTTTCCATGAAGCAGTACATACGGTCAGTGCCACTTGGTGCAAAGTAGGTCACCCTCACACCATAATTGTTGAGTCTTGCCCTCTTGTGCATGCTCAAGAAGGGCCTTGGCAATTGGTTTATATCGTAGCCCCTCCTTGATTTGCTTTGTCCAAGGGCATTCAAGTTGACTCATGGTTGCTAACTCCATTATTCAATTAAGTGCATCAACCACGAAGTTAACCTTCCTAGGCTTGTACTCAAGTACATAGTCGAATTTTGCAAGGAAGTCTTGCCAACGAGCTTGTTTTGAGCTTAACTTCTTTTGGGTTTCGAAGTAACTCATAGCTATGTTGTTCATCCTCACAATGAATCACAATCCCAAGAGATGGTATCACCATGTAAGAAGGCAGTGCACCCACGCTGTCATCTCTTGGACCATGTATCGTCATTCGGTTTCATTCAGCTTCCTTGAATCAAATGCGACTAGGTGTCCTTGCATTAGAACATCACCAATAGAATAATCGAAGGGGCTAGTTTCTACCTCATAACATGTAGGGTATGGCATAACCAGCTATAGTTGCCTGCGAGTCGATTGCTTGTCAATATTATTCATGGGGCTGTTGAATAGATTATACTTTTAACTAAGAAAGTTGGTATGGTTGCCGTTGATTTGCATGAGGAGTTGTTTTTATGATAGGTACCCTGAGATGAGTTGATGTCCTAATCGGGGCTTAGGGCGAGAACTCGTTGAGATTATATCTCATTGTTGTGTTAAACCACTTCAGGTCCTTAGGATGACGCACCCTCTTGTGCGATTTAGGGTCCCCAAGGACTAGGAGACCATTGTAACGACCCATTGCTTTCTAGGTCGGATGCACCTTTACAAGAAGTATGTTTCCACCATTTGGGTGGATGAGGGATCGGGGCTGTGGGTTCCCCACTGGTTCTTAGCATGGTACATTAGGGAGGGCAATCTTTTGCATAGCCCTTTGCACGGTTTTGATGGGCCACCAGATGGGGGCCTTAAGGACGTAGACTGGGATCCTTTGGAGTTGGACCCTCCAGACGGAGCCATGGTGGATCCTAACCCCATCCCACAAGTAGCTAATCCATATCCCTCCGACTACAACCTAATGGAGCCTGAGTTAGATGGGTCATTTTACTATGGTAGTCCCTGATGGACGTATCGAACTTGAGAGTTTTTGAGGGAGTAGATTAACCTAGCCATAACATCTTTTTGGTTAGCTTGGAAAAAGGAACTTATCCATTGGTGGGCTTGTAAATAGAAAAACGTTCATTTAATGGTTAATCTAGTAATTAAATAAATGAGCTAGTTTGCTGCTATGATGTTGTTCATCCTTCTATCCAGTTGTGATTGATTGATTGATTGAGTAAGTGTTAGTTTGTTTTTGCTTGCACATAATAAAAGAATAAAAAAAATGGTCGGTGACACGACCTAGGACATCGTCGCATCCATTTGACCAAAATAAAGGGTTGTCATATACTCAAGGTTCGGGGCATGACAAGTTTTTTATAAATTTTTGAAACTTATTTTCATTTTTACAACTTTGAAGAAAATATCATAAGTTAGCAAAAACAAATAAAAAACAAAAGAATCCCGATTATTTGTTTTTTTTTTTAAACCTTGCTATTGCAATGATCACCTTACTTCATGTCAAAGATGGGGTCATCAGCTATATTCTTTATCTATACAATCGCCTAACTTTTGAAATTAATGTCTACACCTAAAATATCCAACGTTCTCTTGACATATAATATTATCTTAGGTTACGTTCGGTTGCCTAGATTTGTAATCGGGATAAAAATATGATAGGATATAAAATCCAATGATTTTGCTATATCCTATCTATTATTTGGTGAATTGCGATAATAAAGTTGGATATATTCATCATATCATGTATATTATTTGGTACGAATGGTATAATAGTGTAAATGAACGTGAAAGTTCACAAATGGAGATAATAAAAATCTCTCACGACACTCTTACCACTTTATTTTTATTTGCCTATTTTCCTCTCTTTTTTAATTATTTTCCTTTTGATTTATTTTTTCCCCTTCTATCATTCTTTAATAAAATTTTATTAAATAGTAAACAGTACCAATATACCTAAAATACTAAAACAATAAAATATGTAATAGATATAAATATTATTTATATATTGAATTTATATTATAAGATAAAATAATATTCAAATATATAAATAGTAATAAGATTAAATTAAAAAATTATTGTTAATTTTTTATTTTGAATTTCTTATACTTGAATTCAAATATTATTTATATCTAAATATATAATTTTATTTTTATTTTTTATTTTATTTAAGAAGCTTGTTATTCAAGAAAAATAACTTTCTTGTTATGTATAGTTTCCCTATGCGATAATTTTATTCAAGTTATATTTTTCTTATATTTGAATTTATCCCGTTTTGAGAATGTACCAAATACAAGATAAGATAAATTTTATCTGGATTATATTTCTTTTATATTGGACTTTATCCATCTTGAGCATGCACCAAATGCATGATAGGATATTAAATTTGATCCTGAGTACTAAACATAGTCTTAATGGATTGGATGGGATATAGAAACTATGCGCAATTGTCTACATCTGGTTTGGCTGTCTTGAGGATCGGGCCTAACTGCACGCCACCAAACAAAGAAAGTCTCTTGGATTAGTCTAAGAAGGATCCTCTGATATTTAAATTGGTAGACGAGAAATAAGGAGATAAAAGGGAGAAATTTGAAAGCATCTCTTCCAAAGGAGAGCTGAAAGTACAGAAGAATGCGTGCACAATTTAGGATTGACATCGTTATCTTTTTGTACGTTATCTTTTTGTACCCGCTAGCGTGCTCCTCCAAGTGGGTCGAGGAACCCACGATGCCCACGATGCCCTTAGAGGGTGTGTGTGGTCCAGGTGGGCGGTTCACACCCTAATCGGGAATCGTCTATTAAGGACCGGTTTTGAAAAATTAGAACCAGGTATTGCTTGTTGGTTCCATGGACCCACCTGGGAACCGGACCGTCGGTCCAGTCCAGTTCCCAGGTGGGTCCATGGAATCGGCCAAGAGAGGTGAAGTGGTAGGGAGGGGCGGAGGAGGAAAAGGGTGGGCATGGATCATCGGTTAGGGAGGATCAATGGTGGGAGAGGACAAAGATGGTTCGATGACGACAAGGTGGAGCCGAGGAGGGTGAGGGGAGAGAGGGGGAGTGAGAGGTGGGATGAGATAGTGAAGATGGTGGAGAGAAGATCCACGTCTTTTTAAAGAGAGAATGGACGCAAACATAGTTCGAGGTGACCCAATCCAATGAGGCAGTGAAAAATAATAGACACAAACGGTGAAGAATAGTAAAAAGTCAAGAACGGAGATCAAAAGAATAATTACAAACAATTTCTTTGAAGGTTCTTGGAACCCAACTTAGTGAGAGTGAAGAAATTGCTATGGATGTTTAAAATGGTGTTGATTGTGCAAGGGACACAAAAAAAACGGAGAGAATGTCGTAATTGAAGAGAGACAGAAAAGTAGAGATAAAGTGGGGGGAGAGAGAGAGAGGAGAGAGACAAAAACTTTAAATATATATATGAATGTACCGGTCCGGTTTGGATGCGCTTTTCCATACTTGGAACCGGGAACCGGACCGGTACTCACTGGTTTCCATTATTTAGAATTGGGAATTGGACCGGTCCATATGGGAATTGCCAGTTCTAGGCCAGTTCGGTTTGGTTCTAGGCAGTCCGAGCGGTTTCTGGTTTTTTGCACACCCCTACTTTGTACCAAGCACTCCAGAGGCTCACATTGCTGTTGGTCATTTTGATGAGAATAGGAGTTGGGTTGGACCTATTGTTCTCTCCCCCAATAGAGAACAAAACCATGGACATTTAAAAGAGCGGAAAGGATTTGCCCTAGAGAAGGAGAATAAGTTAACGGACGAAAAATGTGTTTTAACTTTCGACTTTTGTAGAAGGTGAACAAGTTATGGAATAAGGGTTCATCAAAGCTTGAACGGAATGATAGAATGTGAACAGCTCATAGAAAATGGGACGTCAATTTGCTTAGAAGAACCTGTTTGTAGGTGAACGGACCATTCAGCGAGGATCTGTGTAAAGTCTGGAGGGATTGTTCTGTAGAAGCAGCTCATGCTGTAGACGGGATAGATGGTTCTAGATACAAGCCTCTACAGTCCTGGTGGGAAGACTAATATGTTTATCAATTTGGAAATGAACTCAGATTGGTGTAAATCCGCCTCAAGCAACCCGGAGTATGTAAGAACAAATTTTGCCATTGTGAAAATGGAAAAAGGCCCAGCTAGACTGTAAAAGTAGAGAATTCTAATTTTGGAAATGGCATTCAATACCTACAGACGGACGTTTTGATTGGGCATAATGTAGCCCTGATGGTAAAGAAGGTTAGAACAATGGACCTTTGACTAGGAAAGCTTTCGATGGATATTTTGAAGCTAGAAATTCTATTTAAACGGATCAAGTGGCTGGCGAAGATTGAAGTTCAGGAACTCTCTCTCTCTCTCTCGCATCAAATTTTCTAGCTTTGCTTTGTCCAAAATCATGTGATTTATAATTGAAAATCTCTATTGAGAGCGGGAGTACCTGTAATTTGGAAAGAAAGTACTATAGTGTTGGGAGAGGCGCTTAAACTTGTAGAAGCAAATTACTGAAACTTCGTGTAGAAGCAACACTCTGCATAAGCTGTAAAATTTTAAGGATTACACAGTAAATTCCAGCCTTGAGATTATTGGAGCTTGAAGAGTGGAGTAAAATAAGTGGAAGGCCAAACCGCTATAATAAATCATATGCATCTCTTCTATGTTTAATCCCTTCAATCTCTTTTTGATAGAAAATTTTGCTTTTGCATAATTTTTCTTTTTATCTATTCTTGTCTAATTCTCGATTCACTTTTAGACTTTCACTTTGTCTCTCTACAGGGCGTGGAAATCATAACTCACACAAGAAACAAAACGTTCATAGCCCAATCCCGAGTAGATGAGGATTCAAATTCTTTAACCTCCCCTTCCCATATAGGAAGGGTGGCTTGATTAATTAGTTTCATGGGCACCTTCTATACACCAAGTCACTTTTACGAAAAAAGTGAAATCCCCTCTCTTAACTGTTGTGCCTAGTTCATTTCAAGAGAACGGATTGGTTAATCTACTCAACTTCGGAGTTGCGCGGCTATGGTAGTCTGGTTGCACAGACTGCATTCGACCGGTGCCCGGCCCCATCTTTCTACTAGCACGAGGCCTCCAAAACTTGTGCGGAACTCGTAGGAAGTCGCAACAAACAGATTTTTAAATGATATATTAAGAGCGTATGATTAATTAATTGAGTTTTGCAATTATCAAAATTCGATTATGGTCATCTCCCGCCATCCGTGGCCTCCCTACCGAGTTCCTGTTACTCCCAAGTGCCGGAGTTTCATTGCCGCGACACCCTTCAGATGGGTGGTCTTCTGGGTGTCGGACCCATTTTCCGGCAACTCCAGAGAAATCTCGGAAATTCATCCATTGCATTTTCTTTTCATGGTTGATTGCACATACAACCATGTTAGGGGAGAAAAAAAGGCTTAGATCTGTGTCAATATGTTCGAAAAAAGGTTATAAATTAACTACATTTTAACGGCAGGACAGACAGATGATCATGAATTGCAAGTCCCATTGCTGTGTGATGGACCCAAGACAACCACAAGAATGCACTAATCACTTGGTAGTTTCGACTTTCACGGTGTCGTGGTCCTCGGCAACAAATTCCTCAAGCACAGCCCCAAATGTGCCACCAAGAAGTTTCAGCAGCATGCGATGCTCTCCACTCTTCCACCGCTGAGATCAAATTCATGATCGACGGCGATGGTTTGCCGGGCAAGCGTGGCGAATGGACTTGCATAGTTAGTGAGGTGAAGGGTCTTTCCTTACGAGAAGGTTCATTCATCTTCTTCAAAATCCAAGAGAAAATCCGTTAGATTCTCGGAATCATCTACAGCCTCGTCCAACGACATGCGACTGTCCTTTTTGGGCTTCTTGTCCTGCAATACGTAGCGTCAACAGAACAAAAAAAGATGCGCGTCACCCCAATTGAGGAAGAACTCTGAGCCTGAGCATAAAGCTTGACATGCAAAACGTTCTCAGAAGCAAATGCTGCTACAGGAAGAGGAAAGTCTAACAATCGTGGGCACATGAAGCAACAAGTACATGCTGGATTTCAACCTGCCAAAGAGCCGTCGATTGTGGGAATAATGCACTAGAGCATATGTTACAATTACCTTCGACTTGCGGAGCTCAGGGGTGCTTTTCAAAACACTCCAGTTGCGTGTTATTTTCTCCTGCTCTTCCTCACCCTCACGCTCACTGTCTTCGCCTTCCTGCATGACAAAGAGCCGAATAACAAATCAGATCTCATCAGAAAGTCGGGAATAGTGCATGATTCATTGAGGTGTTAAGAAAGAGAGACTCACATCAGTTTCCCCAATGTCAACAGCTCGTGCCATCGCTTCATCCATGTCTGCAATCTGCATTGATCACGAAGATCAAGGTTTAAAAATCCACATTATTAGCTGTTTTCAAAATTATCGTGCTCTTTCCCAGGTAATCCTATTGGCAAAGATCTAACCTTCGAAGACTTGTAATTAGTTGAGCTTAACCAAATAATAAAGAAATCTTTGAAGAGTCGAATCAGAAAACAGGTAAGAGGAGTTGGTCCACGAATTCTATGCAGTACAACAAGAAACTTTTCTCACATCAACAAAAACAGGGCAGCTGTCAATACCAAGGACTCAAAACTAGTTCCATCTGGAACAAAAACCAGTTCTAATTGAATTCAGGCTTCTCTTTTTTCATGATAGAGCTTCTCTTAGGTTCTCAATCAAGGGCAAGTTCTCAACAAAAAGTGCCTCGTATTTTCACATGAAAGTTCAAGTTCTCAAGCAGACATTCAATCACTTAACCAATGTGTCTCAATTTTCTTCTGCCAAAACAACTAAAAAACCAAGTTGGTGCTATGACATGAATTAGCAAGAATCTAAAACTTTCTTCTTGGTTCTGGTTGGGCTGTTTAATTAAGCAGAGTAGTGAAGGAAAAAGTTAAAAGAAACTAGAGAGTTGGAGTCACAAAAGAAGCATATAAAAATGAGCTTCAAAAAGTAGGTTTGCAATGGACAAAAAAGCAGGAAAAAAGTACTCATGAGTCATGGCGCATTAAAGGTTGGATTTGTAATTGACGATACATCACCTCAATTTCCTCTGTTTTCTCCCTTGCCAGAATTTTCTCAAGCTCCTCCCTCGATATTATCTTGCCTCGCTGTCAAAGATAAGGAAGTCAAGGGCTAGAAGATAATTTCCAAAAGATGCTACTACTAATATTGGACTTTGATGCTAATATCAGGGAATTAAAGGAGGTGAAAACAGCAGTAACAGCAAATCGATTTGCATGCATTACATCTTTGTGGACATCATAACTAACAGATCATTTAGCTTACTGGATCCTTCTACAGATATTACTCACCACTAAGCAAGTAAGCCAGAAGCCACAAAGTAATTTAGTGGAGACCGACATATTCTTCCATAAAAAAGATAGGAAGAATCTGAAGAACTTATATCGATGTAAAACAAAATTAAGAAGGAATAATAGTGATAAATTGATGAGACAGAAAACGATAATTAAAGAAGCATATACGATCTCCATTTTCGTCATTATGATTATTTTGCACATCATACCAGGACAAGAAAGAAAAATGAAACTATTACTTTGTACTAACCTCCTTCAGATGAGCCAACATATTGGGAGTTGGTTCATGAAAATCTGGACCTCTGTAATCAATAATTTCATTCGGATCCTGAATATAATTTATGGTAGGATATACTGGATCTCCACCCCAAACTGCAACAGTTATCAGGATCTCAACAACCAGCATGAAGCCAAGAAAGGGAAATGAAGACAACAATACTCCAGTCTCATCCTTTGACATGACTAAGATGAATGACATAAGATGAATGGTGTTTCACAAGATGTAATAGCTAAAATATGCTTTTGCCTAAAGCAATAAACAGATTTAATCAGCCAAGGAAGTATTGAACAGGGACAGAAAGATGTTGAAACTTTCCCCACCAGCAAAAGAAAAGAAGTAATCAGTTGCGCATGACTGTAGCCGCACAACAGGAGGCACACCTTCTAACCTTTCAGTCCTAGGACCTCATTATTAAATGAAAACTATGAACATGGTATGTAAAAAGTTGAACAGACAAAAAAGAGGAACTCAGTAAACTTACTTTGTTTGATTTGGTCCTCTCTCATGCGCATTGCAAGAGGATCTCTCTTAATGCGCATATCAGTACCCATCATAATGCGATACTCTCGATCAGTCTGATGCTGAAACATTTCAATAAGTTGTGCGTTTTCATCTTCACCAGTTTCTTCAAAATGCTTTTGAACGGCTTCACGGGAAGTGTCTCTCTTCCATGCCGACACCCATTCTGAGTAGTATGCCAATGGACCTATTTCTTCCAGTCTATCCTGTTCAGCTTGAAGCCTATATATGTAATGAACATTTCTTAAGAATCTAGACACAAAATCAGTGAACTGCCATTAAGAAGCAAGGACAAGGATGAACGAGGCAATTTTTCACACATGGTTTGTCTAGGAATGATGCACAAGGATCAAAAGCATGAATTCCACCCAAAATGGGAATGGGCTAGGGTCCACATATACGAAGGCACTTATAGCTGTAACTGGATTTAAAATTTTACAGAAATCTGAAAGTTCAATGCAGCTCTCACATGACAATGATTGATTGATAATCTATTGAAATGTGAAACTGACAAACTCAAAGATGTAGAAGTGCCGATAAGTCAATGATGAATTAAAACCAATCTACAGTGGCATGAGAAGAGCTATCAACTATAGCTACTTCCAATAATATGCATAATGGTTTTGAGTTATGGACTGAATTGTCAGCATTTAGGATTGAGAACTGAGAATAGATGAAAAGGATTTCTCTCATCAATAATAAAGAGACTCATCATCAAGAAAATCAAGTAGCTGTATGTATTAAAGTGAAAAATAGTCCCATGCAATGCAGTCTCCTGACCTAAAATACAAATGACCCTGGACAGTCATGCAACAAACTCAAAACCTACAGATGCCACTGTCCACAAAGACAACCAGATGGAGCACCCATATCAGCACATATTGCAGAAGTAGTTAACCATATGATATTCTAAACATGCATGCCTTTCTTCCTTGAATAGATGCCGTCTTGCTCTATATAAAGATGTTTCGGTCAATGTTGGATGATCCCCGTAAAGTTTTACTTGTCCAGTCTCTGCCATCGCTTTTAGGAAAACCTGCAAAACAGGATGTCCTATCATGTGGGCAAACTGCATCAATACTTTGTAATATAAAGCAAGTGGAATCCAAACTAGGTGGTACATCATATCAATATTGCAAATTCAAGCTTCATAGAAGATTAGGTTTGATAGCGACTTTCTGTGATTGGTGAGTCTGATATATGGCAACTTAAGTATAGTTCCAGAAATCAGCTCTGTACATGTGATATCACTCAAAAGGAAATATGCAAGTTCCTACTATTTAAATGAAAAAAATGGTTAAAATAGGAACAACATTTTCCATGAAACCTCTTACAGCATCAAGCAACATTAAAATTGGTTTTCTTCATTTCCCCTATATCAATACTGACCGTTTCAACATCAGGTCGCCTCCTTTGCCATCTAGACCACTGTTCCTTATCTGGCTTCCTCCAGTTCCACCATAGTTCTTCACTTGTGAGTGGCTCCTCTATCGGCTTCTTCACTTTCGGATCGATAAAAGGGTGGGGACGCCCTAGCTCTTTGTCCAAATCGTATCCAGTCTCTTCTTCCTCAGGTTCTGTTTGATAAACAACATACTCAGATGAGCTTTCTTTATGCTCCTCTATAGCATCATCAGAAGTTTCGGGTGTCTCTGAGTCAGACAGTATGAGATCAGTCTGAGATGATCCAGATGCAGCTTCTGGGACAAGTAAATCATTTGATTGCAAACTGGCTCCAGCAGATTCAGAAGCAGCAACTGATGTTTTGTATTTCTTCCTCCTGCTTCCCGGACTTTTGCCATAAGATGGAGAGCCTAAAGATTTTCCAGATGGTTCAGGAGCCCTCGCAGCCCTAACACGGCTAGCAGTTCCTTCTGGCCAGTACTCCTCTCCAGGGATAGCAGCACGTGCACCAGAAGCGGGTTCAAGCTGCCCAGATGTGGAGTCCAGGTAACTATAGTATGGAGGACGCTCGATGGATACATCTTCAAACTCATCCTTCTCACACTTTACACAAGGTACTGAAGGCCCCCGCCTAAGAGAACTATTTGAGCCAATTCTAACTTGTGCAACTCTGGCAGGGAATGAGCCCAGAAATGATGTCTACACAGTTTGGAGTGAAGAAACAATTAGCAATTGCATCGAACATGAAGGATTGCACTGTCAGTGAAGGTAATGAGGCAACTTATTAGCAGTTGCACTTGAAAACTAAATCACCATATGCTGCATTGATAGTTTGACATTACGGACATTGGATCATGATCAGTCTCTTGCTGACTATATTCAGAGACCAGCAAAGTGAACTTACATGACACGAAACCCATGTGCATGCACTGGTTGAAATATAATCAGTGATCCAAATGAAGTGACATATTCAAAATTTTCTGCAAAAACTTCTTTTCAGTGGTTTGTTATAATATTACTTGGAGTAGTACTTTGGAGAATAGATTTCAACAGTACAGTAATTTTAAGAATCCAAATGACCAATGCTGGCATCACATTTTCACATACAATGCCATTAGAATGAGTATAGAGAGGAAACTTTTTATGTTCCTTTTAAAAATTGTTTTGAATTACAACCCACTAAGTACAGTATGATGCTCAAAATATACATTCTACAGTGACATGATTTCTGAATATTCCTAAGACATCACTTTCATACAAGAACCATGCTTTTCTGTTGACAGCTTTCATACTTGCTTGACATGCAATAACTTCTAAAGCTTTGATGCCTTAATTTCAGCAATCCACCTCTTGAGTATTCTCTGTTCAGTAGTGGAAATAGCCCGCAACCATCATCCTTGTTATAGGGCATCAATGTAGCTAGCAAGATATTGCATTGTAGTTCAATTGGAGAAAGGATGCTCATAAAAGTGGATGTATTGTAGCTAAAAACCTAAAGATATTCAACATGCATGTGACTGTATCATCTGTAAGATAGTAGATAAGCATTTCACTCTATTGGTAGAAAACATATCAATCATTTTTTCTCTTCGTGCTTCAGACTCAGCTTAAAAAGACAAAAAGATTCTCAATTTCAAGCTCGAAATATTTATTTATAATGCTCAACTTAAGTCTCAAGCACACGTACAAATGTCAAAGCAGGACTACACAAACCCAAAACTCAATCCTGATCACATTCTGCATCAGCCTTCCACAAAAGAAAAAGCATTAAAATCCTGCACTGGTCATGCTAACAGATAAGGAACCTCAAAAAGGGGGGAAAATAATTCTAACTAAACTGATTTAAATGAGAGAAAGCACGTCTGAGTCTTTAGTTTTGCTAGAGAAATAAACTGACACATCCAGAGAGTATAACCTGATTCAAATCTTTTCAGGGTTTGCTCCTTAGCT